>JBBDGP010002299.1:675000-1030000 GCA_037952835.1 Lithobates septentrionalis | reverse complement strand
TCGCAGGGTTCCGGCATTGCAGTAGTGTGAACTGGCCCTTTATGGTTAAATTTCCTTCATTTACACGCTGGTGTTTTTTCCTTTGATAAAAGAAGGAAAAGATACTTTATTTCTACTTATTCGGGGGGTTGTGATTAAACTTGGCAGGCTGCCTGGATTTTTTTCTTTCTTCCCAGCTGTGAGAATTCTCTGCATTTGTTAAAAAGAATCGTGAAATGTTGTTTTGAAGATCGGGAAGAGAAAAAGATTGCGATTTCGATTCTTAAGGATTAATCTTTCACCTCCACCAGCAAAAGAGCACAAAGCAAGCATTTCCCAGTCAGGCTTTGCAATCACTGGACATAGATGACATATGTCGTTTACTAAAGGCAAAAAGAATCTGCACTTTGCAAGTGCAATTTCATTAATTTTCCTCAGAGCTTAGTAAATGTGGTAAAGCTCTGCTGATATCCATCATCCAATCATGTGCAAGCAAAAATCAGTTTTGTTTTTTTTTGTGTTTGTTTTTTTTTCACCTGCTTGGGTATTCTTTATAAAGTGAAGTTTCACCACATCCAATAAGCTCTGGGGAAAATTAGTGCAAGTCCCCATGCAAAGTGCAGTGTCTACTTGCCACCTCCATGAATTGCATGGTGTCACTGGTAGATGGCTGGCAGTTTCCAATGCTGATTACTAGAAAATAGCATGGACAGAAGTAAAAAAAAAAAAAAATAGTGCACTGCATTTATCAAGGTACATGGATCATATGGCTGTTTTAAAGTTTCATTTTAGTTCTCTTTTCCCTTAACGTCTTTCAGGACAGCACCTTGAGAGCGTGGCTCCACCCACTTGACAGGAAACACACCTCCACCAAACTTTAAAAGGAGGCTCCTTCCCACTTATCATCAGTTTATGTGTTTCCTCCGGCGGGAACACATGTGGGAGTTTGGAGCTCTCAAGGTTCTGTCCTGAGAGAACAGGCTCCCTACTCCACTATTTTTACCTACCTCAGGAGAGCCGATTCCTCCCATTTTCCACAGGCTTACGGGTGCCGGGTGGATGGGCTCCTTCTCCCTCGTCAGTGCTCGGGGAGAGCCAGGACTGCTCCGGGTATTGCTGCTCCCAGGCAGAGGCGTCAGGCATTTCTGTTTGCTTTTTTCTTGCCTGCACATGTTTTTTCCCTGACGCCGCCGCCATCTTGGGAAGGGCAGTCAGAGGACTGCATCCGCCGGATGTGAGGTATCCGGAAGTGGGGCAGCATCCATGGAGCAGGCGCCAGGCGTCATTTCCACCGGAAGCGCAGGGGGAGGAGGGAGGAATGTAGAAGAACAACAACAATGGCGCCACTCTAAGTGCAGTATTAAAAAGGATTTTAATAGATCTTTAAAAACAGGTACTCACAAAGGTACATGTATTCAGGCATGTAAGTATTGGACAGGTAGTGCCAGGTGTCCCAGGGGTATGATCTGGTCGCATCCTCAGATGTCGTTCCGCTTTGGAGACAGGCTGCGCTGCTGTGTGGACGGCAGATCCGGCTGCTGGAACGCACTGTGTGTGATGATCTGGGGGAACGAAGGCACTTCCGGGTCTATGCAGGGGTGACGAATAGGCGACGCGTTTGCGGAGCTACGCTCCTTCCTCAGGCCTAACGTGACCTGTGATTGGTCGAACATGTTATAGTCTAAGACGGGCTGGGATTGGGGGAGAGATCTGTCAATCACTATGAGGCATAGGCTATGTGCTGGACGCTGTGTGCTAGTGTGTCAGCTTCTACAGCTGTGTCAAATCTTTATACAAGACAGCGCCATGTGCTTGTAAACAAGAAAGAGAAGATAATGATACTTTTTATATTTTCCATTGAGATAATGTTATCTATGAGAAAGCAAGGGGGAGAAAAAGGGTTTTATTATGACACATAAAAAAAGGCATGTATAGGTAGAATGAATGTGTAGCTGGAACTACTGCTATTGGATGCACTACCTGTAATAGCAATGTGGTGGAATGGGGGATATGCATACCTAGTGGGATGGGGAATGGGGAGATGAAAGAACTCAATGGACTATGGTGAACAAGGAAACTTATTGGAACTAAAATGACGATAATAATAAGAAAAAAATGGAGGAGGGAGGAATAGGTCTGGTGCCTATTTATTGTCCGGCGCACAGGTGCTATTGGAGTCCGGAACCGGCGTTTTCGCCACAGGCATCACGCTGCTGCCTCAGCATGGATTCAGGAACTGCAGCGAGTGGAACAGGCACAGGCACCAGCAAGGCCCAGGTAAGGAGCAGACTGTAGTTTCTGCTCAGCTTTACTGTGGGGTCTCTCTCTAGCCCTCTTCTCTCTAAATGTTAGTGAAGTTTGAGGGTATTTTTTCCCCCTGGTGGCGGAGGGGCCTGTCAGGGCACATGAGTCTGATAGCTTTTCTCACTGTGCACCTGTGGTGAGCAACCTTGAGTAATCAGGCTGACTCTAAAAGATGGTTTGTCTTTTTTCTCTCTCTTTTTTCCCTTATCATGGCAGGCCAAGAGCTCTGACCCTGGGATTAGAAAGAAATGTCCTTCATGCAAAATTAAGTTAAATGAAGGCTGGAAAAAGGCTTTATGTCAAGCATGTATTGACTCCTTGGTGAGGGAAGAAACCACTTCCGCATGCAGTGATCTAATCGCATCTGCCAAAAAGGAATTGGATGCTACCATTCAATCCTTCAGATCCTCACTCACCTATCCATCTGCAAGTCAGCCCACTACCTCACAGTCCTCTCAAGGCTCACTGTTAGTCCCGGCAGTAGAGGCGGAAATGGGTCCTCTGAACCGGGAAGGGCTTTCCCCATCCCATTCTAATGAATCGAATGAGGATAGTGATGAGCTGGAAAATATGTCTTCCAGGTATAAATTGTCTTTGGATCAGGTGGATGGCCTTTTAAAGGCTATTTATGCTACTCTAGGCCTTGAGGAAGAGCATAAGGAGATGTCTTTACATGACAAGATGTATGCAGGGCTTAGTGAGTCTAAGTCCCGTACCTTTCCAGTCCATGCAGTGATTTCTGAAACAATCCGAAAAGAATGGGCTGACCCTGATAGGAAACCATTTTTCTCTAGGGCTCATAAGAGAAGGTTCCCTTTTGATGAAGACCCAGCAGCTCTTTGGAATAAGATTCCAAAACTTGATGAAGCCTTTTCTCAAGTGTCAAGATCTACTGATCTAGCATTTGAGGACATGGGGATCTTAAAAGACCCCATGGATAAAAAAAATGGATCAACAGCTCAAGCGGACTTGGCAATCCATTATGGGCAACCTTAAGCCAGCAATGGCAACTACTTGCATCTCCAGGAACTTGGAGTATTGGGTAAATCAGCTTAAAGCTCATATAATAGCAGATTCCCCTAAGCAAGAAATCCTTGATTCCTTTTCTACCCTCTCAGCAGCCGTAGCCTATGTCTCTGATGCCTCAGCAGAGTCTATCAGGATGACAGCTAAGGCGGCAGCCCTTGCTAATTCGGTTAGACGGGCTTTATGGCTAAAGACTTGGCAAGGGGACACAGCATCTAAAAACAAATTATGCGGGGTCCCTTTTCTAGGAGACTTACTGTTCGGCCCTGATTTGGATTCAGTTCTGGACAGGACTGCAGATAAAAAGAAATCTTTTCCTGTCAAAAAGAAGAAACAACCAGTCAAACGGTTTTTTCGTCCTCAAAGGGCTCAGGAACAGAACAAGCCTCAAGAGAAAAAGAAAAGCTGGTCAGGACAGAGGGGTAAGGGCAGAGGAAATGTCCTTTTCCATCCTCCTGCGTCAGCCAGCAAGACGCAATGACAGTCGGTTACAGGTAGGGGTAAGACTACAAGACTTTCTCCCCTATTGGGCAAGCATAACAGAAAACCAGTACATTCTGAATATGCTAGCCCAGGGTTACAATATAGAATTTTCAGATCTCCCCCTAGAAAGGTACTTGGTGACAAATCTTCCAAGAGATGTAACAAAATCCCTGGCAATGAAGAGCCTATTAAAGGATCTGATAGATCAGGGGGTTATGACTTGCGTCCCACAGGGGGAGCTTTATCAGCTATTTTATTCCCGTATATTCCTGATAAAGAAACCATCCGGAGATTTTCGGTTAATCCTAAACCTGAAACCGCTGAACAGATCAGTCCAATACAAAAGGTTTCGTATGGACTCCATCTTCACGGTCAAGAATCTATTGACGAGGGAATGCTTTATGGCATCAATAGACCTTCGAGATGCCTATCTGCATATCCCTATAGCCCCGCAGTCCCAAAGATTCCTAAGATTGGCGATAAATTTGGGAAAAGAGGTTCTGCACTTGCAATTCAGGGCCCTCCCCTTTGGCCTGTCTTCTGCCCCACGAATATTCACAAAAATAATGGCAGAAGCGCTTGCACCTCTTCGCATGCAGGGGATTGCGGTAATTCCGTACTTGGACGACCTACTCCTTTTTGCCCCCTCCAGGGAAAGACTGCTAGACAACCTCGGAAAGACCCGAGGTCATCTAGAAACCCTGGGTTGGATCATAAATATGCAGAAGTCAAATTTTCAATCCAGCCCAGAAAATACTATTCCTGGGGTATCAGATCTGTTCAAGGGAACAAAAGATTTTTCTCCCAGAAGAGAAGAAGGGGAAAGTCCTGAAGGTGGTAGCGTCCTTGCAGGCAAGCCAGGAATTATCAGTCCGACAAGTGATGTCATCCCTAGGAACCCTAACCGCAACCATACCAGCCATTCAATGGGCAAGGTTACATTTCAGGCCTCTCCAGAGCTTTCTCCTGAGAATATGGAATCACAGGTCAGAATCTCTGGAAGCAAAGGTAAAGATACCCACCAAAGTCAAGAGGTTACTTTGGTGGTGGAGAAGACAGGAGAATCTGTCAGAGGGCCTGCTCTGGTCATTTCCAATAGAAAAAGTGGTAACGACAGATGCCAGTGTATGGGGTTGGGGAGCTCACTTAGACCAAGACTTTACGCAAGGAATGTGGTCTCGGACAGAGGCAAAGAGGTCCTCAAATTGGAGGGAACTAAAGGCCGTCGCCTTAGCTTTAGATGCCTTCTCTCCTATCCTTCAAGGTTCTCATGTCCGGGTCCTCTCAGACAACGCCACTACCATAGCCTACCTAAACAAACGGGGGTACAAGAAGCAAAACACTTCAGTTGCTAGCTTCAAAGATCCTGGTTTGGGCAGAAAAGCATGTTCGGTCCTTATCAGCAGTCCACCTCAAAGGCACCTTAAATGTAGTGGCAGATTATCTAAGCAGAAGGCGGATTCAGGAGTCAGAATGGAGCCTGAATCCGGAAATCTTTGCAATGATTACCAGGGCCTGGGGTCAACCGCAAATAGACCTATTTGCGTCACGGGAAAATACACAACTCCCAGTATTTTTCTCTATTCACAGAAACGACAAGGCCCAGGGGACAGATGCGTTAATCCAGCCCTGGAACTTCCATCTGGGTTACGCATTTCCTCCTTTCCAACTTATCCCGTTGGTGTTAAGGAAGATACAGAGGGAGAAGGTGGCAGTAATCCTAATTACTCCATTTTGGCCAAAGAGGGCATGGTTTTCCACCATTCTACAGATGGCAGTCAAACCATTTTGGCAGCTGCCTCTCCGGCAGGACCTGCTCCTACAGGGTCCAATACAGCATCCGGGAGTGGCCAGTCTAGGCCTCACGGCCTGGTTTCTGAGGAGCAGTTGTTAAGAAACAAAGGTCTGTCACAACCCTTGGTAACGACCTTACTTTCCAGTAGGAAAATAGTGACCAGAAAAATCTATGCTAAATATTGGAAGGTCTTCAACTCTTTTTGTCATTTGACTAAGAGAAAAGTAAAAAAATCTAGTGTCAATTTTGGAATTTCTTCAAGAGGGGGCAGACAAGGGATTGTCAGTCAGCACCCTTAAAGTTCAAGTAGCTGCTTTGGGAGTATTTCTAGAAAGACCAATCTCTTCTGAGCCCTTGGTTATAAGATTTTTCAAGGCACTTACCAGATCTAGACCAGCTCCGGCTAAGCACTTTCCCAATTGGGATCTATCAGTGGTCCTGCAAGCCCTTACAAAGGAACCTTTTGAACCACTACAAGGAATCTCTCTAAGGAATCTTACTCTTAAGACCTTGTTCTTAGTTGCAATAACGTCAGCAAGGAGAATCGGTGAGCTGCACGCCCTATCTGTTAAGAGACCCTTTTTAACTATCTACACAGATAGGATTATACTTAAAACCGATCTGGGTTTTTTTGCCAAAGGTAGCGTCAGCACACAATAGGTCGCAGGAGATCATCCTGCCAACCTTTTGCTCTAACCCTTCGGGGGAAAAAGAAGGCAAATTCCACAATTTGGATGTAAGAAGGACTTTATTACAGTATCTGGAGGTAACAAGTAACTTTAGATCCTCCAATTCTCTATTTATACTTTTTTCGGGTAAAAAGAAGGGCCAACAAGCTTCTAAGGGGTCTATAGCTAGATGGCTTAAATCAGCTATTCTAGCAGCCTACTCTCAGTCGGGGCTATCTCCCCTGCTGGGAATTAAAGCGCATTCTACCAGGGCTCAGGCCACTACATGGGCAGAAATGGCTGGTGCCACCCCAGATCAGATTTGTAGGGCGGCTACGTGGTCAAGTTACCTTACGTTTGTTCGTCATTACAGGCTGGATCTTCTGTCAGCCAGTGAACAGGCTTTTGGCAGAAAGGTCTTGCAGGCTGTGGTCCCTCCCTAAGTGGGTAAGTCTCTGTTATCCTCTCAAGGTGCTGTCCTGAAAGACGTTAAGGGAAAAATCAAGTTAGACTTACCGGTAACTTGTTTTCCAGGAGTCTTTCAGGACAGCAGCAACCCGCCCTTATTGTATTAAATTACTATGCTGTGACTAACCATATTCTGATTATGTGTTCCAGCTTGGGCCGGAGGTTCTCTACTACTACT
Organism: Lithobates septentrionalis; assembly: GCA_037952835.1. Classification (NCBI taxonomy): domain Eukaryota; kingdom Metazoa; phylum Chordata; class Amphibia; order Anura; family Ranidae; genus Lithobates; species Lithobates septentrionalis. The sequence goes on along the minus strand of JBBDGP010002299.1, from coordinate 1,023,099 downwards.
GATGATAAGTGGGAAGGAGCCTCCTTTTAAAGTTTGGTGGAGGTGTGTTTCCTGTCAAGTGGGTGGAGCCACGCTCTCAAGGTGCTGTCCTGAGACTCCTGGAAAACAAGTTACCGGTAAGTCTAACTTGATTTTTTCCTATACTGTAAGGTAGATTTACTAATGACCTGTGCATTTTGCGGTAAACCTCTGCTGATTTCTGTCATCCAGTCATGTGCAAGCAAAAATGTTTTTTTTCCTTGCACCCAATTGTAAAAAATATCTAAAGGGAAGCTTTACCACATTTACTAAGCTCTGGGGATAATGAGTACAAATGCAGGTACAAAGCGAACAGTCTATTTGCCTTTAGTAAAACCACCCGTATAGATTTGAAAAACAGACACTAGGTGGCAGTGCAGAACTGATGATGTTTTTAGTCCCCTTGGTCAAAATATTAAGTTTCCACATTGCAGGGGTCTTCAGAGCTTTCCATAACAAACTAATGAGGGTCCTCCAGAGCAGGGGATTTTAACCGTTTTATAATTCCAGACCCCAAATGGATGATCCACTATGTCCCTCTAACTTATTCACCAGAATGTCCTATAAGGCAGTGTTTCTCAACCCCTTATTATTCGAGGCAACCTTTAAAATTAAAGGGGTTGTAAAGGTTTGTGTTTTTTCACCTTAATGCATCTTATGCATTAAGATGAAAAAACACCTCGCTGTCATGGGCCCCCCCCCCCTATTTTACTTACCTGAGCCCGTTCACTTGCTGTGCGCGTCCCCCGGCGTCCTCTTCTCCACTGAGTCTGGCCGTTGATTGGATAGATTGATGGCAGCGCAGCCATTGGCTCGCGCTGCTGTCAATCACATCCAATGACGCGGCGGTACCGAGTCATACACTTGGAGTCTATGTACCAACTTCTGTACCAACTTCAACCACGATGTGACAGATTTTTAAACCTTGTTTTTGCCACAATAAAGGTGTATACTCGGAGTGCGGCCATTCAGCTACCTTCCTTGATTGTCTACACCAGGGATATGCAATTAGCGGACCTCCAGCTGTTGCAAAACTGCAAGTCCCATCATGCCTCTGCCTCTGGGTGTCATGCTTGTGGCTGTCAGAGTCTTGCTATGCCTCATGGGACTTGTAGTTCTGCAACAGCTGGAGGTCCGCTAATTGCATATCCCTGGTCTGCACCTGAAGGTCTGGGTGGGGCGGGCGTTCACTTGGGATACTAGAGTGGCATCACTCCTCAGTACAGAAGGCATGGATCTTGTGTTTCTGTAAAGCAGGAACACTGATCCATGCCGTCCACTAGGAAAAGCACCCCCCCCCCCCACTACACTGAAACACTGGCTAGGCACACATTTAACAGCTTGATCGCCCCTGATGTTACCCCCTTCCCCGCCAGTGTCATTAGTACAGTGACCGTGCATATTTGTGTCACTGGTTCCCAAAAAAGTGTTGGGTCCAATAAGTCACTGATCATCGCCATTACTAGTAAAAAAAAAAAAAAAAGAAAATAATTAGAAATGACATAAATATATCCCATAGTTTGTAGATGCTATAACTTTTGCACAAACCGATCAATATACTTATTGTGGTTTTTTGTTTTTTATTTTGTTATTTACCAAAAACAGAATACTTATTGGCCTAAATTGATGAAAAAAAAAAGTTTTTTTTTTTTTAATATATTTCTTTCTTGAATGTTTTATAGCAGAAAGTAAAAAATATAACTTATTTATTTTTTTCAAAATTGTCTTTTTTGTTTATAGCGCAAAAAATAAAAAACATAGAGGTGATCAAATAACACCAAAGGAAGGCTCGATTTGTGGGGAAAAAAGGACATCAATTTTCTTTGGGTACAGTGTTGCACGCCCGCGCAATTGTCAGTTAAAATAACGCAGTGCCGTATCTCTCAAAATGGCCTGGTCAGGAAGGGGGGTAAATTATCCGGAGCTGAAGTGGTTAAAGTTAAAGCAAACCAAGAGTTGAGCCTTAATAATACGGAAATTTCTGTTACGCAATTTATTTTTATTTTATTTATTTTTATTAATTGAAGATCTAGTGCCTTACATCTAATATTTGGTATGGATACCCCTGGTCCAAACTTTCCTGCTCTAGGGACTTGTCAAACTTGTTGTGACGATGGAGCAGTGTAGAGGGTACAGTAAGGAGTTTGAAAATATTTTTTTCAGATTATGGTTGGATTTCAATGGAGAAAAGTTTATGTGGATGCAACATTGATCCATTTCTGAGCCAAATTGTGGTGTGAGTCACGTAAGGATGAGCAGAGGTCTCACTGCTTTTTGTTTCCGGATAGACAATGATTAACCTTTGGTCATCCCAAGGCTTCAAACCCCTGTAGCTTGATGACTTGTTACATCTGACATCACAACTTTCGGTGGCAAATTAAATCCTCTGTTCACCTCCTATGGGGAGCAGAGGGTGCCATACATACACACAGACAGCAGGATTTGCATTTGACTATCATAGTCTACAGCCCAGGGAGCCGCACAGCCACCCCCGCATCACATTGCTGACTATCTGTAACACATTCCCATGTAATATACACTATATTGTCAAAAATATTGGGACACCCGCCTTTACACACACATGAACTTGAGTTGAACATGAATATTGAGTTGGCCCACCCTTTGCAGCTATAACAGCTTCAACTCTTCTGGGAAGGCTGTCCACAAGGTTTAGGAGGGTGTCTATAGGAATGTTTGACCATTCTTCAAGAAGAGCATTTGTAAGGGCAGGCACTGATGTTGGACGAGAAGGCCTGGCTCGCAGTCTCCGCTGTAATTCATCCCAAAGGTGTTCTATCGGGTTGAGGTCAGGACTGTGTGCAGGCTAGTCAAGTTCCTGCACCCCAAACTCTCTCATCCATGTCTCTATGGACCTTCAGGAGTGTGAGTCCCCTGAGACGCAAGGCTCTCGTGGACATTGCTAGAGCGAGATGGGGCTCAGGTAAGTATTGGGGGGGGGGGGGCCTTCTGCACACAGAAGGTTTTTTTAACTTCATGCATTCTTTGCATGAAGGTAAAACACCTTGTGTTTTTACAACCACTTTATGTAACCTGGTTTAATTCTATACAACACCAGAAAAAAAAATTCATATAGGCGGGACAGAACATGTACTGATGTAGATGATCTCCCCCCCCCCAATCCAGTTTCGCTCTCCACCTGCTCTGAGACATACAATAAATAGCACCTAGACTCAAAATCAGTTTACTTAATCAGATCAAGCAGCTATCGTGATTGGTTGCCAGAGGTAACAGTGTCATTACTGCTCACTGACTGGTTGCTAGAGGTTACAGCACACATTACGGCTCACTGATTAGTTGCTAGAGGTTACAGCACATGATTTCTGGTTGTTGGTTGGTTGCTAGAGATTACTGTGGATATGACCACATATAAATGCTGCCGGACGCCGCTATTTAAATATGAATGACCCGCTATTTACATATGAATGCTGATAATTTACATGTAAACACAGGGTCTGCAGGTGAGTCATCTATACACAATAGGGCAGAGCTGGGCAGCATTAGTAGCAGCGCTTCACACTGAGATATTGGGACACAGCATGGGACTTAAACCTCGAGGGACGAGGGAATTTAAACCAGGATAATTGGCAAGTATGAGGCAGCTGCTTTGGGCCCCACAACAATAACAGGGCCCAGGGCAGCTGTCCCTTTTGCCCTGCCTTAAAGACAGCCCTGTATAAGGTGCCATTGCTGGCTTCCTTCTGAATATGCTAATTAACTGTCTGGGTCTAGATTCTATTCCTTTGATTTACAGGCCTGGGCTAAGCTGGTTGTGAACGAGCATCAGAAAAATATCAGAATTTCTCATCTCCACTTCATTGAGGACAGTGACCCTGAGAGCATTGACCAAAGGTTTTTGGAAGAGAAAAAGGTGCCACATCAGTGACTGAACATTCAAGATAAAACCAGATTGCAATGGCAACTCAGAGATGTTCTAGTAGTCTCTTTACAGGTGCATCTCAAAAAATCTGAATATCATCAAAAAGTTAATATTATTTCAGTAATTCAATTCAGAAAGTGATACTCATATATTATATAGATTCATTACACACAGAGTGATATATTTCTTACTTTTAATTTCAATGATTATGGCTTACAGCTAGTGAAAATTCAAAAAATTTGAATATTACATAAGACCAATAAAAAAAAAAAGGATTTTTAGTACAGAAATGTTGGCTTACTGAAAAGTATAGTATGCACTCAATACTTGGTCGGGGCTCCTTGCATGAATTACTGCATCAGTGCAGCGTGGCATGGAGGCAATCAGCCTGTGGCACTGCTGAGGTGTGTATATGAGGCCCCCCATTTACTTTCATAGTTATATAGTTACGTAGTAGGTGAGGTTGAAAAAAGACACAAGTCCAACCGATGTGTGTGATTATATGTCCGTATTACATTGTATATCCCTGTACGTTGCGGTCGTTCAGGTGCTTATCTAATAGTTTTTTTAAACTATCGATGCTCCCCGCTGAGACCACCGCCTGTGGAAGGGAATTCCACATCCTTGCCACTCTTACAGTAAAGAACCCTCTACGTAGTTTACGGTTAAACCGCTTTTCTTCTAATTTTAATGAGTGGCCACGTGTCTTGTTAAACTCCCTTCCGCGAAAAAGTTTTATCCCTATTGTGGGGTCACCAGTACGGTATTTATAAATTGAAATCATATCCCCTCTCAAGCGTCTCTTCTCCAGAGAGAATAAATTCAGTGCTCGCAACCTTTCCTCATAACTAATATCCTCCAGACCCTTTATTAGCTTAGTTGCCCTTATTTGTACTCTCTCCATTTCCAGTACATCCTTCCTGAGGACTGGTGCCCAGAACTGGACAGCATACTCTAGGTGCGGCCAGACCAGAGTCTTGTAGAGTGGGAGAATTATCGTTTTACCTCTGGAGTTGATCCCCTTTTTAATGCATGCCAATATTCTGTTTGCTTTGTTAGCAGCAGCTTGGCATTGCATGCCATTGCTAAGCCTATCATCTACAAAAGTGATAGCGAACCTTGGCACCCCGGATGTTTTGGAACTACATTTCCCATTATGCTCATGCACTCTGCAGTGTAGTTGAGCATCATGGGAAATGTAGTTCCAAAACATCTGGGGTGCCAAGGTTCGCCATCACTGATCTACAAGGATCCCCTTTTCCGTCCTAGATTCCCCCAGAGGTTCTCCCCCTAGTGTATAGATTGCATTCATATTTTTGCCACCCAAATGCATTATTTTAAATTTTTCTACATTAAACCTCATTTGCCATGTAGTTGCGCACCCCATTAATTTGTTCAGATCTCTTTGCAAGGTTTCCACATCCTGCGGAGAAGTTATTGCCCTGCTTAGCCTAGTATCGTGTGCAAATACAGAGATTGAACTGTTTACCCCATCCTCCAGGTCGATTATGAACAAAATAAATAGGATTGGTCCCAGCACAGAACCCTGAGGGACCCCACTACCCACCTCTGAACATTCCGAGTACTCCCCATTTATCACCACCCTCTGAACTCGCCCTTGTAGCCAGTTTTCAATCCATGTACTCACCCTATAGTCCATGCCAACAGACCTTATTTTGTACAGTAAACGTTTATGGGGAACTGTGTCAAATGCTTTTGCAAAATCCAGATACACCATGTCTATGGGCCTTCCTTTATCTAGATGGCAGCTCGCCTCCTCATAGAAGGTTAATAGGTTGGTTTGGCAAGAACGATTCTTCATGAATCCATGCTGATTACTGCTAATTATACCGTTCTCGTTACTAAAATCTTGTATATAGTCCCTTTTCATCCCCTCCAAGAGCTTGCATGCTATTGATGTTAGGCTAACTGGTCTGTAATTCCCAGGGATGTATTTTGGGCCCTTTTTAAAAATTGGTGCTACATTGGCTTTTCTCCAATCACCTGGTACCATTCCAGTCAGTAAACTATCAGTAAAAATTAGGAACAATGGCCTGGCAATTGCTTGACTGAGTTCCCTAAGTACCCTCGCATGCAAGCCATCTGGTCCCAGTGATGTATTAATGTTAAGTTTCCCAAGTCTAATTTTAATTTCCACCCATAATGTACAGTGTAAAGCCCCACTCTTAGCTACATTTTTAATCGATGGTCCCCTGAGCAGTTTCTTGGCCACAAGATGCCCCCAGTCTTCCAAGTTGATTTACACCCAGTCGGAAGATTGTGGACAAAGTGGGGTTGATTTACTAAAACTGTTGAGTGCAAAATCTGGTGCAGCTGTTCATGCCAATCAGCATCTAACTTCAGCTTGTTCAGTTAAGCTTTCGCAATAAAACCGGGAAGCTGTTTTTATGTAGAGCTGCACCAGATTTTGCACTCTCCAGTTTTAGTAAATCAACATCATTGTGACTTCAGGGTGTCCGCTGAGGGCTATCAGACTTCATTTACAATGTGCTGGTGCAGTACTGAAGTCATCTCGTCAGCTCTGCTCTCTGCATCAGTAAGCACCATCAATCTTGAGGAAGAGGGAAAGAGGTTCCCGTGGTGTCATGTGACTGGCCTGAAGACTTTGGAAAAGGTGAGTATAGAAAAAAATCTAAAATACACATGAGGGACCTTTGCAGAGGCAGAAGTGTGGGGCTCAGACTTAGGATTTAACCCAACTTCAGGTCCAGAAGTGAAAAGAGGTCTACTACATGGATTTTGTGAATTCCAAAAGGGATAATTCCACATTAAGCCTGCCTGAGTGGTGGTTGGATAACTCTAAAATGCTTAGTAATATGAATATGTCCGAAACATGGAAAGGAGCATTCCTGGAATTCATGGGTTGTTGAAGATGAAGACCGTGCAGAGATTAACGGAAATTACAGTGGTCTTATTCTTTCACACGTGAGAACCATGTCTGAACAGGAATCCACATCCCCAAACCACAAGTGCAGGACAAAGAGCAGGCTGACCGTGTGAGGCCTTCGTGGAAGCACTGACGTAACAAAGACCAACTGTGCAGGGGAGATTCAGGGACTTTCTTATGGGAAAATTGGTGAAAATAGAACGGTTAAGGACCAGGACTGCATAATATTGATAATGATATGAGGTTAGAACATGTTGTATCCAGTATAGGACTTTACTTTTTTTCACATGACCTTATTTTCATTGTGTGCACAATTATTAGGCAAGTTGTATTTTTGAGGATTAATTTCATTATTGAAAATCTACAGTGCTCTCAAACAATCCAAAATGTTAATAAACATTAAACCTGAATATTTAAGAAAATAAAGGTGAGGTTTTGGCTTTCTAAAGCCTCGTACACATGATCGGATTTTCCACAGACAAAACCTCGGACTTTTGTCTGAAGGGCGTTGGCCAGGAACTTGTCTTGCATACAAATGGCAAGAAATTGTAGGCCAACAAACACAAACGTAGTGACGTACTAGGTGTTTTTTCAGCTCTTTAGTGTCACACTTTGGGCTCCTTCTGATAATTTCGTGTTAGTAGAAGTTTGAGTGTTGATTCACGCTTTTCATTTCGTGCTTTTCAGTTTGTTTCTGAGCGCCCGTTTGTCAACCAGCCATGTTGCAGAATCGGAGGAGATAACATGTTATTTATTATTGGCCTTGGAGTTATTGCTTTGACCCAAGTCCAGGAACAGGAGGAGGAGGATTTATTGGACCAAAAATTGGTTGCTTTATTAATCGTGACCAATTATGTCATATGCCTTTACTGCGGGAGCTCCAGGAGAATAATCCAGATGATTTTCGGAATTATTTCTGGATGACGGAGCCCTGCTTTCACCAACTCTTGGCATTGTTGACCCCCTATATTAAGAAGCAGGACACATGCATGAGGCTTTTATTTTATTTTTTGGTTGAATAATGATTTGATTTGGTATATTTTCTATATTTTTGGATGCAAAGAATGCCCTTTTTGGTTAAGTTCTATTGGCAGATAGCATGTCTAATTTTATTTGTTTTCTTTTTTTAATGCACAATTAAAAAATTGTGGAGAATAATACTTGGCTATGTGTTTTACTTCAAATTTAAATTAACAAGGGACACCAACATAGTTGTATCTTTGATCTTAAATACTATGGGATAATGGTGTTCTGGTAACTTGCACCGTAAAAAAAAATTTTTTATATCACTAGAAAAAAAAGCCTTTGAAAATGTGTTTGCAATAACTCCATCAGTATCACCAGCAAAGCAGCTTCAGTATTATCCCATTAAAGAAGAAGAGAATGTGCGCTGCATTTCGAAATTTCATAATTTGCCACGTCATGAATGTTAATTCTTCATTACGAAAGCTAGTTTACAAGACCGACCGCTTCTGGCTCGTCCTTGCTTCTGAGCATGCGTGTTTGTACTTTGGGCTTTTGTTCGACAGACTTGTGTACACACACTCAGAAAATCTGACAACGGACATTTGTCTGCGGAAAATTTTAAAGCCTGCCATCCAACATTTGTCCGTGGAAAATCCGACAACAATTTTCCAATGGAGCATACAAACGGTCAGATTTTCCGCCAACAGCCTGTCATCACACAATTCCTGTCGGAAAATCTGATCGTGTATACGAGGCTTTAGGAGAATATCTATGTGTGCACAATTGTTGGGCAACTATATTGTGAAGAATTATTATGCAACTAAATGGAAAAACTAACATTTTCCCATTTCTGACATAAAAAATAAATAAATAAGTGACCAATATAGCCACCCTTCTTTTCAATAACAGTCATAAGGCTTCCATTCATGGCGTGTCAGTTTCTTGATCTGTTGACAATCAACTTTTTGTGCAGCAGCAACCACAGCCTCCCAGACACTGTTCAGAGAGGTGTACTGTTTTCCTTCACAATATATCTCCCGTTTAGGAAGTGCCCACAAGTTCTCAATAGGGTTTAGGTCAGGTGAAGAAGGGGGCCACGTCATTTTTCTTTCATCTTTAAGGGCGTTACTGGCTAGGAGTACTTTGATGCATGCGATGGAGCATTGTCCTGCATAAATATCATGCTCTTTTTGAAAGATGCAGACTTTTTCCTGTACCATTGAAAGTATCTTCTAAAAAAACTGGTTACAAACTTAGAAATGTGTTAAACATTCAACAGCACCAGTGTACAATGCAGCCCCCAGACCAATAAAAGCAGCAATCTTCCCAGAATAAAATTATAGTAAGGAGAGAAAAGGGTAGATACAATATATATACTGTAAACAGTACAATATCCCCCCCTGCCGTACTAATGCCCCATACACACGGTCGGATTTTCCAACGGAAAATGTGTGATTGGACCTTGTTGTCGGAAATTCCGACCGTGTGTAGGCTCCATCACACATTTTCCATCGGATTTTCCGACACACAAAGTTTGAGAGCAGGCTATAAAATTTTCCAACAACAAAATCCGTTGTCAGAATTTCCAATCGTGTGTACACAAATCCGATGCACAAAGTGCCACGCATGCTCAGAATAAATAAAGAGATGAAAGCTATTGGCTACTGCCCTGTTTATAGTCCCGACGTACGTGTTTTACGTCACCGCGTTCAGAATGATCGGATTTTCCGACAACTTTGTGTGACCGTGTGTATGCAAGACAAGTTTGAGCCAACATCCGTCGGAAAAAATCCTAGGATTTTGTTGTCGGAATGTCCGATCAATGTCCGACCGTGTGTACGGGGCATAAGAGAGCTTGTATTTGATGCCCATCAAGGCTTACACAAACCTCGCTCCACATCACAAATGAAATCCTCAACCAGGAGGCAATTAATCCGATGCTGTGGAGCTATTTTCTGTCCAACCACCCCATTTTAAACTTATCAGGTACCCCTCTACTAAGATATGTGGCTTCATACATCGGTAGAGCCTTGTTTATCAATGCCTTTCAGGCCATGATGGTGGGGGCAATCTGTTTCTTCCATGACAAGATAATCACTTTGCGTGCTTAATATAGGAGCAGGGTGAGCAAAGTACGGATCATCTTTTTGGGTGCTAACGTGTCCACCGGGCCCAACAGACAGACTTCTATAGATGGTTTTATAGTGATCGTACTGACCGACCTAACAGTCAATCACCTCCATCCAAAACTGCCAGACGTGCGGGCAATGCCCCAGGTGCATCGCACCTCCAACAGTTCAAAGGGTGCGCAGAAAATCCTCATCAGTTTAGCAGGATTGTAGTATTTTCTATGGAGGAACCTAAACTGCATCAAGTGATCACACGCCGACACCAATCTATCAAATGTGGCACTCCATACATCAATCATTGTCAAGCTGCAGGAAATCCGACAACCATGCAGCGCGGCAGGAAGCCAAAACCTTGGTAGTGTCTATGAATAATTCCTTGTAGATAGTAGACAAGGCTTTAGATAGGTCTTCTTGCACTACATAGTTGAAAGTAAATCTAAAGGAAATTGAAAAATAAAATTATATAATATATGGCCAGGTTAGGTGCCTACAACGCCAGGGGTGCCGACAATGGTTGCCATGAATTCACATGGTTTAACCACTTCAGCCCCGGAAGGATTTACCCACTTTCTGACCGGGCCATTTTTTGCGATACGGCACTGTGTTGCTTTAACTGACAATTGCGTGGCGGTCATGTGACGTTGACACTTTTTTGGGACCATTGACATTTATACAGTGATCAGAGCTAAAAATAACCACTGATTACTGTATAAATATCACCGGCAGGGAAGGGGTTAACACTAGGGGGCAATCAAGGGGTTAAGTGTTCCATAGGGAGGTGTTTCTAACTGTGGAGGAAGTGGACTGACAGGGAGTACAGAGATATCGCTGTTCCTGATCACTAGGAACAGCAGATCTCTCTCTACTTCCCTGATAGAACAGGGATCTGTCTGTTTACATCAACAGATTCCCGATCTGGCTCTCTGAGGAGCGATCGCGGGTCACCGGCGGACATCGCGGCTAAATGATTTGGACCAGTGCACAAAGCAAGGTCCATAAAGACATGGATGAGCGATTTTGGGGTGGAGGAACTTGACTGGCCTGCACAGAGACCTTAGCTCAACCTGATAGAACACCTTTGGGATGAATTAGAACAGAGACTGCGAGCAAGGCCTTCTCGTCCAACATCAGTGCCTGACCTCACAATTGCGCTTCTGGAAGAATGGTCAAACATTCCCATAGACACACTCCTAAACCTTGTGGACAGCCTTCCCACAAGAGTTGAAGCTGTTATAGCTGCAAACGGTAGGCCAACTCAATATTGAACCCTACAGACTAAAGCTGGCCATACACCATACAATTTTCCTGTTCAATTTTCTTTAGATTTACCTTCAACTATGTAGTACAAGGGCCTGCCTGATTGCATCCAAATTGAAAGTGTTTAGGTTTGACCTCCTATTATATGGTTTTGGTAAATCTAAAGGAAAGTTGAACAGGAAAATTGAATAGTGTATGGCCAGCCTAAGACGGGATGCCATTAAATTGTATGTAAAGGCAGGCGTCCCAATACTTTTGACAATATAGTGTAAATGTGAGAACCCTATACATATGCAATTGAGATTAATTATATACAAATACGGTGCCAAATTATTCACATTGTCATAAAGAGTTTATTCAGATGCCAAAATCCACATGTATGGCATAATTAGAATTATTAACAAAAAAATAGAAAAAAGGAATAGTCCCCCATTTCCAATGCCTGTGATGAAGATATTGCTACACACGTATTATCCTCAAAAGTGCTCCAAGTGGTCAAAACAGTGCTCCACCATCATGCAAAAGATAGACGCTTACCAGATGCAAAGACCTCTACTACAAGGTCTAGCCAGGCATCAGTGAGTTCAACCCCCCCACTGTGGGCATAAGGATGTGACCCGCTTTACAGAATCCTCATGTCCTATGGATCATCCAGAGGATTTCCAGGGTATATAGAAGTCAAATATCAGGCACTATACACCAACCAGGCATATACTGTATGTAGAGAGGAATATAATCACTCATTGCGCAATTTCCAATAAAAAAGAGCTTCATTAAAACAGTAATGTAAAGTGCCTTGAAAAAGTATTCATAGCCTTAACATTTTTCACATTTTGTCGTTACAAAAAAACGTACATGTATTTTATTTGGATTTTATATGATAGATCAACAATGGAAGTGGAAGGAAAATGATAAATGGTTTTCAATTTTTTTTTACAAATAAATATCTGAAAAGTGTGGCGTGCATTTGTATTCAGCCCCTTTTACTCTGATACCCTTAACTAAAATCTAGTAGCACCAATTGCCTTCAGAAGTGACCTAATTAGTAAGTAGAGGTCACCTGTGTGTAATATAATCTCAGTATAAATATAGCTGCTCTATGAAACCCTCCGAGGTTTGTTAGAGAACCTAAGTGAACGAACAGCATCATGAAGGCCAAGGAACACACCAAACAAGTCAGAAATAAAGTTGTGGAAAAGTTTAAAGCAGGGATAGGGTATAAAAAAATATCCCAAGCTTTGAACATCTCATGAATCACTGTCCAATCCATCATCTGAAAATGGAAAGAGTATGGCACAACTACAAACCAACCAAGACATGACTGTCCACCTAAACTGACAGGCTGGGCAAGGAGAGCATTAATCAGAGAAGCGGCCAAGAGGCCCATGGTAACTCTGGAGGAGCTACAGAGATCCACAGATCAGGTGAGAGAATCTGTCCACAGGACAACTATTAGTTGTGCACTCCACAAATCTGGCCTTTATGGAAGAGTGGCAAGAAGAAAGCCATTGTTGAAAGAAAGCCATAAGGAGTCCCATTTGCAGTTTGCGAGAAGCCATGTGGGGGACATAGCAAACATATGGAAGAAGGTGCTCTGGTCAGATGAGACCAAAATTTAACTTTTTGACCTAAAAGCAAAACGCTATATGTGGCGGAAAACTAATGCCGCATACACACGGTCGGACTTTACGGCAGACTTTGCCCGGTGGACTTTTCGACGTACTTTACGACGGACTTTCTGAATGAACGGACTTGCCTACACACAATCCACCAAAGTCTGTCGAATTCGTACGTGATGACGTAGGACCGGACTAAAACAAGGAAGTTCATAGCCAGTAGCCAATAGCTGCCCTAGCGTGGCTTTTTGTTCGTCAAATTAGCATACAGACGAGCGGACTTTTCGACCGGACTCGATTTCAACGGATTGATTTAAAACATGTTTCAAATCTAAGTCCGCCCAACTTTTGAGAAAACAAAGTCCGCTGGAGCCCACACACGATCGAATTGTCTGACGAAATCCAGTCCGCCGGGCAAAGTCTGCCGTAAAGTCCGCTCGTGTGTATGCGGCATAACACTGCACATCACCCTGAACACACCATCCCCACTGTGAAACATGGTGGTGGCAGCATGATGTTGTGGGGATGCTTTTCTTCAGCAGGGACAGGGAAGCTGGTCAGAGTTGATGGGAAGATGGATGGAGCCAAAATACAGGGCAATCTTAGAAGGAAACCTGTTAGAGTCTTCAAAAAAGACTTGAGACTGGGGCAGAAGTTCACCTTCCACCAGGACAATGACCCTAAACATACAGCCAGAGATACAATGGAATGGTTTAGATCAATGGGTTATTTATGTGTTAGAATAGCTCAATGTCCAGACTTAAATCCAATTGAAAATCTTGGCAAGACTTGAAAATTGCTGTTCACAGACGCTCTACATCCAATCTGACAGAGCTTGAGATATTTTGCAAAGAAGAATGGGCAATAAGGTATAAAGTATTGACTATCACATACAAACCCAATAAAATCCATTTACTTTTTGGTTGTAACATGACAAAATGTGGAAAATTTCAAGGGGTATGAATACTTTTTCAAGGCACTGTAAAGGTAATTGATAAGAATATATAACACTCTCTACACATTTCTTAGACCAACAGCACACTTCTTCAGGGGGACACAGGCGGTATGGGGAAGGTATCTCTAATGATGGGTTTACTTATAATACTACTTATGTGTTTACTTATAATACTAGTTAATACTTTTTTCAAGGCACTGTACTTACAGATGTGTTAGAAAACTTCAGGCATTCAGTAAAACAATCGTCCTGCTCCCCGGCGGGCGTGCTGATGCCACTGCTGTTTGGTCCACCCATATTTCTTCTTTTAACATGGGCATTACTGTAAAAACTATTTATTGAGAAAATAAAGAATTCCAATACACTCACAAAGGAAAGAAACTACAGGAATTCTCTATCATGTGATGTGACAGCAGGAGCCTGCCCGATCAGAAGCTGTATAGTGTGTATAGAGCAGTGCACATGACCGCAACTAATGTGCATTGCTCATCCAAACAAACAGAAGTGAGGGGGAAGAGGAGAGGTTCAAGGGCTGTTGGAGGACGTTACAAGAAGGCAGAAAAACACAGTAAAACAATTCCATGAAAAAAAAAGAAAACAAGACCGATAAGTAATGGATGTGTATGGATTGTTTTTGGAGAATAAAGCTTTCGTTTAGTGTCACTTTATTTCTTTACTGCAGAGCTTTCTCTTGTTCTTACATCCAAAACCCTGAAAACTAACAAACAAAACGCACAAACGTATCAATAACATGTATTCAATGTACTGTGGTTTATCACTGCTGGATCTCCCCCGTGGAGCTTTTTTTTTTTTTATAGCCAGGTCAGGAGTCTCCAGCAAAACAGAGAAAGGCCTGGAACAAATACACATACCACCCATGTCCACAGCTGGGACGCTGCCTCTTGTTGAAATGCAGCTGTTCTGGAAACGGAGACAGCTGGACACTGAAGGAATGCAGCTGTTGGCTGTACTAAGCCTCCAGTCAATGTCTTGGGCAATGCTCAGTCCTGTCCAACCATAACCCATGACCAGAGAGAAAGCACTAAAAATGTATCGGAACCTTTGCAGCTTGTGCCCATGGATAACCACATTTTCTCTTTGTGTTCCCTGGAATTCCCGCCAGCGTTCCGGAAATCCATTGCAGATGTTGGCTTAACCCTCTGAGACATCTACACTTGCCGATAAAGGCTGTGCAAAGAGCATAGCTAACCTCATAGTGGCTATAGTATAAATGATCGTTTTTTTTCTGATCGACCCCTTCTGATTGGACTAATCGATCTGTAATATGCCACAACCCATTCGATCAATATGCCACACACAGGGAAGTGGATTTCAACCACTTCAGTACCGTGCTATAGCCAAAAGACAGCTACAGCGGCGTACTATAGTTCTGGGAGGGTGTCCATAGATCTCCTCCCAGAACTCTGTCCCCTTCAACGCACATCGGGCGTGCTCTTTGACTGATGTGTCCTTCAGACACAGCTGATCACAGATTGGGGTAAAGGGCTAATCAGCCATTTACCATGTGATCAGCTGTGTCCAATCACAGCTGATCACATGTAAACAGACTTGCCATTTATAGGCATTCCTTTCCTCATGCACTGTGTCTGTGTGAGGAAAGGAGAGCCGATAACCGGCAAGGCTGTCAGCACATTGTTTACACTGATAATCAGGGCACTGAGCATCAGTGTCCTAATTATCAGTGCAGCCCCATTAGTACCAATCAGTGCCTGTCAATGCAGCTTATCAGTGTCCATCACCGCAGCCTCATCAGTTCACATCACCGCAGCCTCATCAGTTCACATCACTGCAGCCTCATCAGTGCACATCACTGCAGCCTATTAGTGCCCATCAGAGCAGCCTAATCAGCGCACATCAGTGCAGCCAATCAGTTCCCATCAGAGCTGCCTAATCAGTGCCCATTAGAGCAGCCTTATCAGTGCCCATCAGAGCAGCTTCATCAGTGCCCATCAGAGCAGCTTCATCAGTGCCCATTAGTACAGCCCCATCAGCGCTCATCAGTGCCCATCATTGCAGCCTCATCAGTGCAGCCGATCAGCGCCCATCAGAGCAGCTTCATCAGTGCCCATCAGAGCAGCCTCATCAGTGCCCATTAGTATAGCCTCATCAGTGCAGCCGATCAGCGCCCATCAGAGCAGCCTCATCAGTGCCCATTAGAGCAGCCTCATCAGTGCCCATCAGTTCAGCCTGATCAGTGAAACCTCATCAGTGCCCATAAGTACAGCCTATCAGTGCCTATCAGAGCAGCCTCATCAGCGCACATCAATGAAGAAGAAAAATTACTTATTTGCAAAATTTTACAACAGAAACTAAGAAAAAGTTTTTTTTCTTTTTACTTTTTGGTCTTTTTTCATTTGTTTAGCAAAAAATAAAAAACCCAGTGGTGATTAAATAACGCTACAAAAGAAACCTCTATCTGTCTCAAAAATATGATAAGTTTAATTTAGGTACAGTGTTACATGACCACGCAATTGTCATTCAAAGTGTGACAGCACTGAAGGCTGGAAATTGGACCGGGCAGGAAGGGAGTGAAAGTGCCCGGTATTGAAGTGATTAAAATACAATCGTAACTTACCATCATCAATTATGGATTGCATCTCTGTTTCCATCTTGTGATCTCACATCTGATCCACTGAAATATGATTGTATTCATGAACAAAAGTATTGCCAACTGATGCAAAGCAATCAATAATATTCAACCCTGGCCAATCAGCTCAGTTTGATCGAATCCAAACGAGTCTAAGGGTCCTTTCATATGGGCGATTCGATCAGGTCCGCCAATCAGTTTTTCAGGCAAGCCTGATCCGATGGTCCATGCATTCCTATGGACCAGTGGGTGTAAACAGACTTGTGTCAGTTTACACCCGCCTACCTCTAAACCGATCAGGCCCCCTAAAAACTGAGGAGGACTGTGTCCGCTTCTGTTTGGGTGGATCGGAGGCAGCCTGGTGTAAATGGACAGCGAAGTCTGTTCACTCCCGGCCTCCTATAGAGCAGAGTGGGGTCTGTCTGTGTCCGCTCTGTATATACTGAGCAGACACGTTCCTGTCATGTGCGTGGATCCCCTGCTAATCGGAATGCAAACCACCCGTGTGATAGGACCCTAACTTGATTTGAAGGGAAGTTAAGACTCTTTCATTGTTTGGAGATTTGATTGCTTTAATCGAATTGCACATCGATTAGATAAAAAAACGAATGTATATAATTGCATGTAGGCCATACAGTACATTTGATCAATGTGCGTTTCAAACTAAATAATTTATTCTGCAAAAAATCAGATGGGCATCATTTCCCTTTCCGATCAGTATAAACTCAATGGCAATTAAATTCTATCCAACTCGATCGGCCAGAGAATGCCAGAGTCAATTGTACAGATCAGAATATTATCAACCGTTTTGTACCAATCAGCGAGGCTGAGATATTTTATTCATCAGCGCAATCGTATTTTTATAGATCAGATCATGGTGGAAATATAGATACGATTGGTAACTTATGATCCCAAATTACAATCATATTCTGGCCATTGATCGAAATCCATCTTACTATGTGTGGCAAATCGATTGAATTGGGTAACAAATATGTATCAATTATTCCCACTAGAAGAGATCGATCAGAAAAGAAATTGATCAATTATGAAAGCGAGTATAGGTGCTGCTATGTGTGACCTGTGTACCAACCTACAGGACATTTACAGCTGTGGGTTCTTTTAAAGGGACCTTGGATCGATGGAGGTGTAACTACAGATCGAAATATAAAAGAGTTATGGCAGAAAAAAGATCTAGTGGGTCACTGAAATACCTTAACTTTTTTTTTTTGTCCCAAGCATGTTTTAATCCACTTATGAAGCAGGGTCTCTACTTCATTGATCTTAACATAAAGTATGTCCAAATCAAGGACAGGTAGCAGGGGAGCTGTCAGCATAGTCAGTATACTGCAAACCACGATCTGATGCGTTTCTTCTTTATGACTAAGCCCAATGGGTGGGGCGAAATGCGTCATTTTCCTGCTCTTTTTTGGGCGAAAAGCTTCATGCTCATTTTAAAGGCGTGGAAATGCACATAAACTGCATGTAAACGCACATAAAAACACTCATTCAATGCATGCCAATGTGGATGAAAAACGAGCAGTAGATGTGCGGTTTCTGGTGTGAACAGTTATAGTTTTTCTTATAAATAACATGGGTTAAATAAAGTGCATTCCATATGACATAAAAAGTAGGAATGAGGCATTTCCTATCTCTGCGTCTTGAGGTTGTAGGAGGCGTCTGGAAACACTGAGCCTTTTTGGCGTTCCGAAATCAACAGTATTTTTAGCTTTTTTTCTAAAGTAGAACTCAGGGGGTCTTTAGCAGTATGAAAAAGGACTATTGAGTGGTTTGTAAGCAATGAGGAAAGCTTTTCGTTTTCAGGATACATCCCGTCCAGAACCTTCGCTCACTTACACGCCGTGCCTTTCTCCTGGGGCTGCATACATCATGGTGACACACTGCCTTCCCCTTGTAAAAAGAATTAACTCGGTGCTTTCCCGGAATAGAGATTTAACGTGCCCTTTTCAAAGCAATTCAGGTCATAGGCTACTTTTTGTAGGCAAATCAGTATTTAATGGCAACTATTATAAAACACATCATTAGAGATACCTTCCCCGTACCGCCTGTGTTCCCCCGAAGAAGTGTGCTGTTGGTCTAAGAAACGTGTAGGGAATGCCTTTACAGTGCCTTCAAAAAAATATATTCATACCCCTTGAAATTTTCCACATTTTGTCATGTTACAACCAAAAACGTAAATGTATTTTATTGGGATTTTATGTGATAGACCAACACAAAGTGGCACATAATTGTGAAGTGGAAGGAAAATGATAAATGGTTTTCAAAATTCTTTACAAATAAATATGTGAAAAGTGTGGTGTAAATTTGTATTCAGCCCCCCTGAGTCAATATTTTGTAGAACCACCTTTCACTGCAATTACAGCTGCAAGTCTTTGGGGATGTCTCTACCAGCTTTGCACATCTAGAGAGTGACCTTATTGCCCATTCTTCTTTGCAAAATATCTCAAGCTCTGTCAGATTGGATGTAGAGCGTCTGTGAACAGCAATTTTCAAGTCTTGCCAAGATTTTCAATTGGATTTAAGTCTGGACATTGAGCTATTCTAACACATAAATAACCCATTGATCTAAACCATTCCATTGTATCTCTGGCTGTATGTTTAGGGTCGTTGTCCTGCTGGAAGGTGAACCTCCGCCCCAGTCTCAAGTCTTTTGCAGACTCTAACAGGTTTTCTTCTAAGATTGCCCTGTATTTGGCTTCATCCACCTTCCCATCAACTCTGACCAGCTTCCCTGTCCCTGCTGAAGAAAATCATCCCCACAACATGATTCTGCCACCACCATGTTTCACAGTGGGGATGGTTTGTTTAGGGTGATGTGCAGTGTTAGTTTTCCGACGCACATAGCGTTCTGCTTTTAGGTCACAAAGTTCAGTTTTGGTCTCATCTATCCAGAGCACCTTCTTCCACATGTTTGCTGTGTTCTCCACATGGCTTCTCACAAACTCCAAATAGGACTCCTTATGGCTTTCTTTCAACAATGGCTTTCTTCTTGCCACTCTTCCATAAAGGCCAGATTTGTGGAGTGCATGACTAATAGTTGTCCTGTGGACAGATTCTCCCACTTGAGCTGTGGATCTGCGCAAAGCGTGCTGTACTTTCTGAATGGCCTGGCAGTGGGGGAAGGAGGAGGGGGGCCAAACTTCCCGGTGATCTTGCCGCAGAAAGGACTCCCGCAGCAAGGACTATCCGTCAAAAACAGGTACCCTCTCCCCCATGAACGGTGTCAAATGTGGCACCAGAGGGGGGTAGGAGTCAGATAAGTGGAGCTTCCACTTTTGGGTAGTACTCCGCTTTAACTAAACTGTCAAGCTATCAAATTGCTGGTGTCATAGCTGATCACATGTGCAGTCCCATGCCAATTACAGATTAAACAGGGGCTGAGATGGCAGTTTAGGAGGGGTTAGTTCCAATTTATGTGCTCGATGCAGCCTGGCTCCCAGTTCACGTGGGATTGCAGTAAAAAGGATCATTCCCCTTTCTTCACACACAGATTGGAAAGTGATCATCCTCAGCCTCATGCTGGGAGTTGTAGTTTAGCAACAGCTGGTGGAGAAAAGCTGGCAAGTGGTAACTCAGCACCCAATTATGAATGATAATAAATCATCTGAGTATAGTCTGTCTCCAATTATTGTCTACCCACATATATGGCTTTTCTCCCAGCTTCAGATTTCTCTCTTTCTCCCTCTTTTCCTGGACTGCATGCCTCTCACTTCATATTCCTATTTCCTCCCTCTCCATCATTCTCTCTTTATCCTCTTCTACCCCGTTCTCTTTTCTTCATTTCTCTCTTTCCTTCCTTATCTCCACATTTCTCTTTTACTTCTTTCTTCATCTCATCCTTTCTGCCTCTCACTCTCTCTCTTTTTCAATCTCTCTTCATCCTTCTCTCTTTCTCTCCTTGTTCTCCTCTCCCTTTCCTCTCTTTATTTTTCATTCCTCTTTTATTTCACTCCTATTTTATGTCTCCATTTCATCTTACTTTTTCCGTTACCCCTCTTCTTTCTTTCATCCATAATCCCCCCCCCCCCCCCCCCCCCTATTTTCTTTCTTTCTTTCTTTTTTTCCTCCTTATCCTTCTTTTATACCCTTGCTCTCTCCCTCCCTTTCTTCTCCCCTCTTTTTATCTCTTTCTCTCTTCTTCATCCAAAATTTCTCTTCTCTCTCTCTCTCTGTCTCTGTCTCTCTCTCTGTCTCTCTCTCTCTCTCTCTCTGTCTCTCTCTTCTCCTTAGCCTTCTTTTTTTACCCTTGCTCTCTCCCTCCCTAATTTCTTCTCCCCTCTTTTTATCTTTCTCTCTCCTTCCAAAATGTCTCATTTTTTTCTACATTATCTATCTATCTATCTATCTATCTATCTATCTATCTATCTATCTATCTATCTATCTATCTATCTATCTATCTCTTCTATCATTTCTTTTTCTCCGCCCGCCTCTCTATATTCTTTCTTTCTTTCTTTCTTTCTTTCCCCTTGCTCCCACCCTCCCTACTTTCTCCTCCTTTATTTTTCACTCCTTCTCCCAAAACTTCTTATTTTTTCATCTATCTATCTATTTCTTCTTTTCTTTTTCTCTACCCCTCTTTCTCTCTCTCTTTTTCTTTTCTTTATCTTTCTTTCTTTTTTTTTACCCTTGCTCCCGCTCTCCCTATTTTCTCTCTTTTATTCTCTCTCTTCTAACATTTCTCATATGTTTCTATATTATCTATCTATCTATCTATCTATCTATCTATCTATCTATCTATCTATCTATCTATCTATCTATCTATCTATCTATCTATCTAATCAGTTCTTTCTTTCTTTTTTTCTTTCTTTCTTTCCCCTTGCTCCCACCCTCCCTACTTTCTCCTCCTCTATTTTTCACTCCTTCTCCCAAAATGTCTTATTTTTTTTCATCTTTCTTTCTTTCTTTCTTTCTTTCTTTCTTTCTTTCTTTCTTTCTTTCTTTCTTCCTCATCTTTTTAAATAGTATCTATCTATCTATCTATCTATCTATCTATCTATCTATCTATCTATCTATCTTTCTTTCTCTTGCTCTTCCCCTCTTCGTTCTTTCTCCTTCCCTGTTTTTCTCTTTCTCTCCTTCTTATCCAGACAGCTGTTTTCATTTACGTTGTTCGCCAGCGCAGCTCCCTCCCCTGCCATTCACTGCTAATTTATTATTTTCCCCTAATCACTGTAATTAGTTTATTGCGTTGATATTAATGGAGCTTGTGGAGTGCGCGGGAGCTAATTGAAATGTTTGTGATTCCTGATGGCTGTTGATTCTTGCAGAGAAGGAAATGTATTTTCTGTGTTTAGCGAGGAAGGTTGCAGAAAAGAGCAGACTGTAAATCCACCCAAATGATCTCATGTCTTTGGGAGGCCCCCAACCCCGCCGCCAGTCATTGTCTGGGGAACATTTGACTGGCACATTACAAAACCTGTCCTAATTACTGACATAAACATAAATGTTGGGCTGGGATGAGTACTCATGTTTATGAACCACCTGAGCAATGGGCAGCTTAAAGCTGAACTTTGTAATAAGCAATTGTCTAAATACAAGAGGTATTTATATTCTTACTTGAATCTTGGTGTGCTTTGTGTATTTCAGTAATCCTGTGTGAAACTTTGCCTCCTCTCCTTGTGCAGAGTGACTGGTCTAGTCTTCGCCCCCTTGTGTAGTTTTCTTTTGGGATAAAAGTTTTACATCAGTGGTCTACAAAATGCAGTCCTTTGCTTGTTTTTTCTGGCCCTTGGGGCACTATTCCTCCAATTGACACCAACGATGGGGCACTATTCCTCCAATTGACACCAATGATGGGGCACTATTCCTCCAATTGACACCAATGATGGGGCACTATTCCTCCAATTGACCCCAATGATGGGGCACTATTCCTCTCACTGATACCAATGATGGGGCATTATTACTCCAATTGACACCAACGATGGGGCACTATTCCTCTCACCGACACCAACGATGGGGCACTATTCCTCCAATTGACACCAATGATGGGGCACTATTCCTCCCACTGACACCAACGATGGGGCACTATTCTTCCCACTGACACCAATGATGGGGCACTGTTCCTTCCACTGACACCAACAATGGGGCATTATTCCTCCCACTGATACCAACGATGGGGCACTAATAATTCCCCTACTACCAAAGATGGGACATTGTTTACTTCTACTGATGTCAGGACATTTTCTACTCCCAATGGCCACGGTCTGGCCCCCCTGAAGCCTGAAGCACAATGAACTGGGCCTTTGTTTAGAAAGAAAGACCCCTCTTTTACATAATTGAATAAAAGCTGACCATTGTCAAGGTTAAAGGGTTTGTCTCAATCCTCTTACTGCCACTTTTGCTGGACAGCTTAGTCTCTTAAAGTAAGTTTAGAAATAACAGACTTACTGGCAGGATAACCAGGTGAAAATAAAGAAAAAAGCTTAAAAGCCTCAACATCTCCCAACTAGTAAATTGCATTATAGGTTTGCTTTGGGGTTTAGTACATTTTATCAGATTTAACTTTAAGTGAGATTACATCTGGGCTTCATATATAAATATATATATATATATATATATATATATATATATATATATATATATATATATATATATACAGTAAAACCTTGGATTGTGAGCATAATTCATGCTCAAAACATGCTTGTAATCCAAAGCACTTGTACAGTGCTTTGCAAAAGTATTCACCCCCCCCCCCCCTTGACATTTTTCGTGTTTTGTTGCCTCACAACCTGGAATTAACATGGATTGTTTGAGGATTTGCATCTTTTAATATACAGAACATGCCCACAACTTTTGAAGAAGTTTTTTTTTTTATTGTGAAGCAAACAACAAATAGGACAAAATAACAGAAAAAGTCAATGCGCATAACTATTCAGCCCCCTAAAGTCAATACTTTGTAGAGCCACCTTTTGCAGCTTTCACAGCTCCAAGTCGCTTTGGATAAGTCTCTATGAGCTTGCCACATCTTACCACTGGGATTTTTGCCCATTCCTCCTTGCAAAACTTCTCCAGCTCCTTCAAGTTGGATGGTTTGCGCTCAAGTTGGATGTTTTTTTTGATGGCCAAGAAGTTAAATTTTAGTCTCATCAGACCAGAGCACCTTCCTCCATACATTTTGGGAGTCTCCCACATGCCTTTTCGCAAACTCAAAAGTGCCATTTTGTTTTTTGCTGAAAGTAATGGCTTTCTTCTGGCCACTCTGCCATAAAGCCCAACTCTATGGAGCGTACGGCTTATTGTCGTCCTATATACAGATACTCCAGTCTCTGCCGTGGAACTCTGCAGCTCCTTCAGGGTTACATTAGGTCTCTGTGCTGCCTCTCTGATTAATGCCCTCCTAATTGCCCTCCTTGCCCAGTCTGTGAGTTTTGGTGTGCAGCCGTCTCTTGGCAGGTTTGCTGTTGGTCCATGATCTTTCCATTTGGTTATGATAGATTTGATGGTGCTCCTAGGGATCATCAAAGATATGGATATATTTTTATAACCTAACCCTGACTTGTACTTCTCAACAACATTGTCCCTTACTTGTTTGGAGAATTCCTTGGTCTTCATGGCAGTGTTTGGTTAGTGGTGCCTCTTGCTTAAGTGTTGCAGCCTCTGGGGCATTTCAATAAGGTATGTATATGTAATGACAGATCATGTGACACTTAGATTGCACACAGGTGGACATCATTTCACAAATTATGTGACTTCTGAAGGTAATTGGTTGCACCAGAGCTTTTTATGGGCTTCATAACAAAGGGGGTGAATAAATACGCACATGCCAATTATCATTTTTTTATTTCTGACAAAAAGTTTGATGTATATGTTTTTCTACAATAACATAGAAGGAGAGAAATTGGGACTTTTAAAGCGCACACATATACAAAATTTAGAAAAATAGAAAATATTTATTAAAACCACAGTACATCAGTAACAAATAAGAACAGAAGTAAATTGTCTCTCTACATGTTTTGCCATTCACGGCTTCTTCGGGAGATTCTGTTACAATAAACTCTGTGTGACTGATCACTATAATAGAGAAATATACAAATCAATAAACACAAT
Organism: Lithobates septentrionalis; assembly: GCA_037952835.1. Taxonomy (NCBI): domain Eukaryota; kingdom Metazoa; phylum Chordata; class Amphibia; order Anura; family Ranidae; genus Lithobates; species Lithobates septentrionalis. The sequence goes on along the minus strand of JBBDGP010002299.1, from coordinate 998,680 downwards.
TTGAGAAAAACATACAAAAACAAAACAGCAAACAAAAATCCATAGAGATTTTAGGATCATAGACTGATAAAAAATGAACAGTAAGCATGTTCCAACCACGGCACCAACCTTCAAAATTTCAAAAATACAGTCATCAATAGTTGAGAAAGGGCAAGCAGGGCCATTTGGGAGCATCATAGAGGAGGGTAATAAACTGGGAAGGACAGAAAATTAATTTGAATTGAAGGTAAAGATGCAAAAAACAAGGATATAAATGAATTTGTGCAAATGGAGCAAATATAATCTGTTGTTGCTATCAAGATCTTGACTGGCTCAAAAATTCATTGAGGTAGGCTATTATTAGGGAGTATGCTTTTGCAACTTTCTCCCCCCCCCCCTTTTTTTTTAAAATTTATATCCTTGTGTTTATTGATTTGTATATTTCTCTATTATAGTGATCAGTCTATACACACAGAGTTTATTGCAACAGAATCTCCTGAAGAAACCGTGAATGGCGAAACATGTAGAGAGACAATTTACTTCTGTTGTTATTTGTTACTGATGTACTGTGGTTTTACTCCTTTTTTCACATATGTATTTTTAATTAAATAAATATTTTCTATTTTTCTAAATTTTGTATATGTGTGCGCTTTAAAAGTCCCAATTTCTCTCCTTCTATGTTATTCTTGCAATAAGGGATGTGGCGCCTAAATTGAGTTTTTCCAACAGACTATCTCTAAAACTATACTTCTCCTATATATTTTTCTAATTTTACTTCACTAAGAGCCCTTTCAAACTGGGGCGGTTTGCAGGCGGTATTGCGCTAATAATAACGCCTGCAAACCGACCCGAAAGTGCCGCTGCTTTCATTCCAGTGTGAAAGCCCTGAGAGCTTTCACACTGGAGCGATGCACTGGCAGGGCGGTAAAAAAAAGTCCTGCTAGCAGCATCTTCGGAGCGGTGAAGGAGCGGAGTGTATACCGCTCCTTTACCGCTCCTGCCCATTGAAATCAATGGGACGGCGTGGCTATACCGCCGGCAAAGCACCTCTGCAGAGGCGCTTTGCGGTGGTATTTAACCCTTTCTCGGCTGCTAGCGGGGGGTAAAACCGCCGCCCCCGCCCCAGTGTGAAAGGGCTCTATCTTAGACTATTGTGTTCTGATCCATCACATATAATTCAGATTAAAAAAACATTGAACTAAAGGCTGTAATGGAACAAAATAGGTAGAAAGCCGGGGGGGGGGGGGGTGAATACTTTTGCAAGGCACTGTATATCAAAGCGAATTTCCCCATAAGAAATAATGGAAACTCAGATGATTCGTTCCACAACCATTTATTCATAGCTTCTACAGTTTATAGTCCATATAAAAAGATTATAGCAATGTGATAGGTTGTGTAACCATAAAATGTCCATCCACAATTGTCAGCTTCCACAAGGGGATTAGAAGAAAAATCCAGCAGGAGCTACAGAGTATAAAAGAGAAGAGAGGCGCCTCTAAAACTTTTTCGCAGGAGGGAGTTTAACAAGGTTCGTGGCCACGCATTAAAATTAGAAGAAAAGAGGTTTAACCTTAAACTACGTAGAGGGTTCTTTACTGTAAGAGCGGCAAGGATGTTGAAATCCCTTCCACAGGCGGTGGTCTCAGCGGGGGGCATCGATAGTTTCAAAAAACTTTTAGATAAGCACCTGAACAACCACAACATTCAGGGATATACAATGCAATACTGACATAATACCACACACATAGGTTGGACTTGATGGATTTGTGTCTTTTTTCAACCTCACCTACTATGTAACTAAGTGTAGCAATATGTTGTACCTTCATTAAATGTAACCATATTGCTACACTTAGAGGCGCCTCTCTTCTCTCTTATACTCCGTCGTGACATGACGCTATTCTTATATCAAGACATCGCTTGTATATCAAGTCAAAATTTATTGAAAAATGTTGCTTGTCTTGCAAAACGCTTTCAAACCAAGTTACTCTCAAACCAAGGTTTTACTGTATGTATATATATATATATATATATAGAGAGAGAGAGAGAGAGAGAGAGAGAGAGAGAGAGAGAGTCTGAAAAGAACGTGTTACCTATAATATAGCTTCCGTGTCTAAGGTTCTCCAGAATGAGACAGATTATCCATATGGATCCACTACAAAGAACCACTTCCCTTTTCAGAAGCTGCTGGTACATCCTGTGCCTGAGAACACTAAGCAGGGGATTAATCCTATAATAAAATCATTATGCGACACTTGGGTCTCCAGCGAGAATAACTGAAGACAATCCCATGACTGCGAATTGTGCTATTTTAAAAATTTACCATTGTAGCAGTCTAATTGGCTTTATAGTAATTTGACAGAAGTGAAGAAATGATATATATATTCATTATATACGAAATTCTCACCTACAGATTTCCTGACATAGAAAACAGGCACCTAAAATATCAACTACACAAAATATCCCGATACTGGTCTGAAACGGAACTCAAGCTACATACAGTGCATCCGGAAAGTATTCACAGCGCTTCACTTTTTCCACATTTTGTTATGTTATAGCCTTATTTCAAAATGGATTAAATTTATTATTTTCCTCAAAATTCTACAAACAATACCCCATAATGACAATGTGAAAGAAGTTTGTTTGAAATCTTTGCAAATGTATTAAAAATAAAAAGCAAAAAATCACATGTACATAAGTATTTGCAGCCTTTGCTATGACACTCAAAATTGAGCTCAGATGCATCCTGTTTCCACTGATCATCCTTGAGATGTTTCTTCAACTTTATTGGTTCAGTTGATTGGACGTCATTTGGAAAGGCACACGCCTGTCTATATACAGTAAGGTCCCACAGTTAACAGTGCTTGTCAGAGCATCAACCAAGCCATGAAGTCCAAGGAATTGTCTGTAGACCTCCGAGACAGGATTGTATCGAGGCACAGATCTGGGGAAAGGTACAGAAAAATGTCTGCAGCATTGAAGGTCCCAATGAGCACAGTGCCCTCCATCATCCGTAAATGGAAGAAGTTTGGAACCACCAGGACTCCGGCCAAAATGAGCAATCGTGGGAGAAGGGTCTTAGCCAGAGAGGTACTGTAACAAAGAACCCGATGGTCACTCTGACAGAGCTCCAGAGTTTCTCTGTGGAGAGAAGAGAACCTTCCAGAAGAACAACCATCTCCGCAGCACTCCACCAATCAGGCCAGTATGGTAGGGTGGCCAGACGGAAGCCACTGCTCAGTAATAGGCACATGACAGCCCGCCTGGTGTTTACCAAAAGACTCTCAGACCATAAGAAACAAAATGCTTTGGTCTGATGAAACAAAGATTGAACTCTTTGGCTTGATTGACAAGCATCATGTCTGGAGGAAACCAGGCACTGCTCATCACCTAGCCAATACCATCCCTACAGTGAAGCATGATGGTGGCAGCATCATGCTGTGAGGATGTTTTTCAACGGCAAGAGCTGGGAGACTAGTCAAGATCGAGGGAAAGATGAATGCAGCAATGTACTTGATAAAAACCTGCTCCAGAGCACTCTGGACCTCCTGATGGAGCTTGAGAGGTCCTGCAAAGAAGAATGGAAGAAACTACTCAAAAATAGGTGTGCCGTGCTTGTAGCATCATTTTTTTTTTTAAACAAAAACAGAGGTGCTTTATTGTCAGAGAAGGTAAAGTTACAGAATACCAATTGACACAATACATAGCACTACATATTAGATATACATGCTTTAGCACAAGTAAGTTCAATTCAATGTGTACAACTGGAGGGCATCATAAGCAGGAATCCAATACCAATCACCATATACTTTCATCTTCCCCTCCTCTAGAAAAAGCTTGTAGCATCATACTCAAAAAGACTTGAGGCTGTAATTGGTGCCAAGGGTGCTTCAACAAAGTATTGAGTAAAGGCTGTGAATACTTATGTACATGGGATTTTTTTTGTTTTTTATTTTTAATAAATTTGCAAAGATTTCAAACAAACTGCTTTCACGTTGTCATTATGGGGTATTGTTTGTAGAATTTTGAGGAAAATAACGAATTGCATCCATTTTGTAATAAGGCTGTAACATAACCAAATGTGGAGAAAGTGAAGTGCTGTGAATACTTTCCGGATGCACTGTACACAGCTGAACTACACATATGGGATCTGTTTTATCTGCCAAAAGATATGTAATTCTGTCTGGCTGATTTTGTGATTCCTACACCTCTGCCAGACAGCTCATCCAAGTGGGTGACTTTGTCTGTTAGAGATGAGGCATACAGTGGTGCCACCTCCCTTTCTGCAGCCCTTTGTGCTGTGCTTTGTAAACGGGGAAGCAGAGTGAGGGGGCAGAGGCACAACCCCAAAACTGGTGTTATCCATAGATACTGTTTCAATGCAGCGGGTAACCTAAAGTGTGCCTTGTAACTGTGCTCGGCAGAGCTTAAAGAGCTGTTGAAATAGTAAAAAAAATGACAGTCCTAATTTGAGTATTAAAGATTAAAAATCCATAAAAATAGCAGTGCTTTCAGTTTTAATCACCCTAGAAAATTTATTCTAGAAAATGTATTATCAGTCACTAACTAATTTGAAACAAAATTATTCTATTATTTTGAAGGCAAGTTATCATATTTTAAATACTTTTAATAACCTAAAATGCCCCTTATAACATAACATGGAAAAAAAGGACATATTAAAGCAAAAAACACCTATACCAGTGGTCTCCAAACTGCGGCCTGGGGGCCGAATGTGGCCCTTTGCTTGCTTTTATCCTGCCCTTGAGGCATTATTCCCCCTACTGTCAGCAACAGTGGGGCATAGTTTCTGCCACTGACCTAGACAATGGGGCACTATTCCTACCACCGACACTAATAATGGGGTGGGGCGCTATTCCTCCCATTGATCCAACACTGGAGCACTATTCCTCCCATTGATACCAATGATGGGGCACTATTCCTCCCACTGATACCAATGACGGGGCACTAGTCCTCCCATTGAAACCAATGACGTGCAATATTCCTCCCAATGATACCAACAATGGGGTACTATTCCTCCCATTTATACCAACGACGGGGCGCAATTCCTCCCATTGATACCAACAACGGGGCGCTATTCCTTCCATTGATACCAACGACGGGGCGCTATTCCTTCCATTGATAACAACGATGGGGTTATATTCCTCCCATTGATACCAATGACAGGGCACTATTACTCCTATCGATACCACTGATGGGGCGCTATTTCTCCCATTGATACCAACGACAGGGCGCTATTCCTTCCATTGATACCAACGACGGGGCGCTATTCCTTCCATTGATAACAACAGCGGGGAGCTATTCCTCCCATTGATACCAATGACAGGCCACTATTCCTCCCTTTGATACCAACAACGGGGCGCTATTCCTCCCATTAATACCAACGATAAGGCGCTATTCCTCCCATTGATACCAATGACAAGACACTGTTCCTCCCATTGATACCAATGACAGGGAACTATTCCTCTCAATGATATCAACGACGGGGCGCTATTCCTCCCATTGATACCAACAATGGGGTACTATTCCTCTCATTGATACCAACTGCAGGGCGCTATTCCTCCCACTGATACCAACAACAGGGTGCTATTCCTCCCATTAATATCAACAACGGGGCGCTATTCCTCCCATTGATACCAACGATGGGGCAACTATTCCCCCCACTGACACCAATGATGGGGCACTATTCCTCCCATTGATATTAACGACAGGGCGCTATTCCTCCCATTGATACCAACAATGGAGTACTATTCCTCCCATTGATACCAACGACGGGGCGCTATTCCTTCCAATTTATAACAACAACGGGGTTATATTCCTCCCATTGATACCAATGACAGGGCACTATTCCTCCTATCGATATCACTGATGGGGCGCTATTTCTTCCATTGATACCAATGACAGGGCACTATTCCTCCTATCGATACCACTGATGGGGCGCTATTTCTCCCATTGATACCAACGACAGAGCGCTATTCCTTCCATTGATACCAACAACGGGGCGATATTCCTTCCATTGATAACAACGGCGGGGAGCTATTCCTCCCATTGAAACCAATGACAGGCCACTATTCCTCCCTTTGATACCAACAACGGGGTGCTATTCCTCCCATTGATACCAACGATAAGGCGCTATTCCTCCCATTGATACCAATGACAAGACACTGTTCCTCCCATTGATATCAATGACAGGGCACTATTCCTCTCATTGATATCAACGACGGGGTGCTATTCCTCCCATTGATACCAACAATGGGGTACTATTCCTCCCATTGCTACCAACTACAGGGCGCTATTCCTCCCACTGATACCAACAACGGGATGCTATTCCTCCCATTAATATCAACAACAGGGCGCTATTCCTCCCATTGATACCAACGATGGGGCAACTATTCCCCCCACTGACACCAATGATGGGGCACTATTCCTCCAATTGACACAAACAATGGGGCACTATTCCTCCCATTGCCACCAATGATGGGGCATTATTCTTCCCAATAATATCAATGATGGAGCACTATTCCTCCCTCTGACACCAATGATGGGCCACTATCACTCCCCCTAATTCCAATGATGGGCCATTGTATACTCCCACTGATGCCAGTACAGTTTCTTCTCCCACTGGCCACAGTCTGGTCCCCCTAAAGTTTGAAGTAAACTGGCCCTTTGTTTAGAAAGTTTGGAGATACCTGATGTAGAAAAACAAAAAATGATTGTTTATGGTTAATAAAGCATACAGAGAAGATCTCATAAATACAAGAGAAGCAAGATATTTAGTACCAGATGCCTCTAAAATGCTGGTTATTTACCAGATATCAAAAATTCACAAATGTATGGCTAAACCCCCGGGGAGACCAATAATAAGCGGCATTGACTTATAGTAGGCTGGGAGAATATTTGGATTGTTTTTTCCAACTGTTGGCTCAGGATTTCCTGGCTTACTTAAGAGACAGTAAGGAGTTGATCAACTTGCTTAAAGATGTGGAAATATAAGATGATTGTATTCTAGCGAGTATTGATGTTAACTCGCTCTATACAAACATCAAGCAAAGTTATGCCTTAGAGGCAGTATTGTGGGCCCTACAAAATACCTACAAAAAAAGATCCAAAAAGAAAACAAAAGGAATTTCTGGTAAAAGCACTAGATCTGGTCATGAGAGAAAACTTCTTCTGGCATGATGGCAATCACTTTAGGCAAAAGTAAGGAGTTGCCATGGGGGCCCAATATGCACCCTCAGTGGCAAATATTTTTATGAGCAAGTGGGAACATGAAGCCATATGGGGACTCCAGACCAGAATTGAGGTTATACAAGTGGTATATCTAAGATATCCTCATTGTGTGGGCAGGAACGCAAGAAACTTTTTCTGGAATTCCTACAAGAATTAAGTAACAACTCCTAAGGAATCTCCTTTTCAGAAACTTATGATAAAATGGCTGTCAATTATTTGGATTTAGTTATTTTTAAGAATAATGGTAACTTAAATACACATACTTTTTTCAAGGAGATTGACCTGAATGGTTACATTCCGAAAGGAAGCTGTCACCACCTGAGATGGCTAAATGGGGTACCTAAGAGCCAGATGATGAGAATTCCTAGGAATTGTGATGATGTAGCAGACTACAATAGCCAAACACAAGTAATTATAAATAGATTTCAGAAGGGTTACAAGCCCAAAGAACTAGTTAAAACACAAGAAGTTTTACAATTAAATAGAGATGTAATGTTGCAAGAGAAGGAATAAAAAGAACAATAATTATGGCATGGACTTTATGACAGGTTTTTCAAGACAATACAAGCAGGTTGAGAGACTAACATCTAAGCACTGGCCACTAGGGATGGGCGAACGATTCAGCCTGAGCATAAGTTCGGGCCGAACTTTGGTTGTTCGGACGTTTGGCGAACAACAAACATTATGCGGTGTTCGCGGCAAATTTGAAAGCCGCCAAACCCCGTTAAAGTCTATGGGACACTAACATGAACAACCAAAAGTGCTAATTTTAAAGGCTTTTATGAAAGTTATTGTATAAAAAGTGTTTAGGGACCTGGGTCCTGCTCCAGGTTACATGTATCAATGCAAATAAAAGTTTTAAAAACGGCAGTTTTTTCGGAAGCAGTGATTTTAATAATGCTTAAAGTGAAACAATAAAAATGAAATATTCCTTTAAATAACATGCCTGGGGGATGTCTGTATTATGCCTGTAAAGTGGCGCAGTTTTGCCATGTTTAGAACAGTACAACAGCAAAATGACATTTCTAAAGGAAAAAAAGTCATTTAAAACTGATCGTGGCTGTAATGTATTGTCGGGTCTCAGCAATATAGATAAAATTAATTGAAAAAAACGGCATGGGTTCCCCATTCCCAGTCCATTAACAGTCCATTATCGGGTCTGGTATGAATATTAAGAGGAACCCCGAACCAAAAAAAAAATGTGTGGGGTCCCCCCAAAATCCATACCAGGCCCTTCAGGTCTGGTATGGATATTAAGGGGAACCCTGGACCAATTTTTTTTTTAAAATGGCGTAGCGGTTCGACCCCTCAGGTATGGTATGGATTTTAAGGGGTACCCTGCGCCTAAATTTTTAAAAAATGGCTTAGGGGTCCCCCCAAAATCCATACTAGACCCTTATCCGAGCACACAACCTGGCAGGCTACAGGAAAAGAGAGGGCGAGAGAGCGCCCCCCCTCCTGAACCATACCAGGCCACATGCCCTCAACATGGGGAGGGTGCTTTGGAGTAGCCCCAAAGCATCTTTGGGGGGCTACTAATTTTATTTTTCATGTTCGTGTCCCATAGACTTTAACTGTGTTCATGTGTTCGTCCAAATTTTTTGCTTGTTCGCAAGTTCTGGTGTGATCCGAACTGGGGGGGGGGGTGTTCGGCTCATCCTTACTGGCCACTACTTTTGAAGGATCATGTATTAACCAAAATCTTACCCAGTAAACCCCAATTTATCTACACCAGGCCTCCCACTCTGAGAAACAAACTTGCCAAGAATGTGGTCAACCCTCTTCGGAGGGTTGGCACTTTTTTGGATCAGGTGGGTTTTTTCACACGTGGGAGATGTGTAGCTTGCAGGACAATTAGAAATGGACAAAGGAAAACCACTCATTTTGAGTCACGTAGTAAAGGATCAACATTTGAAATAGACAAATTTATCTTGTGTGATAGCACATATGTGACATATTTCCTTGAATGTCCATGCAAGCTTCAGTATGTGGGGAGAACCACTAGAAAGCTTGGTATTAGGCTACGTGAACAGGTTAATAACATCAAAAAGGGGTTTGTCAATCATAGCCTATCCAAGCATTATGGATTGGTTCACAATCGGGACCCCACATCACTGAAGTTCTGAGGGATTGATAGGATACACATTTTAGGGGAGGTAACCTCACTAAGGGTATCTCCCAAAATGATCTCTACCAAATGGATTTATTTGTTAAATACCAGGAACTCCAAGGGATTAAATGTAGAACTAGACCTTAATTTTTTTTATTCAATTGCTGACTGGTCAGGTGTTTTGCTCATCTTTATTTTCATTTTTTTCTTTTTATGTTGTATTTTATTTAATTTTCATTTCATGTTTATCTTTATTATTTTTATTTATTTTAATATTTATTATTTTTTTATATTATTTTTATTTGTTATTTCTATTTTCTTTTCTACATCTATTTATTTTAATTTCATTGTATTGTATAATTTTTTATATTTTTTTTCTTGATTATTTTCATTTTTATTTAAATTTTTCTTTGTATTTTATTTTTTTTTATTTTTATTTTTCTTTGTTTCAATTTATTTATTTATTTTATTTTTTATTAATATTTTTTACCTTTTGTTTAGTAACACCTTATCTAAATTATTTTAGCATTTTTAATTTTGTATTTATTAATACCTGTCAGAGGATTGTACAAGTATTTAGTTTTAATGAGGATGTCAACATGTTTGTGATTTATATTAAGAATCCATTTTTGGGTGTATTTGAGGTTGAGTACACCCAAAGGGAAATTAGGTCATGGTCATGTGAGCAGGTTGAGTTTGCGCATGGCTATTTATTCAACTGAGACGCCGGGAGTCTTTGTCTTCAATAACGCCCTGTGGGAGGGGCGAAACGCGTCAGTACAGATTGCGGCACCCCAGTGACATTACATCCGATGAGCGGTGGAACGCTGGCGAGGGTGCAAGAGAACCAAGCTGCTTCCTGGAGCAAGCGGATTGTTCTTTGATGTTACACCCTTCGGTTTTTACTGTGGAATATTGTAAGCAAGACTTTTATTGAATAAACCAAGACGTACTACACTATGTGGGCTTTCCTTATGTCCGAGTTTGAACTACCAAAGGAAGATCTGTTTCTTGGAGTTGGCGTCTCATCACCCTGCTCACCAGTCCAAGCCTGATTGACCCACATGCAGTACTGCTAAGGGGTTCATTTGATCTGGTGAGACTAACCACTTAGTGGGGTGTGTGTGGCACAAATCCCCTGTGTGGAAATTGAGCACTTTGGGAAACTGATAGCACAGCAGCACTTGTGAAGATTCATTGTGATTGGAACTTTATTTATGTTTTTTGCACAGAAACGTGAACTTTCACTGGCTACATGCTTGTTCAAAAATGTTTCCATTAATTTAGATTTGTTTGGTTATTTACATTTGTAACCTTATTTATGCACAGCGCTTGCACTTTACTAGCCAAACACCAATTGACACTATATCCAGCGCGGGTGATTTATTGATTATTGCCACAAGATTTATCACGTGAAAACCGTGGCAAGAACACACCGCGTTCAAATGCCATTCAAAATGAATGGCATCTACAGTATACATGTGTTTTGCGATTGCACTGTGATTTGAGATAATGGACAGAATCGCAGCAAATCTGAGATCCCAAAATGCCAAATGTGAATGGTGCCTAAAACCCTAACCTTATTTCCAAAGTACCCCCAACAGGCCATGTTTTAGGAATTCCCCTTAGAACAGCTGTCAGAAATACCAAGCCATTGTCATTGATTTAAAGCACCTGTGCAAGACGCAGGAAATCTGAAAACATGACCTGCTGGTGGTACTTAAAGTATATGTGAACCCTCACCTTGTAAAACAACCCATTCAGTTTCAAATAGAAATGTAAGGCAAAAAAAAAAGGTATTTAGAATTTTATATATATATATATATATATTATATTATTTATTTATCTATTTTTTTTTTTTTTTTTTTGTTTATATAAATGATCACATAATCTCTGTTTTCAGCTGCATAAGGGGCTTAGAGAGGAAGGGATATAGAAGCAGCAGTAAACTGATCTTCCCAGTGCATGGCTGTGCAGGGGGATCTCTGATCATTGGAGGACAGGCAGGCTGTTCTTCCAGCACAACCAGAAAACTGACCATGCAGAGTGTGCTCTCCCGCCTAATGTGGTCAGTTTGAAATAGGAAAGTATGGGGACTGACAGGAATACCAGGGATTTCACATAAAGGAAGCAATGCAAAGGGAACAGGCTATTTTTTCATACAAGTACATGGTACAGCGGGCACATATTTGGAATACGAAATGTTGGGGTAACTTATTCTCTAAGGACTGAGGTTGGGAACCACTATTTTATGCTTTTTCTTCACTGCGTTTTCCTTTATAATAGCTTTTGAAAATAGCAAATGTACTCATTAAGAGCAGTCTTTCCCAACCTTTTTACTCCAGGGGACATTTAAAATAATTTTCTGGTCTCAGGGAACCCGTACTAAAATCAATTCATTGGGCATCAGTTGGAAGAACGTCCCTTACATTGGTTGTTAATGGGAGAATACAACCTTCATGTGATGATTAAAAAAGATCATTGGTGCCATGGCGCTGACGCCTAGTGGCGTCAGCGTAGAACTATGCAAACACCATTGGAGGCAAAGTCAATCAGCCAGAGCTCAAGGAACTTCTGGACACCTCTGGAGGAACCTGGCTTGGGAATAGTTGATTTAGAGCTACACTGAAAGGTTTCGTGTGTAGCATTTTAATAGGGGTCTATACATCAGTCCAAAAACCAGAAGGCCAGGAGGGACGTGGGTCCTACCAACTAGTTTATTTCCATCAAGGTAGAATGGGTAATCTACAACTGAGGTTCATCGTGGATTACCAATCAGTACAGAGTGAACCATTTTTCTTCTAAACTGGTATAGGTACTTTACAAGTTCATGTGCTGGTTGAGATTTAGATAAAGCACACGCTCCAGGTAAATGTATGAGTGGAATCCAATGGAGATCCAATGGGGATACCCAGAGATACAGTAATAAGAAGTGGGGTTTGGCAGAAATGGAAGGCACAGGGTGGAGCAGGAGGTGCATAAAGATTATGGTGGGGGATCCCATACCACCATCAAGCTATTGCCCCAGTAATGAGTTACTATACTGCCTTAGTAGAGTAGTACCCAATAAGTCTAGGTTCACATCTATGCGGCTGAGCTTGACGCCTTTTTCAGCCACATTTTGCAGTGTTTTTTGCAAAACATAGTTCTTCCTTATTAGGACAATTCACTAATGCTCGGCATTCAGTACTTCTTCCCATAATCCTCTGCAGCTCTTTTAGTCAATAAAAAGCATTGGCAGCAGAGAGGGTCATGAAAGACAGAGCACATAAACTCCAAATAAATTAATAAAGGGTCCAATAAAAAAAAAGTTTCTGCTAGAGGGAGAATTTAAATAATCTGTGTTTTAATAGGTATCCAAAGCAAAAATGTTTTTTTTTTGGTTTGTTTTTTACGTTTTGGATAGAGTAGGGAAGTGTTGAAGCCTCTGTCAGCTTTTTATTGATCTCTGTGATCCCGATAGGGAGATAAGCATCCACTAGTTTGACTGGTGTTCTGTCACATTTTCTATGTTTCCCTCTCTTGTTGGGCTCCAAGCAAGGGTCATATGAGAGGTTCCCCCTTGGAGTGGGTTCTTTGGACTACACCAGGCATTGAACGGAGTCACTAAGCCTTGCACGGGGTAATACTTTGCCCCAAGGCATGCTCACCAAGCCTGGGGAACAGGCAGGAGCTGTGTTCATGTGAAAGGTCAAATATTACGGCGGTCCCCTAACTTCATGATGAGCCACATGTGTGCAGTACCCGAGATATGGAGTTTCTCCTGAAGCTTCCTCGTTCTATGTTGCATTCGGAGGGACAGGCTGAGCCACTGCCCACTCCACCAGTCAGCGTACGTCTGCTACCTCACTCCCAGTAACAGAACGGGGTCCTGCCGAGCACATAACGTGGACCTCATACATGCTATTGTATGCTTGAAACTGTATTGTCATGTAGTGTACTTATGCGCTGCGTCGCAGTACAGGGTGGAATGTACCACATTGAAGTATTTGTTTTTTGTATATTTTAATGCAAAATAAAGTATACATTTTCAATCAAAAAAATAGATCTGCATAATGGTAGTCCACTCCCGGAGATCAATGGAGACGGACAGCTAGGGAGGAATTCAGGGCACTGACCCCCTCGCTACCGGAGAACCTGTCACCTATCAGGTACCACATCAACGACTGGTTGTTATTTCTCTTTGTAGTTACTCATGAACCTTTGCTGTAGCGATGCTACACACACCCCTTGGATACAGACCCAAGTTATGCCTAGACCTCACATGCACCCCTTTAAATAACTTCAGACCAGGCTCTGAGCAGTTGAATCAATGTTTACTGAAAACTTGGTAACGTACAACATGTAATAACATTCCGTTCCTAACTGAACCTGACTGTGGCTGCCCCAGGTTATCTGCACAGGTGAAAATTCTTAGAGGAGAGTCCAATCTTGGCGGTGTTTTAACAGAGAAGTCCATGTTCCCCAAGCTCTTCCCCAAGATTTTCCCGGAGCCCCCCCTAGGATCCGGACCTCATCCCTTTTAAAGAACACTGTAGGGAGGCTGGACCCCAGTCAAAGCCTGCGAACCTACTGGGGAAGAGGTGGCAAAAACATTAACCCCTTCCCCCTGACCTGGGCAGCGGGGTGTTAACTACGCATACAGTAGACAACCTACCTACAAGTTGTTCTTGTAAGATGACGGAAGTGCCAAGATGAAGTAATTCACATGCATGGGAGTTACATCATCAGTGGCCGGACAATGTAGGAGAAGAAAGACTACGGACCTGATAGAAGACTGGGAGAAGATGGCAGTAGTGGCAACAATGCATGGAGGGGGAAGCGCGTACATCTCATTGCTGGAGGAGGGGAAATCAAGGCAGTAAAGTCCAACTCACATAAGAGCCTCATATTTTTACTAAGCTTTGATGTGTGAATTAAAGTTAAAAAAAACCCAGAGAGTTGGTCATGAGTCTGCGTATTTGGGTTAAAGAAATTTGGGGTGGATCTCTACTGGGTGATACTGTAAAGACCCAATAATATACAACTAATAATGGGTGCTACGTCGTATAGCTGAAGTATCAATCGAATACAAAATGAAAAAATATGGACTTTGTAGGCACCTCAAAGATCACAATAAGGGTATAAAATATACAACTTTTTATTAGGTAGTACATATAAAAAAAACTGTTAAAACCAATATAAACCATAAAATGGCTTCACAAAATTGTGAAAGGAAGAATTCCCCCCCCCCCCTTGATATTGTGAGATCAGTCCTTGTGTTGACCACTCAAGGTTCTATTCCACCGGGGATTCCACCATCCTTGTGTTAATGTTCTACATGTTTCGCGGTTACCCGCCTCTTTAGGAGCATGTGAGGGTCAAAAAGCATTCCTTATCTAAATGTAAACATGACCACCGGCGGCCCATCCATACGGGGCGAAGGGGGGTGCCCCCCCTAATCCATGCACCCAGCTACTAATATACGGGCAGGAAGCCGGACGTATGGATTCCAGTGGGAGTTTTTTTTTTTTTACAAGCACATGATTAGAGCCTGAGGCTCTAATTGGCTTCAAAAAGGGTGGGCTTGTGTGACAATAGGGAATTAATATTCGCTATTGTCTTCCTGCTTCTCCTCCCGGCCAATCCCGGCTCAGGAAGCGGGTCCTGAGACCCAATTGCCCAAGAGGAGAACGGATCCTATTGGCCACCGAGGTCGAGGGAGGAGACACAGGGGAAGCCGAAACCGAAGAAGGATGAGATGCAGAGGCAAGCAAGCAGCCCAGAGGAAGCCCGTGACCTAGATGGGGTAAGTGCAGGGACTGATTGACCGATAAGGGGGGGATGCGGGAGACCTGACCGACCACCGGGGGAGTGGGGGCTGGTTGCGGACAGATTGCCCCCCCCAAAAAAAATATACCACCAGCCGCCACTGATGATGACATATGAATAAATGTAAATCTCATATGTCATCATGTTTGCATATAAGGAATACTTTTTGATCTTTACATGCTCCAGAAGAAGAGGGTAACCCTGAATGTAGAGCATTAACCCAAAAATGGTGGAACCTCTGGTGGAGTATCACCTTGAATTTTAAGGTTTACATTGGTTTTAACTGTTTTTATATGTAGTACTTAATAAAAGTTGTATATTTTGTACCTTTGTGATCCTTGAGGTGCCTACAAAGTCCATATTTTTTCTTTCTGTATTCGATTCGTATTTGGGTAAAAGTATGCCATCTTTGTACATTATGGCAAGAGCTTGGGGGATCCATATAAACTAAAGCTTTGCTCTAAATGGATTTTAGGTCCTTGGTACTTGTAAATTTCTCCAGTTTAAATACTTTCTTCTTGGAAAACCTGAATATTCTTGATACAGACTATTTTAATGACCTCGGAAGCTTGAATGGTGGTCAACCTTCTCTTACCATTAGTTATTAACATGACCACCTTGTTATTTCTGCACAGTGTTTTATGTACAAAGGTGCTTAAAAAAAGTTTGCTAACCAGCTGTCACTGAATAATGAAATATGTTAAATAGCTATGCAGAATGGCTTCAGGCTAACTAAGGCTCTATCTCCCCCAGCCTGTGGCTGCTTAGCAGTCAGATGGCAGATAGAGACAATAGTTCACACTGCTGCCTGTCCCATTGTACTACCTGCCACGTGCCCCCTTACTCTCTCCCAGGGCCAGCTGCTGGTAAAATCCTATTATACAGAAGACCCAGGCGGGACATGGCCAGGACTGCGACCATCTGTTCCTCCATCATTCCCAGTCTGGCCTACAATGGTCATCTGTGTCCAAGCTGTGGAGGCCTGGGGGGGGGAGAAGTACCCTTTCAGTGCTGGTAGCATGCAGAAGCAGCTGAGCAAATTGATTTGAACATCACTTTCAATAATCAGGCAACACAGAAAGCACCCCTGACAGCAAATATGAGTAACCACTATGAGAGCGTGTTATGGGATAGTAGATTTTAAGGTGGCCACATATGTTGCTGTTCAATAAGGATAGCAACATTCTTAGCAATTTTTATTGATCATTCTAAGGCTGCTTTCACACTGCTCCATTGGGAAAACATGGTAAAGTTGCATATGTGTTTCCAGTGCGTTTTGCACCTGTGAAAAAAGGACATGTGACTTCAAAAACGCAACCGCCGGTTGGGACACCTGCCTTTACACGCACTTGAACTTTAATGGCATTCCAGTCTTAGTCCGTAGAGTTCAATTTTGAGTTGGCCCACCCTTTGCAGCTATAACAGCTTCAACTCTTCTGGGAAGGCTGGCCACAAGGTTTAGGAGTGTGTCTATGGGGACGTTTGACCATTCTTCCAGAAGCGCATTTGTGAGGTCAGTCACTGATGTTGGACGAGAAGGCCTGGCTCACAGTCTCCACTCTGATTCATCCCAAAGGTGTTCTATCGGGTTGCGGTCAGGAATCTGTGCAGGCCAGTCAAGTTCCTCCACCCCAAAGTCGCTTATCCATGTCTTATCCTTGCTTTATGCATTGGTATGCAGTCATGTTGGAACAGGAAGGGGCCATCCCAAAACTGTTCCCACAAAGTTGGGAGCATGGAATTGTCCAAAATGTCTTGGTATGCTAACGCCTTAAGAGTTCCCTTCACTGGAACTAAGGGGCCAAGCCCAACCCCTGAAAAACAACCCTACACCATTATCCCCCCTCCACCAAATGATTTGGACCAGTGCACAAAGCAAAGTCCATAAAGACATGAATGAGTGAGTTTGGGGTGGAGGAACTTGACTGGCCTTCACAAAGTCCTGAGCTCAACCTGATAGAACACCTTTGGGATGAATTAGAGTGGAGACTGCGAGCCAGGCCTTCTCCAACATCAGTGCCTTACCTCACAAATGCATGTCTGGAAGAATGGTCAAAAATTCCCATAGACACACTCCTAAACCTTGTGGACAGCCTTCCCAGAAGAGTTGAAGCTGTTATAGCTGCAAAGGGTGGGCCAACTCAATATTGAACCCTACGGACTAAAACTGGGATGTCATTAAAGTTCATGTGCGTGTAAAGGCAGGCGTCCCAATACTTTTGTAAAACAAGGGGCAATATCCGCACTAGGATGATGATTAGCTAATAACATACAAGCAGCTGGCATAAATACAGTGATTGCAATATATATAAAAACACATAAAGTCCAAATGCAGTGCTAAAGGTAGGAGATAAATAAGGAGACCGTGGGTATAGATGGACGTAGGGATGAAACACCTCACACCAACTTCAAAGCGTAATGAAACAGACACCACCATGCTGACAAATATATCTTCTTACCAGAGGTCAAATAAAGCATTGGGGTATATGCCACATCCAATAACTACTGCAGGCAGCATCATCATCAGCTTTCACATAGGAAGCAGAATGGAAGCTCTGGGGGATAATAGGATCCTGTGCAGATTTCCAATAGCCAGCAGTGGAACAGCTTCAGACTCCAATACCAATCAATGGAAGCAGTATGTGCCATATAAGAAAACAAGGAGGCACATAGTGAAGTCCATAAAAACAATCCTCAATTTATTAAAAAGACTGCGGTAGTGGCGTGGTAGTGTCCTCACATTATCATCTAAGGCAGGGGTCTCAAACTGGCGGCCCTCCAGCTGTTGCAAAACTACAAGTCCCATCATGCCTCTGCCTGTGGGAGTCATGCTTGTAACTGTCAGCCTTGCAATGCCTCATGGGAATTGTAGTTTTGCAACAGCTGGAGGGCCGCCAGTTTGAGACCCCTGATCTAAGGTGATGATGTGAGGACACTACCACGCCACTACCGCGGTCTTCTCTGATTTACATGCTTGTATTCATCTTTTATTTGTGAGTAATCCCTTATTTTTAATAAATTGAAGTGCTTATTGATAACGCTGGTCTCTGTCATCAGGCAATCAAATACCTTCATTTGCCAGATAGAGGAGTCAGCACAGATTATAGCAATAGTAAATGCACTTACAAAGATCAGTCAGAGTTGGTGGCAGATCAAACCCACAGCCCCGCCACCACTGACTGATCCTTTGTAAATGCAGGGGAATGTTTACTACTAGTTGACAGATAGATCCCACAGCCCCTCGAGCACTGAATGATTAGTTGGTGGTAGCGGGGCTGTGTGCTGTATATGGAAGTTGGTAATAACATTCCCTGGTACTTTCAATTAAAATGACCACTCAGTGCTGGAGAGGCTGTGTGATCTATCTGGCAGTTAGTAGTAACATTCATCCATACGTACAATAGTAAATGATCAGTCAGCGCTAGCTGGGCTGTGTGATGTATCTGGCAGGTGGTAGTAATATTTCCCCACTTACAATAGTAAATGATCAGTCAGCGCTAGCAGAGCTGTGTGAACTATCTGGCAGTTAGCAGTAACATTCCTTCATACTTACATTAGTAAATGATAACTCAGCACTAGTGCGGCTGTGAATGGGCACACATCCCAATGGAATGTACACAAAGTGAGAATCTGTATGTAGATTGTACACAAAGTAAGAATCTGAGTGAGGCGGAGGTTCCTTCAGTGCTGTCTGTAGCTCTCCCATAGGAACATCCACAAATTGGGCTTCAGCCTGGGGTGGAGCTGACAACCACACATAAAGAGGTGCTTTCAGAGCAAAGCACAGCTCAGATCAGAAAAGGTCCAAGTGTTACATCTACTTGGTGCCCTGGGATTTTTGATTGTGATGATACTTTTTCTTTCACCCATGCAGCATGAAGAGCGGGGAGGCGGAGAAGGTTGGTACTGCATGTTTAAATATTATGTCAGCAATTGGTATGACGGTGGGCAAATCTTTTGCTTCTGATCTTTACCAGTCTGTTCGTCTATGGGCAAACTAAATGCAAAAAACTTAAAAATAGACCTTATATGATAATGAAAAGATTCAACTGCCATATGCCAACTGCAGTTATCTTCCACTATAACAATCTGCTTGGTGTATTGAGCTATAATTACTGATTAATATACTTTACCAGATAATGCTTGTGTTAACAAAAATTTGGTTTTCACAAAATATAGTTCAAGCATTGTGCTTACAAAAAATATTTTTTGTGTTCAAAATTTAGTGTTCCACAAATGCAAGGTGAGACAGAGCAAAGCAAAACAGAACATCCAACCAGATTTCACTTTTTCAATTCATAGCAGTCATAATGATAAAACATGAGTGCTGATTGGTTACTTTGAAATACTGCTCTTTGCCCTATTAAATAAGGACAATTGTTACATGCAGCCGCTACAGGTTTTACGTGATAAATAAATAAAACCTTAATGATCTACTTAACTATTAATGATACCACACTATGAATAATCAATCAAAGCAATAAACTATTTTGTTAAATACTTAATGCAAAACAACATAATGATTTACTAAAATGATTTTCTACTTTTTTTTTTTGCTTGTTAGTTGTTTTTCTATGCTGGCCACTCTTTCTGTCAGGGTGGTCATCTGTGGCTTGAGAAGAGCAAGGTATATGCTAGGTTCAAGAATTCTATGCGATAACTGAACCACGTAGGGCTTAACAAGATGCCAGCAATGACTGAACGATGGATCACCCATTACTGCAGAGGATTTCCAATAATTTGGCAACTCTCTAGGTCTGATCACCGATTGTTCCCTCCACAATGAAATCCATAGACAGGTGGGTCCAGGGCCTCTCTCCATTGGGTATGGGTTGTGGGAGGCCCACAGGAAGGTGTCGTGGAGTCTTACTCTGAGCACACACGGGGCAGCTACGAAGGCAGTTACATTAGCCCGTAGACTAGGCCACCAGAATTGTTGGGAAATGGCCCAAATGAGTTGATTCTTCCCAGGGTGGCCAGCTGCCTTGGAAGACTGGTATGTCTGGAGCACAGCAGTACGGAGACTCTCTGGGACAAAGCAGCGGTCACAAGGTTTCTGAGGAGGAGCATGGACCTGAGCAGCAAGAATTTTGTCACCCAAAGGAGAAGTAAGACTGGTGCGAACCTTAGCCAGAATACAATCAGGAGGAATCACAGGAACCGGAACCAACTCCAACTTGGAAGTGGAGGAAAATTGTCGTGACAAGGCGTCAGCCCTTACATTCTTAGTGCGGGGTAAGAATGAGACAATGTAATTAAAACTCAACAAGAAAAGAGCCCATCGTGCCCTCCTGGGAAAGAGGCGCTTGGCCTCAGACAAGAATGTGAGATTCTTATGGTCAGCAAGAATGAGAACCGGCACAGTGGTACCTTCAAGGTACCACTGTCATCAACCCCTAATTGCACTCTGCAGGTGACAATTTCTTGGAAAAGTAGCCACACGGATGCATAGCGCTCTCAGAGTTAGGACGTTGAGACAGAAGGGCGCCAACTCCAGTCTCAGAAGCATCGACTTCTAGGATAAAAGTCAACGTAGGATCAGGATGTGCCAACACAGGAGCAGAAACAAAGGCAGCCTTGAGACTCTCAAAGGCCTTAATGGACTCCGGAGACCAACTCTGTGGGTTACTGTCCTTTCTGGTCATATCAGTCAGGGGCTTGACCAGAGACGAGAAGTTTCGAATAAACTTTCGATAATAGTTGGCAAAGCCCAGGAAACGCTGCAGAGGCTGTAAACCCACGGGTCGGGGCCACTGTAGGACTACCGAAAGTTACTCTGGGTCCATCGAAAAACCAGCGGTGAAAATGACATAGCCCAGTAATTTAACCTGTACACGATGGAACTCGCACTTCTCCAGTTTACAAAAGAGATTGTTTTCTCTTAGTTTCAGAAGCACACGACAGACATATGTGTGGTGGCTCTCCAGGGACTTGGAAAATATGAGGATATCATCGAGATAAACCACCACACATAACTGCAATAAATCTCGGAGGACATCGTTAATAAATTCCTGGAAAACTGCAGGGGCGTTTCAAAGGCCAAAAGGCATTATAAGGTATTCATAATGGCCTGTTCTAGTATTAAACGCAGTTTTCCACTCGTCGCCCTCCTTAATCCGCACAAGATTGTATGCCCCTCTCAAATCAAGCTTTGTGAAAACCGTTGTTCCCTTGAGGCAGTCAAATAACTCTGTAATCAACGGAATCGGGTAGAAATTCTTAATCGTGAAACAATTGAGACCCCTATAATCAATACAAGGTCTCAGTTCGCTGCTCTTTTTCTTCACAAAGAAGAAACCAGCACCAGCAGGAGACGAGGATTTGCGGATGAAACCTCGAGAAAGTGCGTCTGCAACATACTCGTCCATGACCTTATCCTCCAAGACCGACAAAGGGTAAACCCAGCCACGAGGGGGTATGGCACCAGGTTGAAGGTCAATTGCGCAATCATAAGGCCCGTGTGGAGGCAAACTACCGGCTTGACCTTTGTCAAAGACATCGCTAAAATCACGGTACTCCTCTGGCAGGGAGGAGAGTGAAGAGGTGCACAGGACCTTGGCTACCTCCTGGAAGCATGTCTCACTACATTGTGGTGACCAGGAGAGAACCTCAGCATGGAGCCAATCAAAAGAGGGGTTGTGCCTCTGTAACCAAGGATAACCAATAACCAGCGGAAACCTAGGTGAGGAAATAGCTTGGAATTGGATTATCTCATGGTGAAGGGCCCCTACGGCCATGGACAACGGAACCGTCTTATGAGTCACATGGGCAGGCTGTAGAGGTCTCCCGTCAAGAGCCTCAATGGCAAGTGGAGTGTCACACAGCTGCAGCAGAATTGAATGCTGCGATACAAAGGCAGCATCAATGAACAGGCCTGCAGCCCCAGAGTTGATTAGAGTCTGCATCTCGATGGACGACTCACCCCAAGAAAGGGTGACTGAAACCAGGGGCTTATCCTGGATAACTGGCGACGAAACAAGGCCACCTAAGGTCTGTCCATGACAGGACCTCAAGGTTCGGGCGTTCCCTGGACGGGTAGGACGAGACTTCAAAAAGTGACCTGCCTGGCCACAATAAAGGCACAATCTCTCCCTCCACCTAAAGGCTCTCTCATCCGCAGAGAGACACGTGAAGCCCAAGTGCATGGGTTCATCCTCACTGACCGACTCGGTACCAGGAGGCATGGGAGATGAGGGAGGCACGGGTGGGACTGCAAAGCTCGGAGGCAAATGTACAGGAGGCTTCCGCAAGTGCTCCTTAAAAGAGAGTCTTTCTCTGAGTCTGGAGTCAAACGTGATCAACTTCTCCAGCTCAGTGGGTATATCTCGGGCTGCTATTTCATCCTTGATGGAATCCGAGAGACCATGAGAAAAAGCAGCCATGAGGTCCTCATTGTTCCAAGCAACCTCTGCTGCCAGAGTACGGAATTCAACAGCATAGTCGGCAACAGTTCTCGTACTGTTTGATGGACATGAGGCACTTGGCAGCAGAAGTGGCGCATGCGGGAACGTCAAATTCAGGGTCAGGATAACTCAAGACAACAGGTTTTTGCGTCTCCCATAGAGGGTTTGCCCAGGCCAAGGCTCTCTCAGAAAGCATAGATATCGCAAAACCTACTTTGCTTCTGTCCGTGGGAAACGCCTGGGGCAGCATCTCAAAGTATATCTCAACCGGGTTGAGAAACCCTCTGCATTGAACTGGATCGCCCCCAAATCACTGGGGAAGCGGAGCGGAACCAGACATACCTCTTATAGAGGTAATACTCGAGGCGGGTGTCTGCACAGAGACTGGCACAGCAGCAGGGACGGCCTGCAACTCAGGTTGTACCGGAGCAGCCACAGTGGGAGTTTCCAGGTGAGCCGTGCGACTCAGGAGCATTTGTAATGCTATGGCAAACTGATCCATGCGGTGATCCTGCTCATCCAATCTGGAAAAATCATTACCAACAAGTGGATTGACTGTATCTTCTGAATTTATGGCCTTCGCCTACTATCAGGAACCATTAATCAGACCGAGACAGAAGTATAGTTAAATCACACTTGTTTAATAATAATAATAATAATAACGTAAACAGAGTAAGCGTAATCAAAACAAGCCAGAGTTCAGTAAGCGGATCAGGTAGTCAGCCAAGCAAATGTCAGAGAGCCAGAGATAAACGTAGTAGTACAGCAAGCAGGATCAGGAGTCAGAAGGAAGATCAGCCGAGAAAGTCTTCAACAGGAACGCAGGAGAAAGTCTTTGTGATGTTGACAAAGGCGAAGGCAGAGATCAAGTGAGCTGGACGACTTTAAGTAGGCAGGACTGACGAGAAGAATCAACAACAGCTGGGGAAATGTGGAGAGAGATGTGAGCTGGCAGTTAGCCGACAGCTGAGCGGCCAGCTCAGAGAAGGAAGGGCTAAGGCCAGCCCTGACATGTTCTTAGCCCCAGAGACTTAAATGGAAGCACCTGAAAATACCTGAAAATGAGCATTTCTCGAGCCTAAAAAACATCTCCTCTACTAGTAATTAGCTTTCCATTGGCTAAAACAAAAACGCTCAAACCTGACCACGTCTGAGAAATGGCCAAAAAAGCACTGAAAAATGTTCCGTAATTGCCTGTAAATTCTCATGCTCAGGTGTGGCTACAGCCTAAAGCTGGTCATACACTAGTAGAATTTTATTGGGAGATTTTTGTTTTCAGAACATTTGATTTTCTAATTGTTGGTGGGCTTAAATCTACATTCGTTTTTGACTATAGCGCTGAGAAAATTCGATGAAGCAGGATGGAAATTTTTCTGGAACGTAACAGATTTTAAACAGTGAATGTGTTTTTTCTTTGCAAAAGTCCACTCTTTTCAAAATCAAATGTTGAAAGCAAAGAAATTTTCTAAGATTTTCTAAGTGTAAAAAAAAATAATAATAATAATTTGAGTGAAAATATGTAAAAAAAAAAATAAGCCAGATTAATTGGTTGATTAGTTGCTATAGGTAATCGCACTTTGCACTTCCTGACAGTATGCGGATCTTGTTCTGCCTGCCCTCGCAGTCTGACCTATCTCCGACGCCAATTCTATTTTTTTTAGGCAGCTACTGGCGAGTGCAGAAAAAGGTAATTTGGGATAAATCAATAGTGAAATTGAATTTGTAGCTTGGCAGCTTATTGTTCTCTATTGATTTCTGTTTCTCATCGCTCACAGGCATTCACATGCAATACATCAACCCTGAGAGCAAGAGCACTGATGCTGCATAAACCATGGGAGATACAGCATTCTATTCATACCATCCCCAATTCATACTTCTACTTCCCTGCATCGCAACTCTCATCACACTTCAATACACATCTGGCTTCCTTTTC
The DNA here is from genome assembly GCA_037952835.1 of Lithobates septentrionalis. Classification (NCBI taxonomy): domain Eukaryota; kingdom Metazoa; phylum Chordata; class Amphibia; order Anura; family Ranidae; genus Lithobates; species Lithobates septentrionalis. Next base: position 974,199 of record JBBDGP010002299.1, on the reverse strand, counting down.
TTTTTTTTCTTTCTCCTTCCTTCCTTCTTGATCTTTCTTTATTCCTTTCTGTCCCCCTTCTCAATCTTTCTTACTCCCTCCTTCCTTCCTTCTCGATCTTCCTTCCTTCTCGATCTTTCTTACTCACTTCTTCCTTCCTTCTTGATCTCTCTTATTCCCTCCTTCCTTCATTCTCAATCTTCCTTCCTTTTTGATCTTCCTTCCTTCCTTCTTTCTTGATATTTCTTACTCCATCCTTCCTTCCTTCTCGACCTTCCTTCCTTCTCAATATTTCTTACTCTTTCCTTCCCTTTCTTCCTTCCTTCCTGCATGGTCTTTTTTACGCCTTCCTTTCTTCCTGGTCTTTCTTACTCCTTCTTTCCTTCTCAATCCTTCTTCCCTCCTTCCTTCCGTCTCTATCTATCTTACCCCTTCCTTCCCTCCTTCTCGATCCTTCTTACACTCTTCTTCCTTTCTTCTCGATCTTCCTTCCTTCTCGATCTTCCTCCCTTCCTTCTTGGTCTTTCTTACTTCTTCCTTCCTTCTCGGTCTTTCTTACTCACTTCTTCCTTCTCGATCTTTCTTACTCCCTCCTTACTTCATTCTCAATCTTCCTTCCTTCCTTTTTGATCTTCCTTCTTTACTTCTTTCTCGACCTCCCTTCCTTCCTTCTCAAACTTTCTTATTCCTTATTTCCCTTTCTTCCTTCCTTCCTTCCTGGTCTTTCTTACTCCTTCCTTCTCGATCTTTCCTACTTCTTCATCCTGGTCTTTCTTACTCTTTCCTTCCTTCTTGATCTTCCTTCCTTCCTTCTTGCTTCCTACCTTCTCAATCTTCCTTCCTCCCTTCCTCCTCAATCCTTCTTGCTTCCTTCCTTCTTGGTCTTCCTACCTTCTCAATCTTCCTTCCTCCCTTCCTCCTAAATCCTTCTTCCTTCCTTCTCAATCCTTCCTTTTCTATCTTTCTTACTCCTTCCTTCTCAATCTTTCTTTCTTACTCCTTCCTTCTCAATCTTTCTTTCTTACTCCTTCCTTCTCAATCTTTCTTTCTTACTCCTTCCTTCTCAATCTTTCTTTCTTACTCCTTCCTTCTCAATCTTTTTCTTTCTCTCTCTCTCTCTCTCTCTCTCTCTCTCCCTCTCTCTCTCTCTCTCTCTCTCTCTCTCTCTCTCTCTCTCTCTCTCTCTCTCTCTCTCTCTCTCTCTCTCTCTCTCTCTCTCTCTCTCTCTTTCTTTCTTTCTCCTTCATTCTCAATCTTTCTCACTCCCTCCTTCCTTCCCTCTCGATCTTCCTTCCTTCCTTCTCTTCTTTAGCTAGGTTCACACTATTGCGGGTGCAGGAAGGGGTGTAAATGGCCCGCACCCACAGGCGCCTGTAGCCAAATTGTGCTGTTGTTCTCCACTGCATGAAACTCCATAGTGTAAAAGCACCACATAGTTTCCCCACAGGTACAGCTGCCGATTCAAATGGATGCAGATTCATATGATACAATACAAGAGTGGGGTCCCTGCTTGACGCGTTTCTCGATAAACGCCTTGTTAACACTGGCGGTTGGGAGGAGGTAAGATCACAAGTTTGGGGCACCATTTTACCGCCCCCAACTGCTCCCCGTTATGCTTCAAAGGCAGTGGCCAGGGATGTACACATGCATAATATATCTCAGCTGCCATGTTCAATAGTAGTACTGCCCGCTAAACGCAAGCCATTCTGTGAATGAGGGTGCCCTACAATCACTTTGCAACCGCGTGCAATCCAGGAAGTGATAATACCTGTATTCTGTATCCTTTTAAATGATCTATCTATTGAACCTTTTATTATCTATCTATCTATCTATCTATCTATCTATCTATCTATCTACCTACCTACCTACCTACCTACCTACCTACCTATCTATCTATCTATCTATCTATCTATCTATCTACCTACCTACCTACCTACCTACCTACCTACCTATCTATCTATCTATCTATCTATCTATCTACCTACCTACCTACCTACCTACCTATCTATCTATCTATCTATCTATCTATCTATCTATCTATCTATCTATCTATTTATCGCTGGCCATACATTATACAATTTTCTTGTACAATTTTCCTTTAGATTTACCATAACCATATAATATGACTGAGCACTTTATATTTCATCACTAGGATACACTAAGCAGATATCTGCCTTCTGTATGGACTGTCTCTTTTTTGGATTTTCCTACTTCCTAAATTGATATTGCCCATGCAAGATTCACATCATCACTGTTTAAAAGACATTTTTGATACACATATATTTATGTCATTTATGACTATTTTATTGTTTATTTTACGTGAGTTCTCGATATAGATCTCACTCATATATATATCATTTTTATTGCAGCATCTTTTACATTCATATAATATGGGGTCAACCCCAAAACATTTTCAATTTGTATGCAGGTCCTCGTACTACATAGTTGAAGGTAAATCTAAAGAAAATTGAACAAGAAAATTGTATAATGTATGGCCAGCTTAACTCTGTCTGTATATCTATCTCTCTATCTACCTGTCTATTTATCTATATCTATCTATCTATCTATCTATCTATCTATCTATCTATCTATCTATCTATCTATCTATCTATCTATCTATCTATCTATCTATCTATCTATCTATCTATCTATCTATCTATCTATCCTTATTCTCTCTGTCTTACCATGTGTTCTGAGGTCTGGAGGCCATATGGTGGGGTTAGAAGCGGAGCTCCCCTCGGCTCTATTGTACAGCGAGTTCCTCTTTTCTATTTATAAGGTCGGAGTGGTCTGTCAGTCTCCTTTTATGCATTATGTTTAGCATATGGTGAATTATTCAGCTTTAACACTGCTCACATTTCTACTTGTCTTCAGTTAATATTTGATGAATATGTAAAATAAAATAAAAGCAGTACGCAGCAATACACGGGGTATAGATGTATTGTTCTACAATCCCCATCTTTTGCCACTTTGTTTTGGTTTCTAATTGTTAAAAATAGTTAAAGTGGAGTTCTGCTTTACAAAAAAAATAAAAATAAAAGTCAGCAGCTACAAATACTGCAGCTGCTGACTTTTAATAATCGGTCACTTACCTGTCCAGGGTCCAGCGATGCGGGGGAACGAAGCCCCGCTCTTCTCCCCCTCCTCTCTGCGGCGCCGGCATTGTAACTGTGGGTGCCCGGCTGTGGCTTCACAGCCGGGCACCCACTGCGCATGCGTGAGCAGCACCGCACGCCATGACTTGCCAGGCAATCACCTGGGACCTGGGACCTGTGACGTGTCCCAGATGATTGCTGAGAGGGAGGGGGGAGGTGATCTCCCTTCTAAAAAGAGGGTATCCCCCCCCAAAAAATGACATGTCAAATGTGGTATGTCAGGGGTTTACCTCCCTTAAAGCGGAAATTCCATTTTTGGGTGGAACTCCGCTTTAAAGTGACTCTAAAACAATAATCCTTATTCTCCTAAATTATTCCATACACATCCGCTACTTGGCCCTGTAATCTATTTTTTATGAAATTGTTTCTTAGTGTGTTTTTCTGTCTCCTTGTGATGCCCCCTGTGAGCTCCCGAGCCTCTCATTTTCCCCCTCCTCGTCATTTGTTTGGAACGAGCAGTGTGCGTTAGTTGCGATCATATACAGTGCTCTATGCAAACTACAAATCCCATAGTCCCTAGTCCACCTCGGGAGCAAGCAAGAGAGGGTGGCTACCTTCCTACATACAGACTGAACATGGAAAATGAATACATACTTTTATCATTTTTTTTTTAAAACAGATTTTAGTGTCACTTTAATATAACATGCGTTTTGCGCTGTGGCAACAGGTATTAACAAGCCTTAGGGAATGGCTGCTAACTCAATCCACTCCAAATCCTAAATGTATAAATGTGCATTGGAAATGCACATCAATAACGCATGGTAATGTACAAAGGTAATGCACGTTGAGGCATGAAAATGCACCTACCTAGTGTAATTGAGCCCCAAGTGTATGTTTACACATTTATATAGTGTGTACGTGTATCAATTCAGAGCACTAAGTGTCATTTCTGTCTACAGCCCCACCCCATTCCTTTGCTATCAGCATGAGTCACTTATGACAAGTTTTCCTGACACCAACAGAAATAAGGTGACAGGGGAGGGAGCTCCAGCAGATTGACAGCCTCATTTCTGTTCCTGTGTGCTGTGTGAGGGGGGGGTGTCCCTTTCCTCCAATCTGCTCCCAGAGCTCCCCTCACTGAGCTCTGCAGAGTTTAACTTGATCTCTCCGCCCCCTTTTTTCTGACTGCCCAGACAAGCTTGACAAACTCTGAACTTCGAATGAATGTAGAGTAGAGAATACTGCAGATAAACAGGTACACCTTATGTAGGAGGATTTGTTTAATCTCTGTGTATCACCTGAGGCCAGTCGCTTCACTGGGTATATGGAAGGGTTTATAACCAGTTTAAAATGCAAAAAACATATACACAATGGGGTTGATTTACTAAAACTGGAGCACTCAGAATTTGGTGCAGCTGTGCAGGGTAGCCAATCAGCTTCTAACTTTAGCTTGTTCAATTAAGCTTTGGCAATAAGCCCCTGTTCACAGTGGAGTGATTTGTCATGCGATTTGACAGGTGTAATTGCGTAATAAGTCGCAGCCTATTGTCGGATATTGCACCGCTCCAATCGGTGTGACGCCAACTTTGCGGCGCCGCACCGATTTGCAAAAATAGTTCCTGCACTACTTTTGGCGACCTCGGGTGCGACTTCAATAGACATCTGTGCATGAAGCTGCATAGAATCTTTCAAGTTGCACCCAAAGTCGCACTGAAATGCGACTTTGAAATAGTGGGATTTCAAAGCCGCGTTCAATGTGAACAAGGGCTAAAACCTGGAAGTTGATTGGTTTCTATTAGAGATGCACCGAAATTTCCACCGCCAAAACACAAGATTGGCCAGACACGAAAGTGAATGGCAACATTATTTGGTGAGCTTTATTCTTAAGGGAGTGGAACCAGCACAGATCACTTTGGTGGAGGATATTTGGTGTTTTGTTTGCTTTGGCAAAAAGTGTCCGTCAAGATATTGTCCATAAAACATATATATATATATATATATATATATATATATATATATATATATATATATATATATATATATATATATATGTTTTACGGACAATATCTTGACGGATACTTTTTCATTTTTGGTTGTATATTTGTGGTTGTGATATTTCACAATATTTTTACACATTAATTGTGCTACGGTGAAATGTGCAGATTTTGATTGTATTATATTTCATCATTTATTTGAAAATGGTGTTATCAGCATTTTGTCGAAAAGAGAAAACGCTGCCGATAATGGCTCCGAAAACAAATGAGACTTTGCTGCGATTTTACAGCGTTATTGCCACAATATTGCCACGATTTTGCTGTGATTTTACCACGATTTTACTGTGCTTATGGTGTGTTTTTCATAGGTCATGTGACTCAAAAAACACATCAAAAAGGTAACATGGGTGCGGTATTGATGCGTTCTTCCTGCATTTTCAATGGGGAGGTGTGTTTTTGGTGTGTTTTTTTAACTGACCAAAAATGCCGCAAGCAAGATTTTCAACACCACAATTGAAGCACAACAGACCAGTGAGAAGACATACATAGAATTTAAAGGGATGCATTTTTCTTGAGCTTTTCTTGCACTTAAGGTACCAATAATGAATTCATAATAATTTAAATTCATGATATTAATTAAAAAGTCGAAGAAAATAAAAATTACGTATAAAAATATATATATATTTTTTAAAAACTGTCATTTTTGGTTTCCGTTTTTGGCCAAGTGTATCCTGCAGTTTCGGTTTCGGCACCAAAATTTCCATTCGGTGCACCTCTAGTTTCTATGCAGAGTTGCGCCAGATTTTGCACTCTTCAGTATTAGTAAATGGCCCCCAATATATCTTACATCCTACATGACATCCTCTAATAATTAAATAACAGACAGTAGAGAATGTACTTTCCTATGTAAATGCTAAGCTGACAATGCCATATGGACAGAAGCCCATAGGGGTGAGAATGATCCAATGACCCGCCATGTAAATCAGCTGTTTGTCCAATAAAAGGCACACGCTCCTTCTCTACAAACAGTCAACAGGCCCTCAGCCTGCCACCTGCCCCAGTGACACCAGATACTTGATGAGCACACAAAGTGACAGGCAGCAAAGGACGTGTCCCCAATGCAAACACAACACTGACTTGGAATGGTGATTTACTCTGCACAGAAAACATTCACCAGCTATGTGTTACACTTGGAAATGAACTTCGGAATGGAAAAAAAAGGTTAATTTCCAAAAAAAAAAAATGCAAGGGTTAAAATGCTCATTTTTGTATAGGGTAACATTTCTCAAACTTTTTTTTTTTTTACTCACATCAGCCGTTAAAAAACGCAAAATCTCGAGGCACTGGATAAATGTTACTTACCATCAATGGGAAACCTAAGCCTGGGGCGGTGAACACAACCTCCTTGATGAAATTAACTTCACATCAGAAGCCCCCCGCCACATCAGAGGTCACCCTGTTGGCAGATGCAGTTAGCTTGTTTGCCACTTGGTGGCTCTGTCTCCAATATAGTGTGGTAGAGGGACTTATGTGATTAAGTGTTTCCTCTGGTGAAAAAACATCAAACTGCGATACAACAGCTACAACATCAGGGCGACTGCAGCTGGTCCTTCTGGGTGTTGAACTACCTCACCTGGAGTTTCAAACCTGTTGGCAGTTGCAGACTACAACCGCATGGCTCTGGGGTGTTTGGCTCCCATGCCCCAACTCACAAGTCCCCTTCCATCCTGGCATTGTTAAGAGCACTAACTCCACCCATGGCATCACTAGAGGTAGTGAACATGCAAAGCTTGGGGTGCTGCTCTAAAACCTCCATGACTAAGCTTTGTGGATAGGGTGAAACGCGTCGGGGAGCGCGGCCTGGAGGGAGCCAGTGTTCTGTCGATTTGTGCCCTCCGTTAAAAAGTGCCCGCACATGCGCAGAACGGAACGGCCCTCCAGCCGATTTCCCCGATCAGCTGGAGTGACGTCACCATAGCGCATATCGTAGGAGCCTTTTTTCGATGGGAGATACCATTTCTGACGTCACTCCAGCTGATCGGCAAATCAGCTGCAGTGCCCTTCCGTTTTGTGCATGTGCGGGCACTTTTCGACGGAGGGCACAAATCGATAGAACCACGGCTCCATCCAGGCCATGCTCCCCGACGTGTTTCGCCCCTTTCACAAAGCTTAGTCATGGAGGTTTTAGAGCAGCACCCCAAGCTTTGCATGGTCACTACCTCTAGTGACGCCATGGGTGGAGTCATATCAATGCCAGGATGGGAGGGGACTTGGGGCATGGGAGCCAAACACCCCAAAGCCATGCGGATGTAGTCAGCAACTGCCAACAGGTTTGAAATCCCGGGTGAGATAGTTCAACACCCAGAAGGACCAGCTCCAGTCGCCCTGTGTGTGTTGATTTTTTATTTGTTTTAAGGGGCCCAATATAACCCCAGTTCAGTACTACCCACACTCAGCAGATCATTATATCAGAGTAAGGGTTTACATCCACTCAAGGTCAGAAATTTATTCTAACAGTATATGAAGGAAGAGAAAAAAATGTTTATGTCTCTTTAATGTCTAATGATTAGCCACTGCACCTGTCACCAGTGAGCCAGACAATGAACCTCATTAGTCCTTACATCCATTCAGAGTGATGTCAAGTCAAGGAGGCCCCATTTTATTGTAGTACAAGCTAGATTCCTTTCTTTCATGTAATTTACTGATCACTGAGAGAGATCAATGGCCATGAAAAGGACACTTTGTCATGTAAAAGTAAGACAGCAAAGCTGGGTGGTAATTTCCCTGAATTCAAAGCTAATGTAGAGGCTTCTAAAAGAGTATCATAGCCGTCTGGGCTCCACAGGGTTTTAAAAAGAAGACCACTAAGCTCTGCTTAAAGAAAAAATATGTAAAATAGTTTTAAAAAAAGAGGAAACCAGCACACTGGTCTTCTCCTTAGAGGAGAGCAGGCTGAGTTCCAAGCACAGCTAGAGAACTGTCCACGCTGGGCTCTCATGCCTAGTGTGGTCAATTTTTTTTTATAGGAAAGAAAAGGGACTGATAGGAACACCAGGGATTTTACACAAATTTCACACAAATAAGAAAAGTTGGGTTTACATATTCTTTAAAGCTGAACTCCAGAAATGATTTGTGGTCAGTATCCAGTGGGGCAACCACTTACAATAAACCTGAGTTGAACCCACAGGTCCCGTCACTAGTAGGACCAACTACTGCAGTGAGTTCCAGCTTCCCCAGTGTTCCTGTAAATAACAAACTTGCAGTCTTGAGGGGCTACACTCACTTCTTTATTGAATCTATGGAGGAACACGGGGTCATCACACATACTCAATTCTAAACATATCTGCAATGTTCATCTCCAGTAGCGGTGAGCTTGGGATTGGGCTTGAGTCCCGAAAGGAAGCTGTCAGTGCCGGGCCAATCAGCTTCGGGATGCTGTATGTAAAAAAAGTGTTGGGGATGCTTGTAACCTCATTACCCGAATATAACCAGATGGTCATAATAGGTCAATGATCATCTAATGAAATGGTGAGCTACAATATCTCAAACTTTGTTTTTGGGTTTTAAATCTCCTTGCCAATTCGAGATTTGAAGGAACCTGTGGCTTCATTTAGGTTGTTAGGTCCTAGGTCCATAAAGCTGACAATTTAGGTGCCTACTTGCTAGCCTAGTTTATCATTACAGCATTTAGGAATCCCCAAAATCTGCCAATCAATCTGACAACTTCAGGAGCCTGCACAGCAGTTAAGTTTTTCTAATGCACTCCACTGGACCACTGGACCAGGTCTTTTGGACAGGAACCTTCTCTACCTTATGGTCTTAAAGCTAGCCATTGATTTTCGAACCTTGGCAGGTTCAGCAGGGACCGGCTAAGATTCGAACCATGTATGGGCAGACTCAGGGCTGGCCCAAGACATTGTGCTGCCTGGGTCCAAGAATGAAATGCTGCCCCCCCCCCAAAAAAAAAAAAATAATAATCACGCCCACCAAAAGGCCCCCACATCCATTATTTTATATCATGATAATTAAAACTAAAATTTAAAATTTAATTTATCAGGAAGTCAGATTTTCATGCAACAGCACCTTGTCTATATGCAAAATTATATTATATGACATACCATTATGTTCAATTCCAAAGGGTGGGCTAGGGCAGTATAGGGGCAAGCTAGGGTAGTATATAAAGAGGCTAGGGAGGTATATAGAGAGGCTAGGGTAGTATATGGACAGACTAGGGCAGTAGAGGGGCAGGCTGGGGTAGTATATAGACAGGCTAGAGCAGTATAGGGGGCGGACTAGGGTAGTGAAGGGGCAGGTGGAGCGGCCCAGGGGCAGATGTCATGACACAAAAAACTGCTGGAAAAAAATCTTGGTTGTCAATTTGCTGGGTAAATAGAAGAGAAGGAAAGGCAGTCGTGGTTCAATTTGCTGCCCCTCTCAAAGTGCTGCCTGGGTCCAATGGACCTACTGGGACCCATGGTAGGGCCGGCCCTGGGCAGACTTGCACCCAAGTTGATCAATCAAGCAACTTGGGTACAACCAGCCTGTCGGATTTTTCATGTGATTATTGCCAACAGCTATAGCTGCTAGCAAGAATCACTGTGTGTTCTCCTGCCTGAATGGCTCCCCCCGCTGGGAGAACACAATGGCTCCACAGGAGGGATTCCCCCATCAGAACTGACTGTGTTAATGGGGGAATCAAGTGATTTTGTTTCCTGCAACATGTGGTTGCAGGAAAGAAAATCGCACCTTCTGTGGGCAGCTTTACTATTAGCTCATGATGTTGCGTTGACCATCAAAGTGATGGGCCAATAGTAAGGCACAGAGGCCAACGAGGAAGCTTGTCTTTCAACAATGGGAGCTAATGGAAACGTGCATTTCAGAGCAGCTCACGATTCAGGACTTCCAGGCAAATACAGATGAAGAAAGAATGGGACCCTAGTCAAGATAACAGCTTTGCCCCTCCCCCTCCATTCCTTTGAAGGGAATTGATAAGGGCTGCAATACTCACAGAGAAGCTGCGCCATTTGCATTGTCTCTCTCTCTCTCTCTCATGGGTGTGTGCAGCCTATTGCATTAGGGTGTGCACCCCAAACAGAAGCTCAAACACACGTGTATATATATATATATATATATATATATATATATATATATATATATATATATATATATATATATATATATATTTCACACAAACACACAGAAGTGTACATAGAAATAGTGATCTGGCCCTTTCTTCTCCCTGAAAAGCAGAGAGAAAAACAGCCAGACTAGTAAGTAAAAGCAGCACACTTTTTCACATTGGTAGACACACAGTTAACCCCTCAATGTTAACCCTTTCCCAGCCAGTGGCATTAGTACAGTGTACAGTATTATCACTGATCACTGTATTAGTGTCACTAGGGACATCAGTGTCAGTTCGTGACCCTGCTGCCAGTGTCAGTTAGTACCAGATTGCCTGCAGAGGGGCAGAGTGCCCCCTTACATCAACGCATGACACAGTGCCCCTTACATCAGAGCATGGCACAGTATTCCCCGGACATCAGAGCATGACACAGTGCCCCTTACATCAGAGCATGGCACAGTAGTGCCCCTTACATCAGAGCATGACACAGTGCCCTCCTGACATCAGAGCATGACGCAGTGTCCCTTACATCAGAGCATGGCACAGTGCCCCTTACATCAGAGCATGACATCGTGCCCCCCTGACATCAGAGCATGACACAGTGCCCCCCTGACATCAGAGCATGACACAATGCCCCCCTGACCTCAGGGCATGGCACAGTAGTGCCCCAACATCATAGTATAGCACAGTAGTGCCCCAACATCATAGCATGGCACAGTGCCCCCCCAACATCATAGCATGGCACAGTGCCCCCAACATCATAACATGGCGCAGTACCCCCAACATCATAGCATGGTACTGTAGTGCCCCAACATCAGAGCATGACACAGTGCACCTTACATCAGAGCATGGCACAGTCCCCCTTATTTTAGAGCATGGCACAGTGCCCCCTGACATCAGAGCATGGCACAGTGCCCCCCTGACATCAGGGCATAACACAGTGTCCCTTACATCAGAGCATGGTACAGTGCCCCCCCTGACATCAGCGCATGGCACAGTAGTGCCCTGACATCAGACCATGGCACAGTAGTACCCTCTGACATCAGTGCATGGTACAGTTCCCCCTGACATCAGAGCATGGCACAGTAGTGCTCGGACATCTGAGAATGGCACAGTAGTGCCCTGACATCAGAGCATGACACAGGACCCCTTACATCAGAGCATGGCACAGTAGTGCCCCTACATCAGAGCACGGCAAAGTGCCCCTTACATCAGTGCATGACACAGTGCCCCTTACATCAGAGCATGGCATAGTAGTGCCCCCTGACATCAGAGCATGACACGGTGCCCCTTACATCAGAGCATGGCATAGTAGTGCCCCCTGACATCAGAGCATGACACAGTGCTCCCCTTACGTCAGAGCATGACACAGTGCCCCCTGACATCAGAGCATGATGCAGTGTCCCTTACATCAGAGCATGGCACAGTGCCACTTACATCAGAGCATGGTACAGTGCCCCTTACATCAGAGCATGGCACAGTGCCCCTTAAATCAGAGCCTGACACAGTGCCCCCCTGAGATCATAGCATGGCACAGTAGTGCCCCGACATCATAGCATGGCACAGTGCCCCTTACATCGGAGCATGGCACAGTGCCCCCTGACATCACATCAGAGCATGACACAGTGCCCCCTGACATCAGAGCATGTTACGGTGCCCCTTACATCAGAGTTAAAGGGGTTGTAAACCCTTGTGTTTTTTCACCTTAATGCATCCTATGCTGTGCTATGTACTTATGCTCCGCATTTTAACATTACAGTGCATTCCAGTGCTTGATTTTTTTTTTCTTGAACTTTATTTTACTTACATTTCATTTAACTTTATGCGTGGCAGTACATTGTGATGCAGTATAGCACACCAGAAAGAGCTGTGCTATGCAAAAATCCAACATGTCATATTTTTTAATGATTACATTGATTTGTGGCACTCATGAACAAGAATGACATAGATATGATCTTAGATCCACTTTAGGGCTCGATCACACCAGCGGACATGCTATGGTGAGTGTTGGTGTGCATTGTGCATTCGCACAGCAATGCATTGTTACAATGTTACATTGCATCACAGTGCTTTTTTTTTTTTTACTTTATTTACCTTACATTTCATTTAAAATTCAGCATTTTAATATAATCTATAATTGATGCATTATAGAGTGTCGCTGTACTGCACAAAAATTTATGATGTCCTATTTTTTCATTTTTTAACTATTACTTTGACTCGTGGCACTCATGAACAAGCAGGAAATATACACTATATTGTCAAAAGTATTGGGACACCTGCTTTTACACGCATATGAATTTTAATGGTATCCCAGTCTAAAGCCCCATACACACAGGCAGAATGATGGGGGACAACGGCTGGTTAAAAAAAAAACAAAAAAAAAAACGGCCGACATTCTGCCCATGTGTGTGTGTCCGTCTGTCTGACAGAAGCCGTTTTCTGCCGGACGTTCATGCTAGAAAACCAGGTGTCCACTGACTCCAGGTCAGAGCTTTCAGCCAATGGCAGCGCTGATTGGAGTGTTCTGGCGGGGGGGCCATCACCCTGTCAGAACACAACAGCTTAGCGGGGGGAGGTTAGTACAGCACCTCCGACTGGAGCTGTCAGTTGCACCAGTGCACAAAGCAAGGCCCATAAAGACATGGATGAGCGAGTTTGGGGTGGAGGAACTTGACTGGCCTGCATCTGAGTCCTGACCTCAACCCGATAGAACACCTTTGGGATGAATTAGAGCGGAGACTGCGAGACAGGCCTTCTCGTCCAACATCAGAGCCTGACCTCACAAATGTGCTTCTGGAAGAATGGTCAAACTTTCCCATAGACACACTCCTAGACCTTGTGGATAGCCGTCCCAGAAAAGTCAAAGCTCTTAGAGCTGCAAAGGGTGGGCCAACTCAATATTGAACCCTACGGACTAATGCCCCGTACACACGGTCGGATTTTCCGATGGAAAATGTCCAATCGGAGCGTGTTGTCGGAAATTCCGACCGTGTGTGGGCTCCATCGGACATTTTCCATCGGATTTTCCGACACACAAAGTTGGAGAGCAGGAGATAAAATTTTCCGACAACAAAATCCGTTGTCGGAAATTCCGATCGTGTGTACACAAATCCGACGGACAAAGTGCCACGCATGCTCAGAATAAATAAAGAGATGAAAACTATTAGCCACTGCCCAGTTTATAGTCCCGACGTACGTGTTTTACGTCACCGTGTTTAGAACGATCGGATTTTCCGACAACTTTTTGCTACCGTGTGTAGACAAAACAATTTTGTGCCAACATCCGTCGGAAAAAATCCTAGGATTTTGTTGTCGGAATGTCTGAACAAAGTCCGACCGTGTGTACGCCCTATAAGACTGGGATGCCATTAAAGTTCATGTGTGTAAAGGCAGGTGTCCCAATACTTTTGACAATATAGTGTATGTGACGCTAGGTCTGCTTTTTCGCATGTATAACGCTCAAGTGCTAATATGCTGCAATGCGCTGTTACAATGCATTAAAGTGCTTGCTTTTTCCCCCTTTAAACTTTAACCTGCTCTTCAATGAACCCTATGCATTTGCATGCTTAACGCGCAAGTATTGGTGTGCACTGTGCATGAGTGATGCATTGTCACAGTACATTGGAGTGCAAAATAGTTTTTTTAAAAAAACAAAAAACTTTATTTAACTCTGTGTGCATTGCGGCACATTGCATTATAGCATGATGGAACATGTTGCGCTGTGCAAAAATCCAACACTATTTTTTAATGATTCCGAATGATAACGACTTGTGGCCCTCATGAATGAGCATGAAATATATAGCTGATGCTAGTTCTGCTCGGTCACATGCACAACCCACGAGTGCTGATATGGGCAGTGCACACATGTTGCAATGCATTGTCACAATGCATTGCAGTGCTTGCTTTTTTCCCCTTTCCTTAAAGCAGAGTTCCACCCATTTAAAAGTCAGCAGCTACAAAAAGTGTAGCTGCTGCCTTTAAATAATCAGACACTCACCTGTCCCACGGTCCAGCAATGCGGGCATTACGAAGCCCCGCTCCTCTCCGTGGCGCCGACATTGTTACTGTGGGCGCCCGGCTGTGTGCGCACTGCGCATGCGCAAGCAATCTTCTGGGACCTGTGACGTGTCCCAGAAGATTGCAGGGAGGGAGGGGGGAGAGGTGATCTTCCTTCCGTCGCCGCGGCACCAGGGAGGAAGTGGGAGCTGGGTGCCCGTAAAAACAGGGTACCCGCTTCTCCCCCCAAAAAATGACATGCCAAATGTGGCATGTCAGGGGGTCACCTACACTTAACGCGGAAGTTCCATTTTTGGGTGGAACTCCGCTTTAAACTTCAACGTATTCGTCAAATAAACAGTGCGTCATGATGCATAATAGTGCGTCAAAACGCGCTGTGCTGCTCAAAGACCCTTTTTTTTTCGTGGCACACCATTGCCGAACAAAGTGAACGTGTCAAGGAGCCCTTAGGCTAGATATTTCTCATTTATAAATATTTTTTTATACAAGTGTTAGTTGTTTAATAAACAACTTATGTTACAACATGTGGAGCATGCACATACACAGAAATATTTATATTATGTTTGATATATTTGACCTTTTATTTAAATGTATTTAGTTAAGTAGCGAATGCTGCATTGCTACACTTTTCTATGGAGGAGAAAGTGATCCAGAGGAGAGGGGAAGAGTCATTCAGAAAGGGGGGGGGGGGAGGGGTTCACTCCTGTAGTCTGCATGCAGGCAGAGCCCTCCCCACTTCTCCTTGTCTCTCCCTTTACCTTCTCCAGTCCCACAGACTCCTCCAACCCTAGCACAGAAAGCAGGAGGGTCAGAGAGAAGATCTGTTACATTGCATCACACACAGGATATATAAGATGGTTGGGATCCCTGGATCATTTCAGTGTAAGTACTGATTCCTATTATCACTTGTTGGCAGCTGTGGGAGGACAGGCTTGCCTTCTTCTTCCATGTTGTTGGAAGGGGCGGCAGAAGCATAGCAAGCTCCCTGCACTGATCCCTTGCTTTACAGACTGTGTTGATGTTTTGCATTTTGTGTATGTTGTAACTGCTGTTTTGCACATCAAGGGCAAGCAAAACGCTGAAGGAGTCCAAAAGCGCACTAAAAAACGATTGAGTTTAGTTCTATCCATGCATCGCTGATAATTGTATCCGGGACGGTCCTGGGTTTTGAAAGTTTGTCCCAAAAAATGCTCCTTTTTAGGAATGTCCTTGTTTCTCTGAACTGACCATTTAATTCCTTTCTTATTCTTGTATACCGAATATTTATGAATGTCGTGTTAGTCCTTTAAGTTGATGTTTCTAAATCGGCCTTTCTCAACCAGGGTTCGGTGGAACCTAGGGGTTCTTCTAGAGGTTTCTACATAGGGTTGCCACCTCATCCCTTTAAACCCGAACACATCTGATTTACACAGGTTCTGAGGCTAAGTTATTGCAGGTAAGGCACCAAGTGAGTTTAATTACCACCTTAATTACCCACAGAACCTGTCTAATTAATGTGTTTGGGTTTAAAGGGATGAGGTGGCAACTTTATTTCTACAGGATTTTTGAGCTGCAGTTGCTTGAGGCTCGGTTCACACTAGGGGCGGCACGACTTGCAGGTCGCCTCACCGAGGCGACCTGCACACGACTGCCACGGCGACTTGCAAAACGACTTCTGTATAGAAGTCTATGCAAGTCGCCCCCAAAGTAGTACAGGAACCTTTTTCTAAGTCGGAGCGACTTGCGTCACTCCGATTAGAACGGTTCCATTGTACAGAACGGGAGGCGACTTGTCAGGCGGCTAAGTCACCTGACAAGTCGCCCCTGTGTGAACCGGCTCTCAGGGTGCCTGCATAGTTATGGGGTCAACACCACTCAAAAGAGCCAGCGACACAACTCCAATAACCTTTGTAGCTGTTTCTAGGGGGGCTTTCAAAGAATTGTATTTTTGCAGAAGTTCCCCTAGATCTGAAAAAGATTCATAAATGTCATGTTAGCCCTTTAAGTTAATATTTCTAAATAAGCCTTTCTCAACCAGGCTCCAGAGATTGCTACAGAATTCTTGAGCTGTAGTTGCTTGATTTTCAGTTGGGGGTGCCTGCCTGCCTAGTTATGGGGTCATTGGCACTTGAGAGCCAGCAACACAACAGTAATCTTTGTAGCTGTTTCTAAGGGGGCTTTCTGATCACTGTTGTAAGGGGTGCTTTCAAAGAATTGTATTTTTGCAGGAGTTCCCCTAGATCTGAAAAAGATTTATAAATGTCAGGTTATCCCTTTTTAAGTTGATATTTCTAAATCAGCCTTTCCCAAACAGGGTTCTGTGGATCCTGGGGGTTCCTCCAAAGGTTGCTAGGGGATGATTGAGCTGTGGTTGCTTGACTTTTACTTGAGGGTGCCTGCATAGTTCTGGGGTCAATGCCACTTCAAAGAACCAACACAATTCTAATAATATTTGTAGCTGTTTCTAAGGTGGCATTCTGATCACTATTGTAAAGCGGGCATATTTCTGGTCACCAAAGAATAGGTGTTTCCAGGCATTCCCCCTAAACCCAAGTCTCTTTGAGTAAAATAAAAGGTTGGGAAAGGCAGGTCTGGGTCCTCGAATAAGCATGAAGTATATACCAGCGGTCCTTGTGAACCAGGATTCTGTGGAACCCAAGTGTTCTCCTAGGTGTTCTTTGAGCTGTTCTTGCTGGACTTTCAATTTTAGGGTTCCTACATAGTTCTGGAGCTAATGCCACTTGAAAGAGTCAGCAATACAACACCAATAATCTCTTAGGCTGTTTTTAAGGTGCAGTCTGACCACCCCTGAAAGGGGTGGCATTTTTCTGAGTGGCCAGCAATGAACTGGTTTTAGAAGGGGTCACCCTAGACCTCAGTTATTTAAAGGGATATCCTAGGGTAGAAAGGTTGGGAAAGTCTGGTCTAGATCATAAGCAAGAAACAGAAGTCTGTAGAGCAGTCTTTCACAGCCAGGGTGTTGTGGAACCCTCTAGAGCAGGGATCCTCAAACTATGGCCCTCCAGCTGTTGCAGAACTACACATCCCATGAGGCATTGTAAAACTCTGACATTCACAGACATGACTAGGCATGATGGGAATTGTAGTTACTGAACACTAAGGATGAGCTCCGGCGTGTTCGCATGCTGAACGTGCCGAGCCCGCCAGGAAGTCGGCACGGCGCAGCGCTAATCACAGGTAGGGAGACATTTCCCGATCTCTGCAGCCGCACATCGGGAAATGTCTCACTGATTGTGATTAGCGCTTCGCTGTACCGGCTTCCTGGCGGGCTCGGCACGTTCAGCATGCGAACACGCCGGAGCTCATCCTTACTGAACACCTGGAGGGCCCCAGTTTGAAGACCCCTGCTCTAGAGGTTGCTAGTGGTTGCTTGACTTCTCATTTCAGGGTGCCTGCATAGTTCTGGGGTCAATGCCACTTGAAAGACTCAGCAGATCATTTCCAATAAATGTTTTAGCTGTTTCTAAGTTTGGCCACTATGAGCGGACATTCTACCCACTGACCACCACTGGTTTTAGTAGGGGTTCCCCTAGATGTTATTATTTAAAGGCTTTGTCTGTAAAAGTTTTGGAAAGGCTTTTCTAGATCATCTAATAAGCATGACACAGAAGTATATAAAACAGCCTTTCTCATCCATGATGCCATGTAACCCGAGAGTTCTAGATCAGGGGTCTCCAAACTTTCTAAACAAAGGGCCTTCGTACTTTAGGGGGGCTGGGCTGTGGCCATTTGGAGTAAAAAATGTCCCAGCATCAGTGGGAGTAAACAATCCACAATCATTGGTGTCAGTAGGAGAAATTGTACCATGTCATTGGTGTCATTGGGAGGAATTGTGCCCCATTATTGGTGTCATTGGGGTACAATTCCTCCCAATACCACTAATGATGGGGCTCAATTCCTCCCAATGGCATGAACAATGGAGCACAATTCCTCCCAATGACACCAATGATGTGGTACAATTCCTCCCAATGACACCAATAGTGGGGCTCAATTCCTCCCAACATTGGTGACAGTGGGAGAAATTATATTGCATCATTGGTGTCATTGGGAAGAATTCTGCTCCATTGTTGGTGTCACTGGGAGGGATTGTGCCCCATCATTGGTGTAATTGGGCCCCATTGTTGGTGTCATCTGGGAGAACTGTGCTCCATCATTGATGTAATTGGTAGTAATTGTGCCAACATCATTGGTGTCATTGGGAGGAATTGTTCCCTTCATTGCTGTCAGTGAATAAAATAGTGCTTCAAGTGCTGGATAAAAGCAAGCAAAGGGTCACAGTTTGGAGACCACTGTTTTAGATCCATAAGTATGAAACAGAGATATACAGTGCCTTGCAAAAGTATTCGGCCCCCTTGAACTTTTCAACCTTTTGCCACATTTCAGGCTTCAAACATAAAGATATAAAATTTTAATTTTTTGTGAAGAATCACCAACAAGTGGGACACAATTGTGAAGTGGAACGAAATCTATTGGATATTTTAAACTTTTTTAGCAAATAAAAAACTGAAAAGTGGTGCGTGCAAAATTATTCGGCCCCCTTTACTTTCAGTGCAGAAAACTCACTCCAGAAGTTCAGCGAGGATCTCTGAATGATCCAATGTTGTCCTAAATGACTGATGGTGATAAATAGAATCCACCTGTGTGTAATCAAGTCTCTGTATAAATGCACCTGCTCTGTGATAGTCTCAGGGTTCTGTTGAAAGCGCAGAGAGCATCATGAAGACCAAGGAACACACCAGGCAGGTCCGTAATACTGTTGTGGAGAAGTTTAAAGCCGGATTTGGATACAAAAAGATTTTCCAAGCTTTAAACATCCCAAGGAGCACTGTGCAAGCGATCATTTTGAAATGGAAGGAGTATCAGACCACTGCAAATCTACCAAGACCCGGCTGTCCCTCTAAACTTTCAGCTCAGACAAGGAGAAGACTGATCAGAGATGCAGCCAAGAGGCCCATGATCACTCTGGATGAACTGCAGAGAACTACAGCTGAGGTGGGAGAGTCTGTCCATAGGACAACAATCAGTCGTACACTGCACAAATCTGCCCTTTATGGAAGAGTGGCAAGAAGAAAGCCATTTCTCAAAGATATCCATAAAAAGTCTTGTCTAAAGTTTGCCACAAGCCACCTGGGAGACACACCAAACATGTGGAAGAAGGTGCTCTGGTCCGATGAAACCAAATTCGAACTTTTTGGCCACAATGCAAAACGATATGTTTGGCGTAAAAGCAACACAGCTCATCACACTCAACACACCATCCCCACCGTGAAACATGGTGGTGGCAGCATCATGGTTTGGGCCTGCTTTTCTTCAGCAGGGACAGGGAAGATGGTTAAAATTGAGGGGAAGATGGATGCAGCCAAATACAGGACCATTCTGAATGAAAACCTGTTGGAGTCTGCAAAAGACCTGAAACTGGGACAGAGATTTATCTTCCAACAAGACAATGATCCCAAACATACAGCAAAATCTACAAAGGAATGGTTCACAAATAAACTTATCCAGGTGTTAGAATGGCCAAGTCAAAGTCCAGACCTGAATCCAAACGAGAATCTGTGGAAAGAGCTGAAAACTGCTGTTCACAAACTTTCTCCATCCAACCTCACTGAGCTCGAGCTGTTTTGCAAGGAAGAATGGGCAAGAATTTCAGTCTCTCGATGTGCAAAACTGATAGAGACATACCCCAAGCGACTTGCAGCTGTAATCGCAGCAAAAGGTGACTCTACAAAGTATTAACGCAAGGGGGCCGAATAATTTTGCACGCCCCACTTTTCATTTTTTTATTACTTAAAAAAGTTTCAAAAATCCAAAAGATTTCGTTCCACTTCACAATTGTGTCCCACTTGTTGGTGATTCTTCACAAAAAATAAAAATTTTATATCTTTATGTTTGAAGCCTGAAATGTGGCAAAAGGTTGAAAAGTTCAAAGGGGCCGAATACTTTCGCAAGGCACTGTATATAATGTGGTAAATTAAAATACTGTGGCTCATTAGCATTGGCGTCGCTAGGGGGTGGCTTTTGGGGCTATAGCCCCGAATCTGGGGCCCATAGCCCTGAGTCTCTGCAGGGGTCCCCAAGGGGAGGGCTCTCTGGGGACCCTGATGTAAGTGGGGGGCTCTCTGGGGACCCTGATGCAAGGGGGAGGTCCTCTGGGGACCCTGATGTAAGGAGGAGACTCTCTGGGGACCCTGATGTAAGGGGGGGGGGGACTCTCTGGTGACCCTGATGTAAGGGGGGGCTCTCTGGTGACCCTGATGTAAAGGGGGCTCTCTGGTGACCCTGATGTAAGGGGGGCTCTCTGGTGACCCTGATGTAAGGGGGGCTCTCTGGTGACCCTGATGTAAGGGGGGGCTCTCTGGGGACCCTGATGCCAGTGGGGGGGCTCTCTGGGGATATATACACACAAACACGTATATTACTGTATGTACATGTGTATGCCCGCCCAAGCGTATGACTTTCTTTACTACGCTGGTATGGGCTCTAGCCCCAGATCCTATGTAGACCTAGCAACGCCCCTGCTCATCAGTAAATATCCTCATAAAAATATTATAAGAAACTGGCCGTGAAAAGCACTATTTGTAGTAGTGGTTCAAGTATTGTTAATGGTTAGGGTGCGTTTGGAATATGGAGCCACCAGTTTCTTACTGGAGTGGGGCAAAAACTCTCTGCATGCTGGAAATCCTTTAATACAATCGTTGTTTTTTTGTTTTTTTTTTAAATCTTTTCTGCATTCAGTTATTTCTTCCTTCTTATATCAGCTACATCTACACTGTCATTTTAGTATCTTAATTGGTAAATGATACCATTATTTTCTGAGATAGTGTTGCCAGTAACTACTATATCAATATAACCGTGTCCCTGGAAATTGCTGGAAAGTAACTTGTAATGCAATGTGTGTGGTCTACAGACTGTTGCTGATTTAAATAGATAATTTGATGTCCATGCTGTGTGATGGCATTTTAAGGCATGCTGGGGTGTAATGTGGCTTTTTATCAATATGGAGAAACTGCTTGATGGTGATTACAGAAACAGCAAAAGGAGTATGAGAAGATAAAACCTAAGCTGACCACACACAGTCTAATTGTACAGTCCAGTGGTGTCACTAGGGTTGGTGTCACCCCCTCCATCCATACCCCATTGGGCTCTCTCCTGTCTAACCTGCCACAGTGCACCCCAATAACGCTTAGCCTGATAAATGTGTGTTTTTTTTATTGTTGTTTTTTTTGTTTTGTTTTTTGGTTTTTTGGGTTTTTTTGCTGACATGCAAACAACTATCTCCTTTTTTTAGTAACCAGCTTTCCATTGGCTAAAATATAAACGCTCAAACCTAAAAAAATGCGCAAAAAAAAAAAAAAAAAAAGCTGCTCCAGACTCGCATGATTCTGCACATGACTTGTAAGGCTCCATCGACCCTTGGCGTTTTGGGATCGCGGACAGAATCACTGCCATTCTGCCCGCAATCTCAAAATGAACTACAATCGCAAAACGCAGGTTCAGGTGCCATCATTTTCAATGGTTCCTAGAACTCAGTGTAGTTTTGCCAAGATTTATCGCGTGGCAATCACGGCAAATCGCATTGCGTGAAGCTTGTCGCCCCAAAAAGGAGCAGGAGCTTTTGGGTGCCATTAAAAATAGAAATGCGTTTTGCGATTGTAGTGCATTTTGGGATCTCAGGCAGAATCCCAAAACGCCAAGTGTGAAAATGGAGCCTCTAAAGAGCAAAATTGCACATTTCGGACCCATGGACTCTTAAATAGAAGCACCTAAAAAAAAAAAAAAAAAAAAAAAAAAAAAAAAAGCCTAAACTTGTATTGTTTAGGAGCTCCCATTACACATCGGTCACACCAAATCCGACTTTGAAATTGTGCACCATAAAGTGTTACTAAACCCACAGCAATAAAGTCAGTTTGTATATGCAGTAAAGCATGCTTGTTATACTCACTGTGGAATCTAAAGGGATAATCCTCTGCATTGTATAAAAAGCTGTGTGATCCTGTCTTCTCCGATCCACTTCTTCCACTGTCCCCAATCCATCTTCTGATGGTAGAGCGCTTTGTTGACAAGCTGCACATGCTCAGCTTGGTGTGTATTGCTAGAGAATTATTTTTTTTTCTTGGGAGAGTGCATGTGATCAGCACAGGGCCAATCAGCACTGTCCAGACAGAGGGTCAGAGGTCCTGCATCCTGGTAGGGTAGCCAGTGTAGTATGAAAACCCCTCCTACAAGCTTTAACCAATGACTGATAAAAGTCACAAGAATAATACTGCTGATGGGAAAAGGTATTTGGCAGTTTACATTTACTAAAATAATTACATTTTCATGTTCTGTGTACTGTGGGAAACCAGATATAGTGAATGCAGGATCCTGGGTTTAGTAACACTTTCACTTGAAATTGCATCATTTCAAAGCCACATGTCAGTGCAACTTCAGATGCAACTTGGCTGACATCTGTGCATCTTCATGCACAGATGTCCATGCAAGTCGCACCTGAAATAAAAAATAATAGTACAGGAACTTTTTCAAATTGGTGCGGCACAGCAAAATCGGCGTCGCACCAATTCAAACAGTTCCGTTCCCGACAATAAGGTGCGACTTGTGATGAAATTAGAAACTGTCAAATCGCATGGCAAGACGTACCGCATTGACCAGGGGCTAAGGCTGCTTTCACACTAGGGCGGTGGGGGCGTCGGCGGTAAAACAGCGCTATTTTTAGCGCTGCTTTACCGTCATTTTTTGCGGCGGTATTCGGTTTTAACCCCCGCTGGTGGCCGAAAAAGGGTTAAAACCGCTCGCATAGCACGGCTATAGCCGCGGTATAGCCGCGCTGCCCCATTGATTTCAATGGGCAGGAGCGGTGAAGGAGCGGTGAATACACCGCTCCTTCACCGCTCCAAAGATGCGGCTTGCAGGAGTTTTTTTTCTTCTCCTGCCAGCGCACCGCTTCAGTGTGAAAGCCCTCGGGCTTTCACACTGAACAAACAGTAGCGGCTGGGTCGGTTTGCAGGCGATATTTTTAGCGCAATAAGGCCTGCAAACCGCCCCAGTGTGAAAGGGCTCTAAATGGGGAAAAAAAAAAAAAAAAAAAAAAGCCCCACAAAATTGTCCTGGCACCAATTAGAACAGTTCCATTGCCGGCAATAAGGTGCGACTTGTCATGCGATTTGGACCTGTCAAGATGCATGAGAAGTCACAGAGTTGTGACCGGGGGGGCTAAATGGCAGCATCTAAAAATAAAAGCTTAAACACGCATTGTTTAGGAGCTCCCATTAAAATCACAAAAATGTGTGATTCTGCCCTAAAGTAGCCCAAGTACTTTCTCGAGCTTCACGCAGAGGGCCCCAACACTCAAGTGTGAACAAGCCCATTGAGAACAATGTGATTCTTTATTTTGAGTGTTGTCGCTCTTTGGGAATCCAGCAAGAAAACACTTAAAAGAGAAATAAACCTACATACTCACCTAGGTGGATGCAACATCGATCTGATATCGCATCTGTCCCCCCCGCTGCCTCTAACCCTGAGAACTGAGTGAAGAACATTCGCTAAGCACTCAGTTCTCGGGGTGATTGTGGAATCAGATTGTACAGTGTATGGCCAGCTTTAGATGGATTGAATGATCAATGATCGTGTTTCATTGCTCTGCACACTCTACGTGAACTTTGCTAGCTTGTGGTTAATGGATTTTGCACTGCTTGTGCCTTCCTACATATTTCTGTGTACGGTGATCGGGGTCCTGTAAGTGGAAGATGGTGGTGGTGGGTGGTAATCCTGCGGCTCTTAGCCTGTGTATATATATAGATAGCACTGGTCTACACCACGTTCTGTAAATATTATGTCTCCGCATGGTGTGATGTTTATTTCAATATATAGTGTTACGCTGTGTATATAGTTCAGCGCGGTCTGTATCCTTTTTTGGTCCTTCGCTATGATGGGGGTCATGCTCTACTACAATGCGGTAATGTCTCTGATCAAAGACTCTTGTATGCGGCTTTGGTGACATGGGACCATCGGGTCTATTAGGTCAGAACTGTTCAGAATTTCCCCCCATTGGCTTTAGTTTTGATTTACTGAGTGCGGTAAAATGCTTTTAAAACGCAATCAAAAAGGCGCATTAATTATATACTATTAGTGGCCACTTTATTAGGTACACCTTGCTAGTACTGGGTTGGACCCCCTTTTGCCTTCAGAACTGCCTTCATTCTTCATGACATCATAGATTCTACAAGGTGTTGGAAACGTTCCTCAGAGATTTAGGTCCATATTGATATGATAGCATCACACAGTTGCTGCAGATTTAGCGGCTGCACATTCGTGATGTGAATCTCCCATTCCACCACATCCCAAAGGTGCTCTATTGGACTGAGATCTGGTGACTGTGGAGGCCATTGGAGTACAGGGACCTCATTGTCATGTTCAAGAAAGCAGTGGTGAGATGATTGGAGCTTTGTGACATGGTGCGCTATCCTGCTGGAAGAAGCCATCAGAAGATGGGTACACTGTAGTCATAAAGGGATGGAGATGGTCACCAACAATACTCAGGTAGGCCGTGGTGTTTAAATGATGCTCAGTTGGTACTAAGGGGTCCAAAGTGTGCCAAGAAAATCTCCCCCACACCATTACATCACCATCACCAACCTGAACTGTTGATATAAGGCAGGATGGATCGTTGCTTTCATGTTTACGCCAAATTCTGACCCTTCCATCTGAATGTTGCAGCTGAAATCGAGACTCATCAGACCAGGCAACGTTTTTCCAATCTTCTATTGTCCAATTTTGGTGAGCCTGTGTGAATTGTAGCCTCAGTTTCCTGTTCTTAGCTGACAAGAGTGGCACACGGTGTGGTCTTCTGCTGCTGAAGCCCATCTGCTTCAAGGTTTGATGTGTTGTGCATTCAGAGATGGTATTCTGCATACCTTGGTTGTAACGAGTGGTTATTTGAGTTACTGTTGCCTTTCTATCATCTTGAACCAGTCTGCCCATTCTCCTCTGACATCAACAAGGCATTTTTGTCCACACAACTGCCGCTCACTGGAAATTTTCTCTTTTCCAGGCCATTCTCTGTAAACCCTACAGATGGTTGTGCGTGAAAATCTCAGTAGATCAGCAGTTTTTTAAATGCTCAGACCAGCCCGTCTGGCACAAAAACCAGTTTTTGTGCTTTAAGTCACTTAAAGCACAAAAACTGAACTTCTGGTTATCCGGTTCCCCCCCCCCCCCCCCCTCCGGTGTCACATTTGGCACCTTTCAGGGGGGAAGGGGGAGCAGATACCTGTCTAATACAGTTATTTGATCCCACTTCTGGCAATAGATTGCCGCACAATCGATCTACGCCATGTCTACGTCTTCTGGTAGACACACAGGTCCCAGAAGACAGCAGGCACCAGTCAGGACACGCAGCGTTAATCGCGCATGTGCAGTAGGGAACCAGGCTGTGAAGCCGCAAGGCTTCACTTCCTGGTTGCCTTACTAAAGATTCCGGCGCCTGCACCCGGGAGCTTAGGGACAGGTCAGCTTCGGGTGAGGACATCGCAGGCGCCCTGGACAGGTAAGTGTCCTTATTATAAAAGTCAGCATCTGCAGTATTTACAGTTGCTGACTTTTCCGGAACTCCGCTTTAAATCTGCTTTCTTCCCCATTCTGATGCTTGGTTTGAACTTCAGCAAGTCGTCTGCACCATGTCTAGATGCCTAAATGCATTGAGTTGCTGCCATGTGATTGGCTGATCAGCAATTTGTGTTAACAGGCAATTGAACAGGTGTACCTAATAAAGTGGCCGGTGAGTGTATATTCGTTGTCATACAATTTTAATAGCCCCCCCCATACACAAATACAGTATCGCCTAATGCACTTGACGGATCTGAATTATTAAGATAAAAGTAATCAATAAGAAATTATAATATCAGATTATAGGCAGTTTTTTTTTTTTTTTCCTAGATTGTATACTGTTGCATCTCCAAACTCTCAGGGCCTATTCAGACCTTTCCATTGCGTTGCCGCACACGCATTTAGAGCTGGTTCACACCGGAACATACATGTTCATGCACATATTTTTTTTTTTCGCATTCCATTTTTGACAGCCCATTCATTTATTGTGCACAAAGTACGTAAAGTGCTACTTTTAAATTGCAGCTGCACCAAATTGTGGTACCATGCCTTGTAGTGGCTGCAAAAATGCATGTGTTTGTGAGATAGATTTGGCGTCTATTAACAATTAATGGCACCTAAATAGGGTTCCACCGATACAGTTTTTTTTATCGGTGAGTCTGAGTACCGATACTCAATATATTGCTCAATACCAATATCTTTACGTGTGATTTGAGCCCATACAAAATGAATGGGCTCAAATTGTACAGCAAAGAATTGCATGCAATTTGAACAGGACTGCGGTGCGATTTCATGTCCAAATCGTTTGCAGTTTCCCACACCTCTCCTGTGTGTGAGCCCAGGCTAAAGTCACTTTGGGGTTGATTTACTAAAGGCAAATAGACTGTGCACTTTTCAGTTGCTCCAGAGCTTAGTAAATGAGCAGAAGCTCTGCTGACTTCCATCATCCAATCATGTGCAAGCAAAAATGTTGTTTTTTTTTTTTCCTTGCATGTGATTGGGTATTCTTTGAAAAGTGAAGCCTTACCCCATTTACTAAGCTCTGGAGCAACTACACTTGCAGAGTGAAACTGCACTTTGCAAAGTGCACAGTCTATTTGCCTTTAGTAACTCAACCCCTATTACACGCAAAATGCAATCTGCTGTGGGAAAAAAAAAAGTCCCTGACCCTTTCCAAGGAAACGCACCGGCTCAAAACGCTGTAGTACGTTTTCTGCAAAATGCAAAAATCACTAAAAAACATAGGTGGGAACGAAGGGTAAAAACACAGATCAGCCGCCTAGTTTGGTGACCCGTGTGAAAGGAGTCTAAGAGACTAAATTGGAGATGTAACTCTTTCCTGTGGTAGTGTGGTCTGAAAAGGCCTGTTCAGGACCTGTACCTCCATCCCTTGAGTACAGCCCACCTAGTCCAGTACCTACCCCTGTCCCTTCTTCAGCGATGGTCACTGTGAGGCTCTTCAGAAAGCATCCTCACCGGGTCCGCTACAGCCCCATTATGAGGAGAGCCTCAATTTGCAGGACTGCCGGGGTCCACCAGGAATACTCCACCTAGAAATGAATGGGTCATGGTCAGGGTCGTCTTTAAGGCAGGGCAAAAGGGGCAGCTGCCCTGGGCCCTCTCATTGTTGTGGGGCCCAAAGCAACTGCCTCATACTTGCCGACTATACCAGTTTAAATTCCCTTGTCCCTTGAAGTTTTAGTCCTGTGCTGTGTCCTGATATCTCAGTGTGAAGTGCTGCTACTAATGCTGCCCAGTTCTGCCCTATTGTTGTGTACAGATGACTCACCTGCAGACCCTGTGTTTACATGTAAATAACTGTCATGCATATGTAAATAATGGGAGCATTCATATGTAAATATCAGAGGCCAGCTGCATTGATATGTAAATAAAGGAAGTAAAGAAATGATGTGTTGTAACCTCTAGCAACCAATCAGTGCGCAGTATTACTGTACAGTAATCTCTAGCAACCAATCAACAAGAAGAAATCACGTGCTGTAACCTCTAGCAAATAATCAGTGAGCTGTAATGTGTGCTGTAACCTCTAGCAACCAGTCAGTAAGTGGTAATGATATGTTTTAACCTCTGGCAACCAATCACAATCACTGCCTGATCTGATACAGTAAACTGATTTTAAGTTTAGCTGATATTTTTTTGTATGTCTCAGAGTAGGTGGAGAGCAAAATTGCATGGGGGGGGGGCCCCAAGAAAAATTTTGCCCAGGGTCCAATCAACGGCCCTGGTCATGGTGTCCAATTGAAGGATGAGGTGGACCTGCTTGCACTCAATGCTCACCAAACACGACATTAGAGGAAGGTGCCCAAAGGGTGGCGCTCAAGAGCTGAAATTCCACGTAGTACATGACTACGTTCGTGTTTGTTGGCCGACAATTGTGTGTCGTTAAAATGCAAGACAAAATCCAGACACACGCTCCTTCAGACAAAAGTCTGACGCTTTGTTGGCCAACAATCCGAACATGTCTACGTGGCTTTAATCTCAGAACAGGATGGACACAATACAAATCTTTTGGCAGGTACAATGTATTTCATCTGTGTATTTAGCGGTTTTGCCTGGAGTTCGGCTTTACAAAGGAGAACACCAAGACTTTCATTGTTGACCAAGGTCTCAAAATATGCTTTGCAAAGCTAAAATTTACTACTGTTATGCCTCGTACACACGATCGGATTTTCCGACGGGAAATGTGTGATGACAGGCTGTTGGCAGAAAATCCGACCGTGTGTACACTCCATCGGACAATTGTCATACTTTCCGCAGACAAATGTTGGCTAGCAGGTTTACAGATTTTCCGCCAACAAATGTGTGTTGTCAGATTTTCCGAGCGTGTGTACACAAGTCCATCGGACAAAAGTCCAAAGTACAAACACGCATGCTCGGAAGCAGAAGCGGTCGGTCTTGTAAACTAGCGTTCGTAATGGAGAATTAACATTCGTGATGCAGCGCACAATTCTCTTCTTCTTTAATGGCATAATAATGAAGCTGCTTTGCTGGTGATACTGATGGAGTTATTGCAAACTAATTTTTTTTCTAGTGATATCAAGAATAATATTATTATGCTTTTTTTTGGGGGGGGGCAAGTTACAACACCATTATCCCGTAGTTTTTAATATCAAAGATACAACTACCGTATATACTCAAGTATAAGTCGTTCCGAGTATAAGTCGAGGCCCTAATTTACCACAAAAAAATGGGAAAAACTTATTGACCCGAGTATAAGACGAGGGTGAGAAATGCACAGCTACTGTAAGTGGAAAAGAGGGTCAACAATGCCCATTTGCAGCATCACTGTGCCCATTTGCATGCCTCACTGTGCCCATTTGCAGCCATTGGTCCCCTGAACTTCAAACTCGGTAGTTAAGGGTTCCTAGATGCCCCCTAGCTGCAGCCAAAATTTGGGGTCTCTGAACCCAAAGGGTCCCGAAATGACATTGCTGCAGATGGACACAGTTGACCGAATTTGGGGCCCCGTATCTCGGGGCCACTTAGTGCTAGGAACCCCAAATTTGGTGTGCAAACCCAGTAGAACTAGCACCATAAAATTTCCAAAGCTGTTTCTAGCACCAAGTGGCCCCGAGATACAGGGCCCCAAAATTCAGTTCAGAAAATGTCAAGCACTTTTCTGCAGCAGAGAATGACATTTTCCGAACCAATTTTGGGGCCCCGTATCACTTAGGAACTTCAGCTTTAGATATGTTGTGGTACCAGTTCCACTGGGTTTGCACACCAAATTTGGGGTTCCTAGCACCAAGTGGCCCTGAGATATGGGGCCCCAAAGTCGGTTCGGAAAATGAATTTTTGTGCTGCAGAAAAGTGCTTGACTCGAGTATAAGTCGAGGGGGGAACTTTCAGCACAAAAAAAATGTGCTGAAAAATTCGACTTATACTCGAGTATATACGGTATGTTGGTGTCCCTTGTCAACTTTACATTGTATTTTTTTTAAATGTAACTGCCTACTCCCAAACTGTCAGTTGAAGTAAAACACACAGACAAGTATTATTTTCCACAATTTTTTTTATTGTGCATTAAAAAAGAAAACAAATAAAATTAGACATGCTATCTGCCAATAGAACTTAACCAAAAAGTGCTTTCTATGCATCCAAACCTATAGAAAATATAACAAATCAAATCATTATTCAACCAAAAAAAATAATGTCGTCAAAGCAATAATTCCAAGGCCAATAATAAATAACACGTTATCTCCTCCGATTCCGCAACATGACTGGTTGACGAACGGCCGTTCAGAAACGAACTGAAAAGCACAAAATGAAAAACGCAAAACGAAAAGCGCGAAAAGAAAAGCGCAAATCAACACTCACCAAACTTCTACTAACATGAAATTAGCAGAAGGAGCCCAAAGGGTGGCGCTAAAGAGCTGAAAAACCATGTAGTACGTCATTACGTTCGTGATTGTTGGCCAACGTGCCGTGTGTTTCATCTGTATATTTAGCGGTTTCGCCTGAAGTTCGACTTTACAAAGGAGAACACCAAGACTTTCATTGTTGACCAATGAAAGCGTTGGCCCAAGACAAGTTTGGGCCAACGCTCTTCGGACAAAAGTCCACGGTTTTGTTGGCCAACAATCCGATCGTGTGTTGACCAAGGTCTCAAAATATGTTTTGCAAAGCTGAAATTTACTGTTGGCCTAGAGTCAGCCCCCCCCCCTCCCATCCTGATCTATTATAACCCCGCCACATAAATTCCACCCGCCTAGCTTTGGTGAACATCACACACGCTTCCGGCCAGCTTCGTCCGATTTGGGGGACCCAAAAATAGGGGCCATCCCTTAAAAAAAAAAAAAAAAAATGTGGACATTTGGGAGACGTGCAATAGCATTACGCAGCTTGTTCACACTCCATCCATGAAATCTATTTGTCGAATGACATGTTGAGTTTCTATATCGTTCACCATGGTCCAATAAATCTGATGAGTAGCCCAGAGACTGGAATACTGTGCCGAGCCAAAGTAAATTCCTATTTCTCCGTGGACATTTCCAGGCCCCGCAGAAGAAATGTCTAAGTTATGGTGTGTGAGCTTTCACAGAGTCAGCCCGTCTCCTGAACAGCTGCTATAGATTACAGGCCGAGACTCCATTGATTAGAGGTTTTTTTTTTTTTTTTTTCCTTCTTTTTTAAACAGACAAAAACCGACCCGCGTATAAATAGATTTTCCTTGAAGAATTTTTTTTTTTTTTCTTTTTTTAAAACGAGAAACGTGTTCCGGGTTTGCAAGTTTCCCGACATGTGTTTGTCGTTATCGCCGTCCACATGTGCGACGCATGTGTGTGAGCAGGTAAAAAATATCAACTCGTTTTAGGGATACGTCTTTCGGAGCCAGACTGTCTAGCTTCCAAACTACACCCCGGGCTCCAGATCTTCAAGGGAATTCTTTATATAAATATCCAAATTCATCCATTCCTCACATGAAAAGACCGCTGTCCAAGTCACGTCGTATTTTTTTTTTTCTACAAACTGATAGCGAGATCTGTTTTGAAGAGGATCTGTTGGGAAAAGGCAAAAAATTGCAATGTATAGGATCAAAATGCCTCGAAATTCCTCAATAGCCAGAAATGATATATAAAATCATATATACACTCGCCGGGTCCGGCATAGGCGTGCGCACAGGGTGTGCCAGGTGTGCCTGGGCACACCCTAATCACCTTGTGTGGTGCATATTCCCCCCTGTTTAGACAGCTGATATTTCATCCCCCCAAAAAAAATGTAAAAAAATAAAATACTTTAAAAAGAATAAAAATAAAACTACTGACACTGTCCACTGCCCTACTGACACCATCTGTACATATACACATGCATATGTATTTGAGCTTTGGGGTGCACACCCTAATGCAAGAGGCTGCGCACACCTATGGGGTCCGGCCACTTTATTAGGTACACCTGTTCAATTGCTTGGTAACACAAATTGCTAATCAGCCAATCGCATGGCAGCAACTCGATGCATTTAGGCATCTAAACGTGGTGAAGACATCTTGCTGAAGGTCAAACCGAGGATCAGAATGGGGAAGAAAGGGGGTTTAAATGACTTTGAACGTACCATGGTTTTTGGTGCCAGACGGGCTGGTCTGAGTATTTCAAAAACTGCTGATCTACTGGGATTTTCACGCACAACCATCTCTAGGGTTTACAGAGAATGGTCCGAAAAAGAGAAAATATCCAGTGAGCGGCAGTTGTGTGGACAAAAATGCCTTGTTGATGTCAGAGGAGAATGGGCAGACTGGTTTGAGATGATAGAAAGGCAACAGTAACACAAATAACCACTCGTTATATCCAAGGTATGCAGAATACCATCTCTGAACACACAAAACATCAAACCTTGAAGCAGATGGGCTACAGCAGCAGAAGACCACACCGGGTGCCACTCCTGTCAGCTAAGAACAGGAAACAGATCCTACAATTCGCACAGGCTCACCAAAATTGGACAATAGAAGATTGGAAAAACGTTGCCTGGTCTGATGAGTCTCGATTTCAGCTGCAACATTCAGATGGTGGGGTCAGAATTTGGTGTAAATCAAATGAAAGCAACGATCCATCCTGCCTTGTATCAACAGTTCAGGCTGGTGGTGGTGGTGTAATGATGTGGGGGATATTTTCTTGGCACACTTTGGGCCCCTTAGTACCAACTGAGCATGGTTTAAATGCCACGGCCCACCTGAGTATTGTTGCTGACCATGTCCATCCCTTTATGACTACAGTGTCTCCATCTTCTGATGGCTCCTTCCAGCAGGATAATGCACCATGTCGCAAAGCTCCAATCATCTCACCACTGGACAATGAGGTCCCTGTACTCCAATGGCCTCCACAGTCACCAGATCTCATCCAATAGAGCACCCCAAACTCGCTTATCCATGTCTTTATGGACCATGCTTTGTACACTGGTGTGCAGTGAGAGACTGCGAGCCAGGCCTTCTCATCCAACATCAGTGCCTGACCTCATAAAAGCACTTCTGGAAGAATGGTCAAACATTCCCATAGACGCACTCCTAAACCTTGTGGACAGTTTTTCCAGAAGAGATGAAGCTGTTATAGTTGCAAAGGGTGGGCCAACTCAATATTGAACCCTACAGACTAATGCTGGCCATACACTATACAGAAAATCGGCCGAACCCATTTTCGAAAAACGAACGTTTGACCGTGACCGCAAACGATCGTGCCATCATATAATGACCGATAATCTGTTCAGTGGACATGAATAAATAATTTTGTGTTCGTTTTTTTACATATACCTAGTGCAGAAAGTTCGGACGGGAAACACATTAACCTTGCAATTTATCGTACGTTCGGCAGAAATTTTCCAAACATGCCGTTCGTTTTTTTTCCACAAAAACGTCACAAACGATTATCGATTTGTACCCACTAACTTGCCGAAAAACGAACGAAGTGTCCATTCGAACGATTTTTCGGCCGATTTTTCGTATAGTGTATGGCCAGCATAAGACTGGGATGCCATTAAAGTGTATGTAAAGGCAGGCGTCTCAATACTTTTGACAATATAGTGTAAATGTAAGAACCCTACTCCAGAGTCAAGCCGATGACCTTTCTCTTCTTCACAGCACAGCTTGGTCACTGACCCGCCCCCAGTGCTGTTAATTGGACAATGAAAGAACTTCAGCAAACTGATGAGTTTGTCACTCTGCTCTCTCCTTCTCTCAGGAAACTTTCAGTGTCATAGATGGTCCAATCTTCTTTCCTGCAACCACAGTGTTGATGGGGGAATCCCTCGCGCTGAGCTATTGTGGTTATAATCTCATGAAAAACCCAAACAGGCTGGTTGTACCCAATTTGATCGATAGATGATCTTGAGTACAATCAGCCTGCCCATACATGATCCGAATTTTGGCCGGTCCCTACCGAACCAGCCAAGTTTCAAATCGTCTATGGCCAGCTCTAGATTTGACAGCACTTTTCGGTGAAGTAGAGTCTGATTGGCCGGTGTTGCTGCTCCTCCCTCTTACAGTCTAGGTTCTGCTGTACAGGGAATAAAAGATTATTCCCTGTACAGCAGGCATTCAAGACGTAGTTTTTTTAAGCTTTAAGCTGTTATGTAAAAACCATCTTAAATTGCCATCATCCTCTGGACACCAGATGGAATTCCAAAACAGGGTCAGGGTGGGAGTTCACACACTAAATGCTGAAATGAAAGACAAGGGACAGAGCAGGACTGATTGACATAAAATAACATCTGCAGTATATCTACATTTTTGTCATATTTTATACACAGGGAGTGGGTAGGGAAGGTGTTTAGGTTAATCAGTTCATAAATGCATCTGTGTTTTAGGAGGCGGAGCCATTAAAAAATGATTTATATAGTTAACTATGTTTTATTATTAAAGATATGCTTTGCATACTCCCTAGCTTGCTTTGTACTAGCAGTGGGTGGCTACTCCAAGATTTAAACAGGGAAGTGGTGTTTGAATGGGGCTGGCTCTTATTTTTTTTTATTTATTTCAGGTACTTGTATAGCGCCATCAATTTATGCAGCGCTTTACATATACATTGTACATTCACATTATTCCCTGCCCTCAAGGAGCTTACAATCTAAGGTCCTTAACTCACATTCATACATACTAGGGACAATTTAGACAGGATCCAATTGGCCTACCAGCATGTCTTTGGAGTGTGGGAGGAAACCGGAGTACCCAGAGGAAACCCACGCAGGCACAGGGAGAACATGCAAACTCCAGGCAGGTAGTGTCGTGGGTGGGATTTGAACCAGCGACCCTTCTTACTGCTAGGCGAAAGTGCTACCCAGTACACCACTGTGCTGCCCACTACACCACTGTGCCGCCCACTACACCACTGTGCCGCCCCAGGCTCTTCACCAATAATGACCACCTCTACAAAGCTTGATCACTCCTCCCTTATCTATATCATGTTGTCAACTGTATAATTAAATAGCAAAGCTACAGGTTCATTTAAATACCTGCCCCTCCCCTCCAATCAGTTTGACATGGTCCATAGGCTGGTGATTATCCCTACAGATGTCAAGTCTCTTTAGGGATCCTGTGGCTAACTATCATCACTATGGGTGTTGAATCTGTTTAGCAATCCAATGGCTGGCAATCATCCCTATGGGTGTCGGTTTTCTTTAGGGGTGCTGTTACTGGCCATCATCCCTACGGATTTCTAGTCTCTTTAGCAATCCAATGGCTGGCAATCATCCCTATGGGTAACGGGTTCCTTTAGGGATGTTGTGGCTGGTAATCATCCCTACGGATTTCTAGTCTCTAGCGATCCCATGGCCGCAGGTCATTTCTACTACTGGTGTCAAGTCTATTTAGCAATCCCGTAGCTAGCATTCATCCCTATGAGTGTTAATTCTCTTTAGTGATCCCATGGCTAGTGATCATGCCTAGAGGTGTCAAGTCTCCTTAGCAATCCCATGGCTAACGATCATCACTATGGTTGTCGTTTTTTTTTTTAGTGCTCTTGTGGCTAACTGTCATCACTATGGGTGTTAAACCCCAGGGGTGGAAATCATCCCTACCAGTGTTAAGTCTTTTTAGCAATCCTATGGCTGGCATTCATCCCTACAGGTGGTGTCAAGTCTCTTTCGCGATCCCATGACTGATGATCATCCCAACAGGTGTCAAGTCTCTTTAGTGATCCTGTGGCTAGCAATCATCCCTATGGATGTCAAGTCTCTAGTGATCCCATGGTTGGCAATCATCCCTAAGGATGTTGGGTTTCTTAAGTGATCCCATGGTTGAAGATTGTCCCTACAGGTTTCAAGTCTTTAGAGATCCTATGATTGGCGATCATCGCTATGGGTGTCCAAGTATCTTTAGCGGCCTTGTGGAAAATGATCATTCCTATGGGTGTCAAGTCTGTTTAGCAATCCTGTGGATGACGAACATCCCTACAGGTTTCGAGTCTCTCTAGCAATTTTGTGGCTACTGACCATCCCTACGGTTGTCCAGTCTCTTTAGTGATCGTGTGCCTGATGATCATCCCTACGGTTGTCCAGTCTCTTTAGTGATCCTGTGCCTGATGATCATCCCTACAGGTGAAAACTCTCTTTAGCGATCTGTAGTTGAAGATTATCACTATGATAGGGTTGCCACCTCATCCCTTTAAAACCGAACACATATTAATTACACAGGTTCTGTGGCTGATTAAGGTGGTAATTAAACTCACTTGGTGCCTTATCTGCATTAAATTAGCCTCAGAACTTGTGTAATTCATATGTGTTCAGGTTTAATGGGATGAAGTGGCAACCCTACCTTATGAGTGTAATGTTTCTTCAGCGATCCTACGGCTGGTGATCATCCCAACAGAGGTCAAGCCTCTTCAGAGATCCCATGGCTAACAATCATCGCTACAGCTGTCAAGTCACTTTAGTGATCCTGTGGCTGGCAATCATCCTTATGGATGTCAAGTCTCTTTAGTAAACCCATGGTTGGCAATCATCCCCAAGGGTGTTGTTTTTTTTTTTTTTGTTTTTTTTAGCGATCCCATGGTTGAAGATTGTCCCTAAAGATGCCAAGTCTTTAGAGATCCCATGACTGGCGATCATCGTTATGGGTGTCCAAGTATCTTTAGCAACCCTGTGGAAAATGACCATTACAATGGGAGTCAAGTCTCTTTAGTAAACCCATGGTTGGCAATCATCCCCAAGGGTGTTGGGTTTTTTTTTTTTTTTTAGCGATCCCATGGTTGAAGATTGTCCCTACAGGTGTCAAGTCTTTAGAGATCCCATGACTGGCGATCATCGCTATGGAAGTCAAGTCTCTTTAGCGATCCTGTGGCTGATGAACATTCCTACAGATTTTGAGTATCTCTAGAGTTTTTTTATGGCTACTGATCATCCCTACGGTTGTCCAGTCTCTTTAGTGATCCTGTGGCTGATGAACATCCCTACAGATTTTGAGTATCTCTAGAGTTTTTTTATGGCTACTGATCATCCCTACGGTTGTCCAGTCTCTTTAGTGATCCTGTGGCTGATGAACATCCCTACAAGTTTCGAGTCTCTCTAGAGTTTTTTTATGGCTACTGATCATCCCTACGGTTTTCCAGTCTTTTTAGTGATCCTGTACCTGGCGCTCATCCCTACAGATGTAAGCTCTCTTTAGCAATCTGTAGTTGAAGATTATCCCAATGAGTGTAAAGTCTCTTCAGTGATCCCATGGCTGGTGATCATCCCAAGTCTGGCGATTTGCCACCAATATCAGTGTTGCTAGTGTGACATGGTCCATGAACTTAATTTTCCTTTTGCAGTTTACCATTTGTTTTTTTTTTGTATGCAATAGATGCATGTAATTTTACTGTGAAAAGAACCTGCTGACAGCTTGTCATTCAATTTCACAGCGGCTTCATTGTACGCGGCCTCTGGGTGTGTGTGAACAGCCAGGTGTGTGCTGGGAACCAGCAGGTGTGTCCTCACACTCTTACACCTGGGCTTCCTTCTGCTTTTCCCACCAGGTGCATGAGTCTCTGCATGACCACAGGCTATACAGGAGGGGGGGGTTCATAAAGATCTATAGAAAGATATGCTGCTGTTCGTTTATCCAGCCCTTGCCATGGGGATGCAAAAATCGCTCCATATCTCTATGTGCATCTCCGTTCCTTTTCTTTGTCGTCCACCCCTCCTTTTGGAGGAACAGTTGTGTTTATAGTTTAACAGAGAGAAGAAAGAAATTTTATTTTAGCCAGATGCACTTTTCTAAGGGAAAGCCAGCCCAGTATTTATATGTTAACAGCCCACTCAGCTGGGTGACAAAACATTTCCTTCTTGCAACGAAGGGGCCTTTTGTGTGGCTAATGACCCCTCCCAGAGTCCTTTGCAGCAAGCTGCCTATTAGCTGGCTTAGTAATGTGGTTTGAGCACACAAAGGGAGCGCTCCACGCTCGCAGATCAGCTGCAAACAATTCTGTTCAGACGAATGAATTTGGCCTATTTACTTTTTCATTTCTCAATGACAGTCGCTGGGTAAAACGTATAAATGCGGTGTTATATTTCTCAATTGCTTTTCAAGAGCAACATTTTCCCCAAGGGGATTCCGTCTTTACTACCAGAATATTTGTGTATTTGTATAGTTATACCTTACATCAGTGTTTCTTGAGTTGGTCCTATAGCGGTGAAAGGTTTTAGTTTTTTTTTTTATAGACATCTTTAAAGGCCCAGTCACACAGTAACGTACTGTAAAAGGTTAAAGTAGAACCCCGGCCAGAAAATATAATACTCCCTCCATCCTCCCCATAAACCATCTCTAAAATAAATCTTCTAATGCCCCGTACACACAGTCGGACTTTGTTCGGACATTCCGACAACAAAATCCTAGGATTTTTTCCGACGGATGTTGGCTCAAACTTGTCTTGCATACACACGGTCACACAAAGTTGTCGGAAAATCCGATCGTTCTAAACGCGGTGACGTAAAACACGTACGTCAGGACTATAAACGAGGCAGTGGCCAATAGCTTTCATCTCTTTATTTATTCTGAGCATGCGTGGCACTTTGTGTATCGGATTTCTGTACACACGATCGGAATTTCCGACAACGGATTTTGTTGTCGGAAAATTGTATATCCTGCTCTCAAACTTTGTGTGTCGGAAAATCCGATGGAAAATGTTCGATGGAGCCCACACACGGTCGGAATTTCCGACAACACGCTCCGATCGGACATTTTCCATCGGAAAATCCGACCGTGTGTACAGGGCATAACACGTAGGGTCCTTTCACACGGGCGGTCCAATCAGGTCCGCCTGTCAGTTTTTCAGGCGGGACCAGATCAGACGCTCCAGTCTCCCCTATGGAGTGGCGGATGTCAGCGGTGACATGTCTGCTGATGCCCGCCGTTATCCGTTCCTGTCCGCCAAATCCAGATGGATGGTGACCCTATTTTCCATCCATCTGGTGGATCGGATGGAATCGGATGAAAACGGACAGGCAATCTGTTTTCATCCGATCTCCCCATTGAGGACAGCGGGGCTCTGACAGGTTCATCTCAGCACAGTGAGCGGAGATGGACCTGTAATCCGCCTGCACAGCGGGGATCAGCAGAGCGATCCTCCGCTAAACAAAGCGGAGTCCGCCGCGCGGGCCACCCGTGTGAAAGGAGCGTTAGGTTCACACTGCCGCGACTTGGGATCCGACTTGTGAGACCCCAAGTCCCATGACATGTGAAATCCCATGTTGGTCAACGAGGGCTGTCTTAATTAGCACTACTGAAGTCGCTACGACTTTAGAAAAGGTTCCTGTACTACTTCAAGGCGACTTCTATCCGACTTGTGCCCATAGACTTTAATGGAAGTCACCTCCAAGTCAGACTATGGCTTTTGCTGTAGGATGCGACTAAGAAAATGTCAGGAAAGACCTACTAGAACAGCTGAGCTTTATTTGGGCACTTTAAATGATGGCGGGTGTGTACTGACTCCTATTTAACATGAGTTTGAATGTGATTTCTTAATTCTGAACACAGCTACATCCCCAGTTTATTAAGAGGGTGTGCACACTTATGCAACCACATTATTTTCATTTTTTTATTTTTACTCCCCCCCCCCCCCCTAAAATATTTCAGTTTGTTGTTCCAATGAGTTGTACAGTTTATAGGTCACATTAAAGGTGGAAAAGGTTCTGAAATGATTTATCTTTGTCTCATTTTTTTTACATCACAAAAACCTGACATTTTAACAGGGGTGTGTAGATTTTTTATATCCACTGTAGCTTTAATGAGTTTAAGACCCAGAGGTCTCCAGACTACGGCCCGCAAGCCACATCTGGCTTCATTCAAGATTTAACCTGGTCCACATCTAGGGTCAGTGGTGTATTCTCAATGTGCTCAGGCTGAGGATTTAGCTCCTCAGGGGCTGCCTTTAGACTCCACGTTTCCACCCCCTGGCATCTTGTAACCAATGACGTGCTTGCCCCTGTATTCAGAGAAAGACAGACCTTCCTCTGTCCAGACCTGCTCTGCCTCCAAGCTCCTGACCTGCTGGTACTGCAACTCTATAAACCTTAAAGTGGCAAGGGGGACGCTGATATAAGAGGAGACTGTGATGTGAACCCTGATGTAAGGAGGAGACTCTAATGGGGACCTTATTGGAAGGAGGGACTGTGATGGGACAATGATATAAGGGGAGGGGATCCTAATGTAAGTGGGGGATTCTGGTGGTACTGCCTGTCAATCTCTGCAGCCTGACTTAAAAATTCCATGACCATGAAGCAAAGCATCACAGTTGTGATGTGCACAGCCTTGTTTGGCGGTTTTGATACAATTCGGCTGGAAGGGTGGTAAAACCGCGGTTTAGCCACTTGTTTTTACTGCCTCTTGGCTGCCCGTCTGAAAGAACTCTTATGCCGCGTACACACAGTCGGACTTTTCGTCTACAAAAGTCAGACGGACGGCGACGGACTAAAGCTGACTGACAATCTGATCGTGTGTGGGCTTCCCCGGACTTTCAGCGGACTTTCAGCGGACTTTTCCAGCCTCAAATCTGACGCACTTTAAATTTGAAACATGCTTCAAATCTTTACGTCGTAACTAGGCCGGACCCAGAAATCCGCTCGTCTGTGTGCTAGTCCGACGGACAAAAACCCACGCTAGGGCAGCTATTGGCTACTGGCTATCAACTTCCTTATTTTAGTCCGGTTTACGTCATCACGTACGAATCCGTCGGACTTTTGTGTGATCGTATGTAGGCAAGTCCGTTCGTAAGAAAGTCTGCCGCAAGTCCGCCAAAAGTCCGCCAAAAGTCCGCCAAAAGTCCGCCAAAAGTCTGACAAAAGTCCGTCGGACAGGCTGTCGGACTTTTGTAGCCGAAAAGTCCGACCGTGTGTACGCAGCATTAAGGATCCTGCAGGGTGGCCTTTGGAAATTCTTCTCCTGAGTCAACAGGGGTTCTCAGATCAGCAAAGAGAGAAAAAAGGGAGTGGGTTGGACTGGAGCGCTATAGTAAAGCCTGGATGGAAAAACTGAAGTCCCAAGCAGGTCGCTGATGCTCCATCAAGATCTGATTTTCAGTTTTGACGGGAGTGTTCTATCTCTTTAACTGTTTCATTAAAGCTGGAGCCTAGACACCACCAAATATTTTTGGATTTTCACAGATATGTTGTCAATGTTTAAAGCTCTGCTTCAGCCAGGTTGCATTTGATTTTTCACGAAAATAGGCTTTAGTTCACCTTTATCAAATACTGTCTATACAGGTAAGGGGTGACTATAGATAAAAGCAAACTGTGCAGCTTGACCAATATCCTATAATGCCCCTGTTATAGATGTAGGCTATTTATGTACTTCCTAAAGCCTGTCTGAATCACTACTAGAGATTACATCATTCTGTCCTGCTTTGTTGCTAGGA
This sequence comes from Lithobates septentrionalis, assembly GCA_037952835.1. Classification (NCBI taxonomy): domain Eukaryota; kingdom Metazoa; phylum Chordata; class Amphibia; order Anura; family Ranidae; genus Lithobates; species Lithobates septentrionalis. The sequence continues at coordinate 933,064 of JBBDGP010002299.1, read as the reverse complement.
CATTACTAAGGCACTCCCAGCCGAATCAAACCCCCATGCATGTGCTCTTTTCCCCGCATCACAGTAGCTCTGAGCTCAGCAATACTGCGAAGGAGGAGATAGTGGATCACACATGTGTTGGGTTTCAAGAGCTTGCTCCTGTGATGATTGGGCAGTGTAAGTAATGGCTAGTAGTGACTTAGCAACGTCCTAGTAACAGGGCAGGTTGGCATGATGTCATCTTTAGGAGTTTTTCAGCCAGGCTTTGTGAGATACATACAGTGCCTTGAAAAAGTATTTGTGCTCCTTGAAATTTTCCACATTTTGTCATGTTACAACCAAAAACGTAATTGTGTTTTATTGGGATTTATATGATAGACACAAAGTGGCACATAATTGTGAAGTGGAAGGAAAATAATAAATTGTTTTCCAAATTTTTTACAAATAAATATCTGAAACGTGTGGCGTGCATTTGTATTCAGCCCCACCTGAGTCAATACTTTGTAGAACCACCTCTCACTGCAATTTCAGCTGCAAGTTTTTTAGGGTATGTCTCTACCAGATTTGCACATTTAGAAAGTGACATTTTTGCCCATTCGTCTTTGCAAAATAGCTCAAGCTCTGTCAGATTGGATGGAGAGCGTCTGTGAACAGCAATGTTCAAGTCTTGCCACAGATTCTCATTTGGATTTAGGTCTGGACTTTGACTGGGCCATTCTATGCTTTGACCTAAACTATTCCATTGTAGCTCTGGCTGTATGTTTAGGGTCGCTGTCCTTCTGGAAGGTGAACCTCCACCCCAGTCTCAAGTCTTCTGCGGACTCAAACAGGTTTTCTTCTAAGATTGCCCTATTTAACTCCATCCATCTTCCCATCAACTGTGACCAGCTTTTCAGTCCCTGCTGAAGAAAAGCATCCCCACAACATAATGCTGCCACCACCATGTTTCACGGTGGGGATGGTGTGTTCAGGGTGATATGCAGTGTTAGTTTTCTGCCACACATAGTGTTTTGCTTTTAGGCCACAAAGTTCAATTTAGTCTCATCTGATTGGAGCACCTTCTTCCACATGTTTGCTGTGTCCCCCACATGGCTTCTCGCAAACTGAAAATGGGACTTCTTATGGCTTTCTTCTTGCCACTCTTCCATAAAGGCCAGATTTGTGGAGTGCACAACCAACAGTTGTTCTATGGACAGATTCTCCCACCTGAGCTGTGGATCTCTGCAGCTCCTCCAGAGTTACCATGGGCCTCTTGGATGCTTCTCTGATTAATGCTCTTCTTGCCCGGCCTGTTAGTTTAGGTGGGCGGCCATATCTTGATAGGTTTGCAGTTGTGCCATACTCTTTACATTTTTGGATGATGGATTGAAAAGTGCTCCATGAGATGTTCAAAGCTTGGGATATTTTTTTTTTTCATAACCTAACCCTGCTTTAAATTTCTCCACAACTTTATCCCTGACATGTCTGGTGTGTTCCTTGGCCTTCAGAATGCTGTTTGTTCACTAAGGTTCTCTAACAAACCTCTGAGGGTTTCACAGAACAGCTATATTTATACTGAGATTAAATTACACACAGGTGGACTCTATTTGCTAATTAGGTGACTTCTGAAGGCAATTGGTTCTACTAGATTTTAGTTAAAGGGGGCTGAATACAAATGCATGCCACACTTTTCAGATATTTATTTGTAAAACAAATTGAAAACTATTCATCATTTTCCTTCCACTCCACAATTATGTGCCACTTTGTGTTGGTCTATCACATAAAATACATTTACGTTTTTGGTTTTCACATGACAAAATGTGGAAAATTTCAGGGGCTATGAATACTTTTTCAAGGCACTGTAATTGGCTTATACCTATAGCAAGGGCATTATCCAACTTTATTAAAAGCTGCCCAGTTTGTTTTTATCTACAGGTGTCCCTTATCTGTATAGACTTTTTTTTAGATAAAGGTGAACTAACCGTTTAATTTGGGGAAAAAGTTAATCTGACAGCCAAAATGTAATCCTCCAAATCTCTCCTACTGCATTGTAACATTTCCCTATAGAGCAGCTATGTAGGAGGGCTATCATGTCAGCCATGTATGGTTCCACTTTAAAAAGTGATACAGTATAACCTCTATAATTGCTAGACAAGCTACTTTGTAATAAAAAGCACTCCAGGATCACTTGATTGAGGTGGTATGAATGCATAACACTTGTAATGATCTTCTCTCCATGTAAATGGTTCAAACAAAAGGACGCCTTTTTGTTTTATTCTACAGATTTAAAAGCACCACGTCCTCCACTTACAGATTCTGAACAACCTTTTCTTGTCATAATTAAGACTTGATGGTTTAAAAAGAGTAAACTGTAGATATAGTGTTTTTACTCCGTGCAACTGAATACGTTTATTTTTTTTAAGGGTTCCTTTTCAATTGCTCAGACTATTCACAATATAGTAATAAATGACTCGGCAGAAACTGTGATCAGCAGTATCAGGTACAAGACCTGCTGGCTACAAGTGGTAAATCTGAAATATATTGTTTCTGATTTTTATTTTATTAAATTTTTTTGCTGGCACCTCAGTGGTTCTGATCTCCTCTAGCCTTCTCTGTTGTTGCCCCATCACATTTCCCCTGATTGAGATTGTGCCAACCCACAGGCATGGTTCATTACTGTCACCATTAGAAAGCCAGTCCAAAGCAATGAAGTACAACCAATGTTGGAGCAAGTGTATATAGACAGAAAGTGGCTAAAAATGGTTGGAGAAGATCAGAACCATTGCAATGCAATGCAAAAAAAAAATAAAAAAAAATAAAATAAAAAAAAGGTAGTTATGATCTCCTCCAGCCTTCTTTGTTGTCACCCCATCACATGCACCGCTGGCTGAGATTACACGTGGTAATGCCAGCCTTCAGGCGTGGTCCATTACTGTCACCATCAGGAAGCCAGTCCAAAGCAATGAAGGACAACCAAAGTTGGAGCAAGTGTATATAGACAGGAAGTGGTTAAAAATGGTCGGAGAAGATCAGAATCATTGAAATGCAAAAAAAAAAAATAAATAAATATATATATATATATATATATATATATATATATATTTTTTTTTTTAAAGGTGGCTCTGATTACCTCCAGCCTTCTTTGTTGTCACCCCATCACATGCACCACTAATTGAGATCACAAGCGGTTATGCCAACATTCAGGCATTATCCATCATTGTCACCATCAGGAAGCCAGCCAAACACAATGAACTACAACCAAAGTTGGAGCAAGTATATACATACAGTATAGATAGGAAGTGGCTAAAGAGGAGGGGGAAAAAAGGTGAAAATAGCATTTTATGATGTAAAAACCCACACCCATTGTTTATGATACACAATGCACACAAAAAAACATGTAACCCTGAAAAGTGAAAGGCAGAATAGTTATTTTATGAACAAAAAAAAATTCATGGAATTTGCTTATGATATAGTGTACTGTACAAACACCTCCATTCACACCTGAGCATTTTTTGTATGTTTTTGGGCCTTCAGCTGCTTTGGTGTTAATGAAATGAAAACAGGTGCACTAGAGATGGGCAACAATGAGACAACCTCCAAAACAGGAATGGTTTTACAGGTGGAGGCCACTGACATTTTTTTTCCATATTCATCTTTTCTGACTGTTTTTCACTAGTTTTGCATTCGGCTAGGGTCAGTGTCACTTCTTGTAGCATGAGGCGATGCCTGGACCCTATAGAGGTTGCACAGGCAGTCCAACTCCTCCAGGATGGCACATCAGTACGTGCCATTGCCAGAAGGTTTGCTGTGTCTCCCAGCACAGTCTCAAGAGCATGGAGGAGATTCCAGGAGACAGGCAGTTACTCTAGGAGATCTGGACAGGGCCGTAGAAGGTCCTTAACCCATCAGCAGGACCGGTATCGGCTCCTTTGTGCAAGGAGGAACAGGATGAGCACTGCCAGAGCCCTACAAAATGACCTCCAGCAGTCCACTGGTGTGAATGTCTCTGCCCAAACAATCAGAAACAGACTTCATGAGGGCCGAATGTCCTCTAGTGGGCCCTGTGTCACTGCCCAGCACCGTGGAGCTTGCTTGGCATTTGCCATTGAACACCAGAATTGGCAGGTCCGCCACTGGCTCCCTGTGATTTTCACAGATGAGAGCAGGTTCACCCTGAGCACATGTGACAGACTTGAAAGGGTCAGGAGAAGCCGTGGAGAACGTTATGCTACCTGTAACATCGTTCAGCATGACCGGTTTGGTGGTCGGTCAGTGATGGTTTGGGGAGGCATATCCATGGAGGGATGCACAGACCTCTACAGGCTAGACAATGGGACCCTGACTGCCATTAGGTATCGGGATGAAATCCTTGGATCCATTGTCAGACCCTACGCTGGTGCAGTGGGTCCTGGGTTCCTCCTGGTTCACAACAATGCCTGGCCTCATGTGGCAAGAGTATGCAGCAAGTTCCTGGAGGATGAAGGAATTTATACCATTGAATAGCCTTCATGCTCTTCTGACCCAAATCCAATAGAACACCTCTGGGACATTATGTTTCGGTCCATCCGACGCCGCCAGGTTGCACCTCAGTCTGTTCAGGAGCTCAGTGATGCCCTGGTCTAGATCTGGGAGGAAATATCCCAGGGTACCATCCATCGTCTCATTAGGAGTATGCCCCGACATTGTCAGGCATGCATAGAAGCATGTGGGGGCCATACAAACTACTGAGTACTGAGTTGCTGCAATGAAATTTCAGCAAAATGGACTAGCCTACTGCATAATTTTTTCACTTTGATTTTCGGCGTGTCTTTGAATTCAGCCCTCTGTAGGTTGATAATTTAAATGTTAATCAAACGATGTGGCATCTTTTCGTTCCTACATTGCCCAGTCCATATTTGTATAGATATCCAACATGATATTTTTCCCCATTGAGATCTGATGTGTTTTCAAAGTGTTCCTTGAATTTTTTTATTTGTGTGTGTATGTGTGTATATGTATGTATGTGTGTGTGTGTGTGTGTGTGTGTATGTGTGTATATGTATGTATGTGTGTGTGTGTGTGTGTGTGTGTGTGTGTGTGTATATATGTGTGTGTGTGTGTGTGTATATATATATATATATATATATATATATATATATATATATATATATATATATATATATATATATATATATATAAAAATACTATACAGTGGGGGAAATAATTATTTGATCCCCTGCAGGATTTTGTGCCCACTTACAAAGAGATGAAGGGTCTATAATTTTATCACAGGTGTATTTTAAATGATAGAGACCGAATATCAACCAAATATCCAAAAAAAAAACACATGATACAATGTTATAACTTTTGTTGCAGTTCAGTGAGTAAAATAAGTACTTGATCCCCAAGCAAAGCATGACTCAGTACTTGGTGGAGAGACCGTTGTTGGCAAGCACAGAGGTAAGACGTTTCCTGTAGTTGGTGATCAGGTTTTGTGGACCTTACAATATGTACATTGTTTCCTGAACGAAAACCACACCCACAATTAGAACTTTTACGTTCAGCAAAAGATTTCCATCCTGCTGTATTGAATTTTCTCGCCAAATATCAAATGTCGATTTGACCCCATTAACCATTAGAAAGTCAAACATTCCAAAAAGGAATAATTTTGAATACATTTTTTCTGGCGTGTGGCCATCTATAGCGCGATCGGAGGAGGGGCATTTGAGATTCTACAGTCCTCTATCAAATGGCCTCAGATAATCCAGAACATGTGTCTCTCCTGCACCGCCTTTTTCATCACCCCCTTAACGGATCAATCCCCTGATATTTATCAGCCATCTCAGCCGCTGGCGCTCTCCCTTTTAGCGATGAAGAGCATAGAGCACTTCTTATTTGTAATATCGTACCGCTTATTAATTATGGATCGCTTCTGCACGCAGCAAAACATTCCTAAGCTCAATTTGAGGCAGTTATTTTCCTCTGGTGGAATGACATCTTTGTTTACACACATGGAAAGGCACTTTATGAAGTTTGGAAGAAACCAGCGAGTCCATGCTAATACAAAGTCCAGTCCACATGTTGGAGGACCCCCCCTCCCCCTCCTCGGCCCTCCAGGCTATGCTGTAATGACATGCTGTGTAATAGAGGTGGTGGGTGTCTCACTTCCTTGTGAAATGAATAGCTCCAAGCAGCTCAGGCCCCATCAGACTTCCTGGAGCCATAGGCCGGACTTGTGGAATGCAGGCAGACCTCACTCTCTGCTCCCTCCTGCAGGCCCAACAATTACGGGTGGTAGATTCTGCGCTCAGTCGTGGGAGATCAGACTTATCAAGCTGCTGTAGACCAAAACTCCATGTGTTTAGAGTCAAGAATAGCAAAGTGATATCCTATAACACAATGATGACATTGTACGAGAGGAAAACAAACGTGGGCCATACCCGCTGGGCTGAATGAAACCCATAGATTCCCCCATCCACACTAAAATGTTCAGAATACCCGTACAATGACTGTAGCTGATTGGCTGCAGCCAACTTTTTCCTGCCCGACTCTTTCAATTTCTTAAGATATAACTAACTTAAAGTGTAAGTAAACCCCCCTATTGTTTTCAGCCATGGAAGCTGCCATCTTTGCCTCTGTTTAATCCACAACTGCCATGATGCTGCACGTGTGATCAGTTATGACACCAGCCATTGGATGGTTTGACAGTTTGGTTGAGAGCACAACCGATGGGAGTGTTACATTTTCGGCACATGCGGAATAGAGTGGAGAGCGGGGCTTTTTTTCAGCAGGAATGTGGGGGAACGCAGTTCATGCACCTCCAGCACTGAATGTATGTAATGGCAAGGTGAGCTGAGGTGAGCTGGAGAGTCTATTAGCCTTCATTCACACCTAGGCGATTTAAATCGAGGCCAGAATAGCCACGATTCTGCCCACGATTCCAAATCGCGGCAAAACGCTGGACACGTTTGCGATGCCATTACTTCTTAATGGCATGATTTTGCCGTGTTTGTCACGCGATAAATCGTGTTGCAATTGCGGCAAATCGCAACACGCAACGCTGTTGCTTGAAAGAAGGTCCGTTGTGATTTGCACAATTGCAGCACGTTTATCACATGACAATCGCAGCGCGATTGGAGTGCCATTAAGAAGTGATGGCATTGCAAATGCACCCCCCGTTTTGCAGTGATTTGGGACTATGGGCAGAATCGTGGCGATTCCCCCGTGATTCAAAATGCCTAGGTGTGAATAGAGCCTAAATGCTGCCTGCTGAGGGGGGGGGGGGGCTGGTCTATTGTTGCTGGAGGGGATCTATTTTTGCCTGGCAGTCTATTGTTGCTTGAGAGGTCTATAGTTGCTGGTGGTGGATCTAGGGTTGCCACCTGTACGGGATTCACCCGGACAGTTCGGGTTTTGAATCATGTGTCCAGGTTTCAGGCGGAAAGAAACCCGGACACATTATTGAATTCAGACCAGGCTGTGGCTCCCCAAGTAACTAAGATAGTCGCACACAAATCTGTTGCCGTCTGAGAGCTGCAGCAGACATCTGGTGGCAGGTTTGGCATCACTGGAGTCCGGGGTGATGATGTCAGGAAGAGTAATCTGGCCACACCCACCATTCGATGAGGCACGCTATGTGCACCAATTTACTACTCTCCTTGGGGCAACCAAAGGTGGCCCAGGCCGCTAAATTGTTTGGGTTTGGCTTGAAGAAAAGGTGGCAAGATCTACTGTTGATGGAGGGGTCTATTGTTGCTGGCTGCTTGGAGATCTTTTGTTGCTGCTGGGGTGGTATTTTGTTGTGGGGGTCCATTGTTGCTTAGGGGGGTCTATTGTTTCTTAGCAAATCTATTGTTGCTGGGAGGGGGGGTCTATTGCTGCAGGGGATCTATTTTACTACTTTTTTTCTTATGGTTAACAAATGCAATACAAATTACTTAGCACCACAAAATTATATTTGGCTCTGTATTCTCTAAAAGAGGTGCTACTGGGAGGTGGGTAGGGGGTGGAACCAAGGAACAGTGCCCGGGGGTGGGTAGGGGGCGAATACAAGAAGTGACTCAGAAGGGGGTGTTCCTGCACCTATTCTCTGAGGAAAAAAAAGCCCTGGTGGAGAGGGATTAGAACACCTGTCAGTTTTTATTGCTATCTGTGGCCCCCATTAGAGAGATTCACCCTCTCTATTTGTCCAGTTTACCATTATCTCCGAGTGAAAGAAAATCCCAAATTTTGGGTTGTGGACACTAGTTCTAGGAGTCCCTTCGCTTTGGAGGGATTTCCTTTTACTTCCTGTTTTGGTTATGGGAAGTGAAGGAAAAATAAATTAGACGTTCCCTATAACATAGCAAATCTTCACTTTTTTGAGTTCAGGTCGAAGGTAGGTGAAGGTAGAGATATGCAGCTTAAAACGCGTTAACTGGAGCTGAGCTTTCATTTGTTAGTCACTTATGTAAAGCCCATCCAATTCTACTAGCCCAGGGGACTCCAAACTGCAGCCCAACGGCCAAATTTAGCCCACTGCAATATTTTATCCAGCCTTTTGAAGTAAGAGGGCACTTTGATAGGGACCCTGATGTAAGAGGGGAACTTTGGTGGGGACTTTGATGTAAGGAGGGACACTGATGGGCTCAAGTTTATTTGCAATATCTTTGATTTGTTTTACTGAAGCTCTTCTCTGTTCTGAATCATATCATGCTGATTACAAAAAACTCCCAAGTAAAATTTATCTATTTAAATTTCAAACGTTCATTTATAACGTTAAGGGTTCTTGGCCCCTTGAAAATTTTGAAAATATACTGTAACACCCCTCTGACACCCCAAAGACAGCATAGCACCTCAAGAGGCCAGAGGCCGCTAGAATTTCACCTCAGGACTGAGTCCATGGGCAAAATATGGGTCCGAGAAAGGATATTGGGCACCAGTCATATTTGTCACAGCCATCACAGGATCACGCTGCAGCGCAGCCTCGGGGCACTCGTTCTGAGGACATTCCTGAACGTTTACTCAGAACGAGGAAAGGCCCACCTGGCCACTGTACAAAAGGAGGTTAAAGTTTTATTGCAGAATGGTTAAGAGGTGAGGGTTAGGGGTCCCAGATACCGTAGCAGATCTCTTACCGACTCGCCAGGTCAAAGTCCAGCTTCACAGTGTCAGAACCTTTAAGCCAACCTGGCAACACTGTCAGCATGTTCCCAAATTTCAGTGCATCCTCCAAGTGAGAAACCAGGCCCTTTTGAGAGACCAGCCTTCTTCCTGGCTCTCTCCAGTAAGAAGTCTCCTCCTGGGCACAGCTTCCTCCAGACCCGGCAGGACAGCTTCACACGTTAGGCCCCAAACCAGGCTATTGGGCCTAACAGCAGAGCTCCATCACAGCATCACCTCCCCAGGCCTCAGCCCAGGGGAAGAGAGTGAGCACATAGCCTGTTCCAAATATTTATATCATCCCCCAGCATGTACCAGTGGAATAACCCTCCTACTGGATTGGCTGAAGAAAATATAAATGTTCATAACTTAGTTTTGCTTGTGAAATCTCATACTATGACTAGTGATACCAGTGACATCTACTGGCAAAAGTGAGAAATCACAAGCCAACTTAAGCTTAGGGAAAAACCAGGTGAAAAACTATACAATCAGCCTGAGCTAACTACAGCCCAGCCAAAAATGTAATTGACATAGTAGCCCCAGTTTAAGACAAGGGAGCTACAATACAATGTGGCTCTTGTACTGAAAAGTTTGGAGCCTGTACTAGTCCATTTAACATAATCTTCTCCACAGAAGGGTGATTGTGCTGCTACTCCATAGATGCAGTAAAGGAATGATTGTAGCCACCCTAAACGGAGTGTGTTACTGGCAGGATCACTAGGTGAAAATAAGGAAAAAAGCCTAAAAAAACTAAGGCAGCCATCACATCTATGCACTGGTAAGTGCAATATACTACATTTTTTTATTTTGGGTTTAAATACGTTTTAAACAGTGAAAACATAACACAGGGCAGCACCTGTCATACTAAACTTCTTTGTTTCATTACATAACTTTCCTAGGTTTGTTATGCTAGTGACATAACTGCAGACTGCTTCGTTCTATTCGGATCCAACATACATAGAGGTGACATGACTGCAGTTGTGTATTCAGTACAATTGAAAGCTTTCTGCAGACTGTAAAAAGTGTATCGCTGGTCACAGGAGAATAATTCTCGGTCAAATTACCTTGCCAGAATGTATTTCTTGGGACAAGTCCAGCCTAGCATGGGAGAGGGATTAGAGGGGGTTAAACATCAGATTCCAGATGGAGATGGCAAGTAGGAGGAAGTCATATGGGATCACTTTGTTGCTCGTGGCTCGGTGACATCATAATTTCCTTGTGAGCTTAATATTGGCGCAGACCACATTGCCGCGTGTGCCATGGTCTACAGAACACTAGAAGGTTACTAGAAATGGGTGACAGATCTGCCTACATGTTCAACATAGTGGCCTGCTAGCTTGTTGGGCGAAAGCCTTCTTTACTTTACATTTCAGACATATTTCAAGTAAAGTATACCTTGTGGTGCAGTATTTAAAGCTAAACTTCAGGCAAACCGCTAAATACACAGATAACGTTATACCTTCCAAATTAATCGTAATTTTGACCACTGGATACTTTTGCCACTACCTACAGATGTATTCCATATCATGTCAGGATTTTGAGACCTGGGTGCTCTTTTATGTAAATACTAATTTCACCTAGGACAGCCTTTCTCACCTTTTTTAACATGGAAGAACCCTTGAAATAAACTTCAGGTTTCAGGCAACTCCTGCTAATAATTACCATTTCTATAGCCCATGCGGCATTAGCAAGAACAGTAGGTTGATATATAAGAATAAATTAAAGTATAAGGAATGTGGAATGCTTACAGCACTTGATACCCTTGGGTGCTCTACACAACAAAATTATTAAAAGTGATGATGATAATAATAATGCTTACAAAAGGAAAGCAGACAGTGAAATTACTAGCGTGCCCTCATTTTGGTGGTCCATGGAGAAGACCCATCTTACACTAGTGGTCAGTGGAGAAGACAGTCTTTACCCTTACAATGAGATAAAGTGTCCTCTTATACTTGTGGCAAGCGGAGAAGTGCCCCCCACGTTGGTGATGACTGGAGAAGACCCATCTGACACTGGTGGTCAGTGGAGAAGACACTCTTTGCCCTTTCAGTAAGATGGAGTGTCCTCTAAGGCTCGGTTCACACTGGGACGACTTGGGATCCGACTTGTACGCCCTCAAGTCGCCCCAAGTCGCCCCAGAAATAGATTCACATTGAAGTGAATGGGAGCGTCTTAATAGACGCTACTGAAGTCGCTCCGACTTCAGAGCGTACTCCCTGTACTACTTTGATCCGACTTGGTAGGCGACCTGTACCATAGAAATCAATGGAAGTCGCCTCCAAGTCGGATCTCTCTGTAAAGTCAAGCGACTTTGCAGGGAAAACCCCTCCCTCCCCCCCTCCCTCCCAGAGAGCTGATTGCCCTGTGATTGGCCACAGCCGAAGTCGCCTGTCATGGAGGCGACTTCAAGTCGCCTTGTAATTTGCTAAAGTCGCGCTGAAGTCGCGCTGAAGTCGCGTCGAAGCCGCGTTGAAGTCGCCGTGCAAAGTCGCGCTGAAGTCGTGTTGCCCCAGTGTGAACCGACCCTTATACTGGTGGCAAGTGGAGAAGTTCCACCTACGTTGGTGATGACTAGAGAAAGACCACCTTACATTGGTGGTCAGTGGGAATAATATCCAGTACATTGGTGTTTAGTTTTGGAAGAATTCCACACTTACAGCTAAACAGATTGTTGTTTCAGTGGTTACTTATCTGAGCATAGAAATTGCTAATTGCTGAAGGAACCATTAGCTGCCTGTAGGGACCTGATGTTCACCCTGCAGCCCAGGACCTTTTGGTATATGATGCGTGGCCCTCGGACCTCAGCAGTTTGTAGTGGGAACATTGATTAGGGTAGCATTAATTTCTCGTAGCATCATGTAACATGTTCCCAGTTTCATATTGTCTTCTGCAGCATATCCCCCATCAAATATGTAGCATGGTCACACTCTCTGACCCTCATTTACTCTGTTAGGTCTACAGTTTCTGACTGTCCTCTCAAGCATTACATATATTGAACATTATATGCAGCCCTTTGGTGATGTCAGGAGTTGCATTTGAGGCTCATAAGTTGACAACCACTGCTGTAGAGACACCCTAGGGTTCAAAGGAACCCTGGTTGAGAAAGACTGATCTAGGAAGTTGGAGCTATGCCTGCCCCTCCTACTGATGCCTGTCAGATTGGCCTGACATTTGGCAGTACCAGGTAACAGCAAGGTTCTGGATAGGAATGCAGTTATGTGTAGGTACCTCTAGGTTCCTGCAGAAGTTGTTTTTATTTCTTCCATAAGAGTTTCTACGAAGGTGATAAGTTGTAGGATTGCCACACCAATGATCATAAGAAAATAGCTATGCCACTAGCAATTGAGTTACCGTTGTGATTGAATGCAATAAACACCATAACTCCTGACATTTTCCACTGAGTCCTATCATTTCAAGCCTGCACAGCTCTCAAGCCCTGATGAAGAGGGAATGCCTGAATCCCCAAAACAAATTTAATATGAAATAATTAAAAACAGTCATTGTGTGGCGCTCCTATTCCTTTTTTAAAGTTTGGTTTCTACCCAGGGTTCCTTTTCCAGGGTGTGTTGTTTAATGAGAGCAGCCTGAAAAATCATTTGCTAGAGCATTCAATAGAACCATTTTGGACTTGACAAATTCCAAATGAATACCCATGCCAGTGCCATGTGATGCTGTGTGATGCACATTACAAAAAGTTCCTTAACGAAAACCATATTTACAGTTAGAATTTTGTTAGTTCTAGAAACATTTTATCTCCTTATATATCGATCGCCCATTTGACCCCATTTGATTAACTATTAGGAAATCAAACAAATCTACTGAAAATTTTTTTGAGCGAAATTCTATTGGTGTAAAGCCAGCTTAAAGCAGAGCTATACTCACCTTGGATCCAGTGATGCGTCATCCCGGATCTCCCCGCCCAGCTGCTGACATCTTCAGGTCTCGATCGACCTGTTACAACTTCTTGTGCCGCTCAGGCTCTCTAAACGGGGTGTTTCAAATCCTCAAGCATTCGCCACTGGGAGTGCTAGCGGGATGGAGCTTGTCCCAGCTCCTGCTGCACCTCAAGACAAAAGGGAGGGTCCCTGTAACCGCACATCCACGTCGTCCCTAGGATTGGTGTGAAAGTGGCAACCTCAGACTGGACTCCAACCAGGCCACGCCCCCTTGCTTTGTGCACCGGTCCAAATAATTTTGTTGGAGGGGGGATTATGGTGGGGGGTTGTTTTTCAGGTGTTGGGCTTGGCCCTTTCGTTTCAGTGAAGGGAGCTCTTAAGGCGTTAGCATACCAAGATATTTTGGACAATTTCATGCCCCCAACTTTGTGGGAATAGTTTGGGGATGACCCCCTTCCTGTTCCAACATTTTTAACCTGCATGTGTAGAACAGTAAAGAACCTTGGGGTGTGTAGGTAGTTGGCCAACATTCTCCCAGTAGTGTGAGCCTAGGTTCACATTGGTATGATTTGACCTATCAAATCGCATGCCAAATCGGCGGCTATTGCCGGCAATGGCACCGTCCGAGTCGGTGTGGCGCCAACTTTCCCAAAAGTAGTTTCTGTACTACTTTTGGCAACTTCGGGAGGCGATTTGTATAGACATCTGTGCAGGAACCCGCACAGATGTCTGTGAAATCGCTCCGGAAGTCGGACTGCATTGCCAGCTTGAAATCGTTACGGTTTCAAACCCGCAGCAATGTGAACCTAGGCTAAACCTGATATATACCTGCACAATTCAAGCTAAGCATATGACTAAAAGGTGCTCAAACACAAGTTACCTTCAGAGAAAAATAAAAAATATTATGACCAGCAGATCCAATTATAGACAGTTAAAGTAGTAGTAAACTTGCGAAAAGCAAAATCTGCTGATAGGCAGGGCTTTTATAACAGAAGAGACCCTAGAGGTCTCTTCTGTCATAAATCTCCCCCCTGCCTGTCAGCGGGTAATGTGATCTGAGCCCTACCTGCTCAGCTCAGACCACATTTATGGCCCACTCTGCGTGCCACGGCGATGTGACTCCTGTGTGTCACCACTGCCCGGCCATTCAAGCAGCCAAAGATTCCGAACCCGGAAGGAAGACCAGGTGAGGTGCCGGGGCGCCATGACAGTGCAGCCCTGGAGGGCTCTGTTTGTAGGTAAATCTGTCATAATGTACTAATATGCAGTAGATGCTAGGTCATTATGACTCAGACCTGAAGGGGGGGGGGGGGGGCATTATTTTGCATTGAATAAGAGACTTTACCGCTTTAAAGTTATATGCAAATTTTGACTTTTCATACAAAGTCAAGCTTGGTCTAGCTCTAGCTTGTTCCTCTCTGTTGACCTGTTTATTTGATGGATGGAGTTATCAACCTATAGAAATTGCTGTGGGGACCCCAGCTTTGAAGCTTTGTCATTATCGGTCTATTTCCTGATTGTTTGGTCATGTAGTTTTAGCTGAAGGTAACCTTTTCAGTATATATCTCAATTAAAAATACATAGGTTTGCTTTAGGTTTCCTTTATAAATTCAAGGGAAACAGCAATATCATTTCATGTTTCAAATGCGAACCCAAAAGTAGAAATTTGACTTTACGGCGATACCATTTATTGGCTAATGTCGACGGCTAACACAGTGCAACAATATGCTGCTGTCAAATACCAATCCAAGATAATGGAGCTGACCCTATCCACTGTCCTGGAACTAGTATGTGTTTTGTGAATTGGACAAAGGGGTTGATTTACTTGAACTAGAGTGCACAATTTGGTTCAGCTATCCATGGTAGCCAATCAGCTTCTAACTTCAGCTAGTTCAGTTAAAGTGTTAATAAACCCAGGACCCTGTATTAACTTTATCTGATCTCCCATAGTGCACAGAACATGGAAATGCAAAAGTTTTAATAAATATAAACTGCTAGATACCTTTTCTCATCAGCAGTATATAGCAGTCTTGTGACTTCTATCAGTGTCTGGTTAAAGCTTGTAGGAGGAGTTTTCATTCTCCCCTGATTGTCCTATGAGGCTGCAGGCCCCCCGACCCTCTGTCTGGACGGTACTGATTACCCCTGTGCTGATCACATGCACCCTCCCTAGAAAAAAAAAAAACACTCTTGCAATACACACCAAACTGAGCATGTGCAGCTTGCCTCCAAGGCTCTGTTCTATCAGTAGATGGGTTGGGGACAGCGGAGGATCAGAGTAGACATTCTCAAACAAACAGCCTTTTTACACAATAAAGGGAATTAACCTCTTAGGGTCCACAATTAGTAAAACAAGCATGCTTTACTGCATATACACACTGACTTTTACTGTTGTGGGTTTACTAACACTTTTGACTTTGGCAAAAAAAAATGTAAGCTGATTTGTTTCTATGGAGAACTGCACCAGATTTTGCACTCTCCAGTTTTAGTAAATCCACCCCAATGTCTATCAGGGCCCCTTCTCACATAGGTGTATTCCTTAATGACAAAGTCCCTTTAAAAGAACAATCATGCGTCCGCCTTATTGTCACGTAAGGTCTAAAATGTCTCCCCGTGTATGGATATCTTTATCGCTTCAGACAAATCAATATTTTCCAAGCTGTACAAGGAAAGGCAGTCTTGCGGCCTTCTCTCTCCCACCCCTCTGTGCATCCCTCTTGGCTCGGCAACGTCCCCGCTGGTGCACCCAGCCATGCACAAGCCCTGGGTACATTAAGGACTTCCAGTTCTATTGGCTCTGAGCCAGCAGTAGGTGTATATCTAGTGACATAGACATGCAGGAAGCCCTAGTAACAGAGCTGGAGAGTAGGAGAGCGCCAGGCAGCTATAGTCAGGAGGAGGGGGTGTCTCTCCTCCAGGAGGAGAGGAAGGGGTGGGGGGGATAATTCAGTTTGACAACACATCTGCAGTCCATCTGCGCCAGCACAGTCCTGCTTCTTCCAACACACTGAGGCATCACAGATGTGTTAAACACACGCAGGGGCGGAGGGCTATCCCACTCCATTCAGCCCAAGAAAAAAAAAATCCTATTTAAAATTCCAAGCTGGCAGATCCCAGACGGTAAGTGGCTTGCATTTCAGCGCACTCCCCTCTTGTGTCCTTGAATGGATCAACACCCCTGTCCCCACTGCAGACTTCTTAAAATGGGTTATTAGGATAACCATAATTAGTAAAAAAATAAAATATATATATATATATATATATATATATATATATATATATACATACATACACTTTGTTATTGCATGCCTTGTCATCTGCCTTGCCTGCTATTAGAAATAACTGTCAGGAATGTTGAGAGGATGGTACAGGGGAGTAAAATGGGCTAGTGCTGGGCCATGGAGAAACTGGCGGCTCTATTCTTTTTATACGTGACCCCTAACATTAACTTCTAAACCTTAATGTGTATAGTGGTTATTACATATGCAATGCTATACTAGAATGAGACGTATGAACCCTTGCATGCTAAATACATGTGTATTTTAAGGTGTATATATATATATATATATATAAAAATGTAATATTCATATATTTGTATACGTATTTGTAAACGCATTTATTAAATTCTGCGTAGGTTTGTATCTATGTATAATGAGATAAATGTATAATATATATGTAAAGCGTTGCGTAAATTGACAGCGCTATCCAAGTACCGATAATAAATAAACTATGTGTATGTACTGTATGTGTGTATATATGTATGTGTGTGTATGTGTGTGTATAAAAAATAAATATATATATATATATATATATATATATATATATATATATATATATATATATATATATATATATATATCTCTATATATATATATATATATATATAGATAGATATATATATATATATCTCAAAATATTGGAGAAGCAATCTCGGTTTCAGTTAAATTTCTTTTACTTCAAATCTTCATGCATATAAAGGTTTACAAGCCAAGGGGCTGCACATTTTCTGACAAACATGTCTTTCATCTATATATATATATATATATATATATATATATATATATATATATATATATATATATACGTATTAAAATATCTATCTATCTTAAAATTTATATACGTACATATATATGTATTTTTTGTATGCTTGTGTAGCTTGTACTCTGTTGGCACCTATCATTCTGTCTAGTCTTTTTTTTTTTTTTTTTTTTGTATAGAAAAATTATCTTTAGAATTCAGTAGACAGTCAACGACAGCCAGCAGTTGTTTCCAAGGACCTGACCCAAATTAAGGGAGTTTTTGGGTGGCATTATCCTTTTAATAAGAATATGTACAAAACAAAGCCACACATTATTATTAAGGTAGCAAAAGCTTCTTGCGAATGATGGTACTTAAATTACAGTCAAGCTTTTTGCTAATAAGAATATGTAAGTGATACTGTATCTCAGGGGTCGCCAAACTTTCTAAGCAAAGGGCCAGTTAACTGTCATTCAGGTTTTAGGGGGGGCAGACTGTGGCCAGTGGATATAGAAAACACCTTGATGTTAGTGGGATTAAACACTGCCCCATCATTGGTTTTAGTAGTGGGAGAAATTGTGTCCTTTGGTTGGTACCCATGGGAGGAATAGAGCCCTGTCATTCATGTATGCTGGAGGAATGGTGCCCCATCACTGGTGTCAGTGGGAGGAATGGTGCCCCATCAGTGGTGTCAGTGGGAGGAATGGTGCCCCACCATTGGTGTCAGTGGATGGAATGGTGCCTCAAGGGCCGAATAAAGGCAAGCAAAGGGCCACATCCGTCCCGTGGGCTGCAGTTTGGAGACCACTGCTCTAGTTCACCCTTTCTCAACCTTTTGAACACAGAGGAACCCTTGAAATAACGTTCCGATCTCAGGGAACCCCTGCTATAAACTATATCTAAAACTCATGATACATTAGTGTGATAGTAAGTGGGAAGAATACTCCTTATGCTTGTAGTCATTGGGAAGAATATTACCTCCTTACAGATAGCTAAAAAGATCAATGGTGTCAGTGGGAACTTATCTGAGAAGCAGAAATCGCTCATTGCTCAAGGAACCCCTAGCAAACTCTGTAGCAGGGTTTCTTAACCAGGGTTCCATTGAACTCTAGGGTTCCTCCAAAGGTTGCTAGAGGTTCCTTGAGCAATGAGAAATTTCTTCCACTGACACATTGATCTTTTTAGCTATCTGTAATGGGGTAATTCTTCCCAATGACCACAAATGTAAGGAGCTGACCATCATGTTAGGCCTAACACTAATGTATCATGAGCAGTAGATATAGTAATTTTTAGCAGGGATTCCATGAGACCTGAAAGTTATTTTAAGGGTTCCTCTGTGTTGAAAAGGTTGAAAAAGGCTGCTCTGGAGGAAACCTGGTGGAGAAACCCTACTCTAGCCTCTTGCTAATGATACTATGTAAACTTAGCGGAGTTTGTTGAAATTAGGACATTACTTTTTTAGCCAAAAAATGATGGACAAATGAGCATAAATTAATTTTAGCAGTGACATTTTGATCCACCCTTTCTGTCCATTAACAAAACTATAGGATAGGAAAATGGTGATATCTACATTTTTGCTTGGCTGTGACTGGTGTCAGTTATGATTGCATAAAACATTCTTTTGCAATTAGCATTAGTTCCGGGGAGAGCAAGGACCTAGAAGCCAACATAAACTTGGCCTGCCACATCTTATGGTAAATATTGAAGTCAATAATAAATTGAAACTTTTCAGGTCATGGGAAATGGTACTGTTAAATCTTCATATTCTTTAGAGTTGTTGTCATAGTGTATAATGTAAGTTTGGTTTTTAATAAACACACTGATGCATTATGAGCTATAAGCTAAACTTAGATTGGACAATAAATCCTATTTATCAAGGTGTCCTAAGTGGGATTTCTCATCAAAATTGAGCTGGCGCTATTTAGTAGGCCCCCACCACCAATTAAAACACTACTCAAATATTATGAATAATTAAAAATAAAAAACATTAGAGGTGCATTCTCATGAGATTTGGGGTTTTTAGCTTTCCCAGGATCCCACTGGAATGAGTGACTTCACTGGCACTAAGGCAAAGAGGCTGGAAGCCAGGAGTTTTTTTTTTTTCGTTATATGTTTGTAGCGTTTTTACATGGGTAAGGAAAGGGGCTCATTACTAAGGCCTGGTTCACACCTTGCAGGAGAAAAGCAGCATCAAAAACACGCTTAAAGTGGTAGTAAACTCCCATGGGTAGAATCACCCATGGGATTCATCCAATTCCCCAAAAAAAAGGGTGACATGATAGGGTGGCAGTGCAGTGCATCGCCTGTATGGTTGAGTGTGGAGGATGTAGGGGGAGCAGAAACGTGGCAAGTCTTCCTTAGGACTCAGTGGAGAATTATTGATCAATTCATTTCCCATTTGAAAGAGTTGAATGTCCAAAATGTACCAGAGACAGCAGTTGTAACATTCACTGTACTACAAAACACTGTAGTGCCGCATACACACGATTAGTTTTCTCGTCGGAAAAAGATATGATGGCTTTTCCGACGGGATTCTGCTCAAGTTTGCCTTGCATACACATGGTCACGCAAAAGTTCACTGAAATTACAACCGTCAAGAGCGCGATGACATACAACACTACGACGAGCCGAGAAAATGAAGTTCAATGCTTCCGAGCATGCGTCAAATTGTTTCCGAGCATGTGTAGGGATTTTGCGTGTCGGAATTGCCACAGACGATCGCATTTTCGAATAGGAACTTTTCCCGACCGAAAAATTAAGAGCATGCTATCAATCTTTGGCTGGCTGGAATTCGCGCCAGCAAAAGACCGATGGAGCATACACACGATCGCATTTTCCGGCGAGAAACTCTCATCGGTCTTTTGCTGGCCGAAATTCCGATCGTGTGTACGCGGCATTAGACTCCCAGATTCCCCATCAAACCATGTACAGCGTCTACTGCAACTTGACTTGGCGAATATGTGGGCCAATTTGGTCAACGATAATGCTTTTTCACTTTGACAAAAAAATCCATGGGGGTCCGAGAGTGAATACATTTAGGAAATATAGAAGAGTGATGGCAGAAAAAAGACAAAGGGGTCTGCCCCATTTATTTTTCTTCTTCTATTTGCTTTTTAACCTTTTTTTGTCTGAGTATAGATCATTTGGGTTCCGATTTAAAAGATTATGAGATGGGTATCATATATTTTTGTTAAATATCCTAATTTTTATTAATACCTAAAACTATTATTTTGTATGAAGATTGATCATTATATGTTATAATATATTATATTATAATATATTATATTCATATATTCTTGTTGTGCAGTTGAATTATACTGTATAGCTGGTGATTAAATGTGAAAGGTTAACTACTTGGCACTCTGTGTAATTAATGTTTTTTTCCCCAAAGGGTGCTTGGTGCGCCACTAGTGTCCAGGAAAAAAAATAAAAATTCACTCCAACTTGTTGCATTTCTGGATCAGCTGAGCCCAAGATAAACCCATGTGCAGAAAGAGTGAGGAGGAGGTGGAAAAGCACTTTGCTATTGTCTAGTAACAGATGTGCGCTGTGCCTCCCCCTCGCTACTGACACCAGGTGCAGCCTGTGCTACTCCTAATCCCAGTCACCAACGCTCATCTGTTTCCATTGTCTCTTAAGGAAATTAGCATTGCATTTTGACCTCCCCTATGGTTGCAGGTGACTGTCACAGCATCAGCTGTTGTCCTTGACTCCTGTGTATAACAGACATATGAGGAGGAGGGAGGGTTGGACTTCTTTTTTTTTTTTGTGTTTCAATTAGTCCTTCACCCAACAAAACCGTGCATGATTACACTTCACACATAAGTTGGCTCTGAGGAGGTCATTTATCCTTGCAAACTTCTTTTATGTAGGGTCACAAACTCTACAAGTTCCATTGTATGTCTATAGAAAAAACTTTACCAATCATTTAAAAAACACGTGTCCGTGCCGGCTTTGTAAATTTTGCATTATGTTAGAAAATGTATTTAATTGTGAAATTACGATGTGCACCATAGAGACTGTGGAGATAACTATGTATTTTTAAAGGGGCGAAGACAGGTTTTATTTATAAGAGGTACCCACACTGAGCAGATTAAGTACTATGTGCAACTTAAGAAGTTGCAAATTTTAAAAATAGTACATTTTAAGGATGTATGCTTTCTGCAACCTCTCGTTTATCAAGGGATATGCATCTGTCAGTGCTTGAGAATGTGGCTCTTGCATGCAAAATACAGTACATTATCTTTTAGTGCCAACCACAGAGCTTGGGCAAATTTAAATGTCACTTTAGCCACTTCTTACATATTTCTTTTCCCTAACCTTGACCCTTAAAGGAGAAGTACAGCCAAATCTTGTTTGGCTGTACTTCTCCTGTGGATCTGCTGCGCCACAGAGCCAGCCCAGGCTCAGGCAAGACCGCGACCATATGGTTGGGATCCGCCTACATGCCTGGACTGGCACCCATCTCAGCCTCTCAGCAACCTGCTAAGGGCCTGAGTTGGCCACTCTCGCCCTCTCCACAGCCCAGCACTCCAGTGAGCGCAGGGGAGCCAAGCAGAGAGCCCACGACTGATAGTCACCAGCTCTTTGCTCAGGGAGCTCTGAGAACCGAGCGATCAGTGGTGTTTGATCGCTAGGTTTTAAGTGTTGGAGCGAGCAGGGGACAGATGCAGCTTCGGAAAGGTAATTATGATTAAAAAAATAGATTCCCATACTTCTCTATTGAATCTTTCTTCCATGACATCAACCTGTGCTTAAAAGTGCTATATATCTAAAGCAAAGATGTTTTTTTTACTTTGAAAAAAAATGGGGGTAATGGGGGTTAAAATAAGCCTCGTTAGAATTATCCTTCACTACCTGTCCTGTAGACTCAACAGGAAGCAAGAGAATATCTTTCCAATGTGAGAGAACTCCCCTCTTACACAGTTGTCATGGTGAACAAATGTGCAAATTAGAGGATTTCCAATCTATTCCTGTTTTGGTGGCAACATTTGAGATTTTGCTCGGAGAGAATTTCTTTCCTATAACCACGGGTTGCAGGAAAGAAATTTGCTCGATTCCCCCATCAACACAGACAGTGTTGATCAGTGTTGATGGGGGAATCCTTCCTGCCGGGCCATTGTCTGGGAGGGCAGCTGAAGCCATCCCCACTGGGAGAAGACAGTTGTTATCGCTAGCGGCTATTGCAACCGTTAGCGATAATCATAAGAGAATCCGGCAGGCGGGTTGTACCCAAGTTGATCGATCAACTTGGCACATTCAGCGTGCCCATTAATGGTTTTAATCTCAGGCCGGTTCCTGCCGAACAGGCCAAGATTCGAACCGTGGATAACCAGCCTAAGACATCAATAAAAAAAAACTGACAGTTTTAACCCCTCAACACACTATCCAGATCTTAATAAAAACACTTTGGGTAGAGTAAGGAAGGGTTGGAACCTCAGTTTCTTTTGCTATCTGTGACTTTTTACATTTTTCTCCCACTTCCCATCCTAGTGAGAACGTTCATCTGGACAGGAAGTGAAGGAAATTCTGAACGCCCTTCCCGCAGACTTTATTGACAGCTCCTGCACAAAAAGTAAAGAAAAAAAAAAAGGTTTTTGCCACACTTTAACCTTAACCCAAGTAATTTGAAATGTAACAATGAACCCTAAATCTCTGTACTTACCTTAAGAGTTCCAGTTAATAATGGTAACAGTCCAGTCCTTGATCTTCTGATTGCAAAACCAGCTCAGTGTTGCAATTTTTTTTAAATTAGCAAACCTGGGCTTACAGACAGCGGCTCCATGAAATTTGGAATTCCCCATGTTGTCTTTAGCGCTACTGGACAGGGGGGTTTCATCCTGAAGATATTTATACATTAATAGGGTGTTCATTCCATGTTGGGCACATCAGGTTCTGGGGGTCCCGGGACACTCAGAAGGACCACAAAGATGGGTATAGTAGTTTAGATAGCATGACAGGCTTAATTGGTGATGCAACATACAAAAAGCCAGCACTCCGCTGCAGAGCCATATCAAAAGCTTATTATTTTTGAAGACTTATAAGTGCATACATGGCCAAGGTGCTAACAGGTTTCTGCCATTAAAACAAATTATGAGCTATGATTAAGGCCTTAATGACCAAAACGCATTAGCACATTGAACATATATGGATTTATTGTCCTTTTAAAATAATAAAGGCAAATAAGGATCCGCAGTGAAGTTCCCGATTCTTGTATGTTGGACTTTAGTTTGTGGGTTAACAGGAGCCTTGCCATGGCACCAGCATTCTAATGCCCTGTACACACGGTCGGACATTAATCGGACATTCCAACAACAAAATCCATGGATTTTTTCCGACGGATGTTGGCTCAAACTTGTCTTGCATACACACGGTCACACAAAGTTGTCGGAAAATCAGATCGATCTGAACGCGGTGACGTAAAACATGTACGTCGGGACTATAAACGGGGCAGTAGCCAATAGCTTTCATCTCCTAATTTATTCTGAGCATGCATGGCACTTTGTCCGTCGGATTTGTGTACACACGATCGGAATTTCCGACAACGGATTTTGTTGTCGAAAATTTTTTATAGCAAGCTCTCAAACTTAGTGTGTCGGAAATTCCGATGGAAAATGTGTGATGGAGCCCACACACGGTCGGAATTTCCAACAACAAGGTCCTATCACACATTTTCCGTCGGAAAATCCGACCGTGTGTACGGGGCATAAGAGTCGATATAGGGCGTGACGGTTGAGCCCACTTATTTTCTGTATGTCCTTAACTGGTAATGAACAAGTTTAATTTTAGTGTCTTACCATTTACTAACCAGTAAAGAGAAGGATTTAAGAACTGGACCACAATCTTGTAGTAATTTGGTCCCAACTATTCAAAGATTTGTTTTTATGATCTTCCTCTTAAGCCTTGGTTGATAAATCTTTTGTTCTATTCTGGAGAAGAGTGGAATGCAAATTGAAATAGTGGGATTTTCCCAAGGAAGCCTCTGAGCTGGACACTCTGGCCATTGTTCAACTGCATGGCTTAACTCTTTAATTCCTTTACAAGTACTGCTTCTACAGCACATATTATCACCCGCAGGGCCTGGCATATGGTGTGGTGTTTAGCCTTCAGAATTGGAGACCTGGGACTAAAGAATAATTTCATTAGTATGTGGCAGGTGTGGCATGGATGACGTCCTAATTTACCCATTATGCTCCTGCTTCGCATTTCATTATCTCCATATGATTTCAAAGATGGTAGTAAATACTGTATAACGTTGTGTCTACTGCAGTGTTTGTTGCCTACAACTACTAATGTTGCTAGTAGGTACATAATTGAAAAAAACTAGGCTGTAAGTTGGGCAACATGGATAGTCATTAAGACTATTACATGTGTGAGATAACGAGTCACTGGAGAGCCAACCAGAGTGGAGAATGAATAAAGTTGAACTCTCTCCATAGTTGCAAACTGTCACAGATTCCCCTTGTTTAATACATTTCAAGGATGGTAGTAAATGCGATATAATGTTATGACTACAGCAATGTTTGTTGCCCACAAGAACCAGAAGCTCATGTTGCTAGTAGGTTAATAACTGAAAAAAGAAGTCTGTTGCCGCGTAC
Source organism: Lithobates septentrionalis (assembly GCA_037952835.1). Lineage (NCBI taxonomy): Eukaryota > Metazoa > Chordata > Amphibia > Anura > Ranidae > Lithobates > Lithobates septentrionalis. The sequence continues at coordinate 908,475 of JBBDGP010002299.1, read as the reverse complement.
ACACGAGCGGACTTTACGACAGACTTTGCCCGGCGGACTTTTCGACGTACTTTACGACGGACTTTCTGAATGAACGGACTTGCCTACACACAATCCACCAAAGTCCGTCGAATTCGTACGTGATGACGTACGACCAAACTAAAACAAGGAAGTTCATAGCCAGTAGCCAATAGCTGCCCTAACGTGGCTTTTTGTCCGTCCAACTAGCACACAGACGGCGGACTTTTCGACCGGACTCGATTTCGACGGATTAATTTAAAACATGTTTCAAATCTAAGTCCGTCCAACTTTTGAGAAAACAAAGTCCGCTGGAGCCCACACACGATCCAATTGTCCGACCAAATCCCGTCCGCCGGGCAAAGTCTGCCGTAAAGTCCGCTCGTGTGTACGCGGCATGTAGGTGGGGCATTGGATAGTCATTGAGACCATTTCATGAGGTGATAGGTAACTCCAGACTGGAGGATGGATATTAGTATCTTTGCTTCATAGTTAAAAACTGTCACTGATTCCCATTGTTTAATACCTCTTCATAATGTCTAACCTTTTGAAGATATTTTCAGACGTAGATTTAAAGTGAACCTGTCACAAACCTGGGCAATTGTAGACTATGTATATAAATGAGAAAATTATAAACAGAGGTTGTCTTCTTTTAAAACCATGAAATTGTTCTGTAGGCAGCTGAAGTGATGTGATAATCTCTACCCCGTTTCCTTTCCTTACCTGCTGACCTTTGAGGCATCTACCGTACTAAACAACTTTTAAATGTATCCAATTATGCAGGCTCTTGCACTATATAGTTTAAGGTAAATGTAAAGGAAAATTATACAAAAAAATTTAACATGTATGGCCAGCCTTAGTATCAAAATCAAAAAAAAATTCGCTACATCTGCTGGTACTTTTTCCTTCATTCTAGTATTTGAAAACAATGAATGTTTTGTGCAATATAACACTTCTGAAAGTTAAATAGTACATTTATTTAAAAATGTCTATACATTAAACCAAAAAGAGGGCAACTGAGGAGGGTTGGGGGACATATAGTTACCCTAAAACGAAACTTCACACTGAAAACAAACTTCCCCGTCTCAAATTCACTCACTAGATGCACTAGGTACCATTGAACCCCCCATCAAAAATGACCCCAATTTTTGGGGGTTTAGTGCTCTATTTCTTATTTTCAATACAGCCCTCCTACCCGCCACCATTTGCACTTAGGTGAGAATGATGTCTCCTCCGCTCTCAGGATGCATGTCACATACCCCGTGATGCTTGAGGTCCCATACAGAAACTATCTGAGGATAGACCCGGTTGCCCATCATCATGGGGGTGACTGCTTGAGCCAGAAAGAGACAGCCAGCTCCCAATGACATTAGAAACAAAAATGGTGACTTGGAAGCCAGTGTGTGTTAGATCATAGCAGGACGACGCTGGACTGAATGAAAATGTGAACTGTATAACACCAGCGAAAAAGGTAAGAGGGAGAAAAAACACATGGGGGGAGGAGTTCCTCTAAGGCTAGGTTTGAATAGTGCCTTAAGTATACCTATATATAGTATTCTAGAAACTTCTGACTTTTAGGTCCTGTTGCATAAAGAGTCTTTATATGCAGCTTTTTTATGTGTCCAGTGAGTGTATATCTGCAAATTGCAGCTTTTTATAACACTCTGGATGCATTGATCCTGGGCATGTTCTTCATTTTGGCACTGCAGAGGTTAATATCAGAGGAAAACCTCAGCTTGGCAGAAACGGGAAACAGATGGAAAGTGGTTTTACCACAGCGCTCAGGGAAAAAACACAGAGAGGATTCTGGAAAGCTCACAGTCAGGGAATTTTAGTTCAAGATTTCAAGTCCTTTATTCATGGGGCAATATTTGTTTGTGTACCGAATATTTCTCTTTGACCCTAAACCCTATTAACTGCGGCCTATGTAAAAAGGTTGACAAAATGTCAAAATGGATTCTGATTGGCTACATAGAAATGTTAGTGCAACTTGTGGCCTTGCGATAGGCGTAACCTTCTCCACAGATTTTGATATTTTTTTTTACATTTTGGTTGAACTTGTTTGTGTATGCTTTCTTCAAGTAAAAATAATCTGTTTCTGGCAGTTCTATATTAAATGTAATCTGTTTGGTTCCCTAATGTTTAGAAAAGTACCGTACCTAAAAGAATACATAATATAATGGTGTCTATGGAAGAGCCAATTTCTGGTCAAGAAAGTTGGAAGAACTATTAGAAAGTTTTGAATAATGTGCTTTGACATTGATATGGTTGGGTTGACCTAGGTCAACCCAATCCTCATTTGAAAGCATTCAATATTCCCGATGACTGTGTTGGAAAAGCAGAAAATAACAATACAAGATAAAGCTTTATGGACAGACTAGTTTTTGGCCCAAAAGGAGGACCTTATTTATTGGCAGTCAGCCAGTGTTGGCAGTGCCCCCATATTGGAGGCAAGGGATAACCACTTGGATACAGGTGGAAGACGAGGTGTATTTAAACTTCTTACCACTAGGCCTACTGTCTCGTTCTTACCCTTTTACCCAAGTTATTGGACTTAATATCATACAAAAATGGATGGAATCTCCATTGGTTCAGCAGGGACCAGCTAAGATTCGATCCATCCATCGGTAGGTTGGTTGTATTGAAGTTGATCCATTGATCGACTTCATAACAAAAGCCAATGTCATATCCACACAAGAGACATCAAGGTTGGGACCATTGATGTAAAGGAAAATGTTTGCTACATTCCATGGCAGTACACCTAAAACCAAGAATGGAAGAGTAGACAGACCATGCTGTATTCTATAGCAGTATGATTTTAGGTGTACAGACCGAGATTGGTGGGAAAAAAGCAAGGAAAGAGGCAGCAACAATCAAGATAGCACTGACAAGCAGAACAACAGTCTATAACCTTTTGATATACAGTATATTGGACTGTGCTGACATTCAGCAACATGATGTGTGTGTGGCTCAGTGCCACCCCAACAGCCCTGCCACCCGAGGCTATGACCTATGTTGTCTATGCAGGCATCCAGGTCTGGGTACAAGATGCAGCCATCTGGTCCTCATACAACTTCAACTGTCCTCCACACAATACGGCTGTCACATGAGATCAATCAATGGATGTGGATAGCCAAATCTCTGTTTCAGATCTGGTTGTCTGTAGCTGATTTAGAAGGCTTGTGCGACCTGATCCTCTTGCGTATAGGCAGGTCAAGCTGCAAATATTTAATGTCTATAACAATGAGTTATGTATACAATATAGTATACTTGTTTACAGTACATCATTAAAAAAAGGAAATGGTATATGCTGGTCTTTTTGGCACAGTAAATGTAGAACATTAAATTCGAACTCCAGACTTCCCTTCAGTCTTGCACAGTTGTACAGGCTCCTTTGAAATAGCTTACTGAGATTTCATCGCACACTGTGAGCTTCTCACAATGAAAAACTTTTATTTAATTATTTCATCATGTTGATGATACGGGGGACCAGGAAAGGCAAAATGTAGAATAAACATCACCTTTAATAGAGTGTGTGTTTCTAGCAGTCTCTGTATTCATACTGTACCCTCTCTGTCACTTTGTAGTTCTTGGAGACAAGAGGGTGCCAGCAATGCCCGGGTCCCCCATGGAAGTGAAGATTCATTCTAGATCCTCCCCTCCCACCATGGCACCTCTGCCACCAGTGAATCCATCTGGCCCAAGGCCTGTATCGTTTCCACCGTCCTCACGTATGTATATTGTACTTTGAGTACTTTTTTGTTGCTGCATTTACTGTATATATATTGTAATAGAATACTTTGCACCATTCACATTCGTCCCTGTCCTAAAGTGACCTCACAGTGTCTAGTTTAGTTGGGTATCTACACATCTCGAACCAGTTTGAATGGCTGTGGGAACAAACTGGAGCACATGGGAGAATCACATGCAAACACCATGAAGATAGCACTTCATGTATGAATTGAACCCAAGACCCCAGTGTTACAGATCAGCTATGCTAACCTCTAAGCCCGGGGTCTCAAAAATTCTCATTATGGGGACTACATTGAAAATTTTATAAATACTTGAGGCCAAAAAAAATGATTAGTGAATTGTTACCCCCCCCCCCCATATCAGGGTCCACATCAGAGCTCCCCCCTACACCAGGGTCCCCTGCTACATCAGGGTCTCTATCAGAGTTTCCCCCTACATCAGGGTCCCCATCAGAGCCCCCCCCACATCAGGGTTCCCTGCCAGGGTCTCTATCAGAGTTCCCCCTTATATCAGGTTCCCCAGAGCCCCCATCCCCCTACACCAGGGTCCCCTGCTACATCAGAGTCTCTATCAGAGTTTCCCTCTACATCAGGGTCCCCATCAGAGCCCCCCCCCCACATCAAGGTCCCCATCAAAGCCTCAGCCTCCATCTGGGTCCCCATCAAAGCCCCCCCACATAAGGGTCCCCTACCAGGGTCTCTATCAGAGTTCCCCCTTATATCAGGTTCCCCATCAGAGCCCCACTACATCAGTGCCCCCCATCAGAGTTTACCCCCCCACATCAGAATCCCTATCAGAGTTCCCCCCTTACATCAGCGTCTCCAACAGAGCCCCCCCCCTTAAGTCAGGGTTCAGTGCCCTCATCAGGGTCTCTATCCGAGTTTTTCCTCACATCAGGGTCCCCATCATCGGGGTCCCCTCCTACACCAGGGTCTCTATTAGAGTTTCCCCTAACATCAGGTCCCGCATCAGAGTCCTCCTTACATCAGGGTCCCATTCCGAGTTATTTTCTTACCACTGTAATGCTTACAGCATGCTGTAGCAGCAGGGCAGGAGGACGTTGGATGGAATCATACTGGTTCATATGGACCGGGATGGATTCTCAACCTGGGGCAGTAAAACAATTAGCAGTCAGTGCTGGGCTTTCTTACCTAAAAGCCTAGCATGCTCTCCAGAGTGCAATTTAAGTACCATGTATCATAAGATTATTTGTAAAAAAAAAAAATTGTTCCTGATGGTCAAATGCATGAGGAGGAGTGGGCCTTAAAAGAGAAGTATTTTTTTTTTTTTCTGCTAATCATACTTACCTAGGTGAATGCAGCATCAGACCGATGGTGCAGCTGTCCCCCGGCGTCTCTGCACTGAGAACCAAGCCACCGAACACCGCCGATGGCTGGGTTCTCACTCCTCCCCGAGGAAATTCTCTCCTTTTCTGCGCTCATTGGAGCAATGAGCTGTGGGGGGTAGGGGGGGGGGGCGGGTAGCGGCCGTCACAGTGTCTCAGCGTCTCGCTGAGACTGCCATCAGTCAAGGCAGCTGGCAGATCCAGACTTCGGAAGTCGGGATGACGCGCTGCCTTGACTGATGGCAGTGACGTCAGCGGAGAGCGGACTTCAGACCGCTCTCCGCTGAAAACGGGTTACAGGAGTGCAAAACGAATTGCACGCCTGTGACCCAGAGGAGAAGCCCAGCCTAAAAAGCTCAGGCTGGACTTCTCCTTTAACACTCAGCCTCCGCCCTGCATGCTGTCAGCGCAGTTCCTGGTTATTGTTTACGATCAGGAGCTCTCAATCATGTGACCACTGTGACAGCCCACGTCCAAGCATTCAGATCCACTTAAAGGGCCCCTGGGTGGTGGTGGAAAGAGGTTAAAGCGGTATTAAACCCAAAACCAAAAAAGTAATATATTGCAGCTTACAATCATTAGATGTGATGGTTGCATTCATTATTTTTTTTTTTAGGTATTTTTCCTTCCGTTTTCACCTAGTGATCTGGCCAGTAACACACTTTCTGTATTAAAGTGCCCCCAGTCTAAATAAAGGAGCACAGGGGGCACCTTTGGAAAGCAGAATTGTCAATCTGGGGGGGAGGGGAGTGTTAGATCTACTAGCAGATTTAACTACACTAACAAATTGAAGCCAAACTCCAGCTCACACTTTATAAGCAGTTACAGCAAACAGGTTTTTTTTCCTTTTCAGAATGAAAAGTTTTACATGAATAAATAAAAGGTGATCATTGTAAGCATCCCTGCCAGTGTTAAATGGTTTGTCTCATCCATGTAAACTAATACACATCTGCAGGATAGCTTGTTCTTTTGAAAAACAACAGACTTACTGGCCAGATCACCAGGTGAAAACAGAAGAACGAAAGCCTAAAAAGGAAAAGAATGAAGTCATTACATTTAAGAATTGGTAAGCTGCAATATATTAAATGTTCGCTTTTGGGTTTATTACCATTTTAAGGACTTGTAAATGTAAAGAAAAATAATTTAAAAAATGATCCATGGCTTCCCTTGTAAAGGCTAAGTTCTGCCAAAACCGTTTGTAGCACCCTGGTGTTTAGACAGGGTTGCTAACAAATTTAGTTTGCCAGGTAGTAGCTGTCCTGGCTGATTGATAGAAGATCCACTGATTCCTCCCTAAATTCTGGAATTGCTGCACCTTTTCTCTTCTGTCACTAGGTGGCATTGAAGCTGGTTACATTAGATTAACAGGGGCTTAGCAAGGTCAGATCATGAATAGATGGGGTGTCTCAGCCAATTGGCGGGGGTTTCTTTTAGTCCCTTGGCCTGCTGGGAGAACCTATTTATTTGGGTGAAGTCAGGTGATCGGGGTTCTGTGCCACCTGGACGGCTGTCTGGGTGGACGTGTGTTATGTCGCCCCGGGCTGCTAGGCTGGAAGCCTGAGGCCTATCCCGGGGACACCTGGCTGCTAGGCTGCCTGAGGCCTATCCAGGAGCAGGAGAAGCAACGTAGGGTTGGGACTGCAGGATTTGAGTCCAACCGAGTGTCGTAAGTTCAGCCAGACGGGGAACCAGTTGTGGTCGGAGGTAGAGGGGAAACTGTTGCCACTAAGGGACCATCCACCTTGTTACCAGAGACTACTGTGAGTAAGCTGAAGCAAGTACCTGAGCAGTATTCTTACCAGCCGGGGACGGTGAAGAAGTGGGAAATCATCAGCAAGTGCCAAGCCAGGGACCCAGCAGGAAAGCGGGGGTGACGCTTGAGTATACAGCAGGATAGCTGTGGAAAAGCTCGGGATCCAGTGATGACTGGGATCTGGAAGTCTAGTGTGAGACTGGGAGCTCAGTTAATGAAGATCTACAGTGGGATACTGTGAGATAAGTAAAGGACTGTTCTGTGTTCTCAAGAGTTATGTACAACTACCTTTTAGTGACTGTTGCAAGATTAGTTGCCATAGGAGAGAGCGGTCCTACCTATACAGAAGTGTTATCCGGCTAGAGGCCTTCCACTGTATAGCTGTCTGCCTGTAGAAGGAGTCTTCCAATTACCATTGCATCTGCTCAAGGGTGTCCTGGCCCTAACCCTCTCTCCCACAGTTCTGTTAAGAGACATTAAAGCTCTTGTTCGCATTTAAAAAGTGACTGGCGCCCATCATTTCTTCTTGCATCATACCCACCATGCCTCCTAACCCACTCTACAAGGAAGGATGTCTGCTCTCCCTAACCCTTGAGGTCACTATTAGGCCTCTAGGGCCCCCAGGACCTTGCTACATGTTGCAAAGCTATAAGGGGATGTTTTGTGAGTTGAGATGTGCTGGGTACATTTGTAGTCCTCCCAGTTGGCTTCAGCTGCTGATCAGTGTATTCTGGCAATGGGGAGTCCCGCTATCAGAATATAATGTCCCAATGGGGGGATTGCTACATTCACCTTATCTATGTGGAAGGAGAAATGGCTGACAAAACAAAAAATGAACCATCTATGGGCAGCTTTACTCTCCTGCTGTATTATCGTTGTTGCTCCTTGATGAATATATCTGGGGTATATGACCCTTCCATAAATAATGTCTGCATATTAAAGGCAAAGCCTAAAAGTTCCCCACACGTGTCCTCAGTAGCTGAAACGAGTAGATGGTTCATTTAATTTGCTGGGCTCCACCCAAAGCCTAGAAATCGTGTTTGTGTGGACCGTTCTTGGCTTTTAGGAGAGATCGAACACCTACTCCATGATTGTTAAAACACCCCGATTACACACTATTTTATTTGGCTTTATGTTTGCGTTCTGTGGATGATTCAATGTTAACCTTACTGTATCATGACTCATGAATGGAGACATTTTAAAATAATAAACTTCCTAATTTTACTAGCCTGGTTGGTGCTTTTTTTAAACCCAGCAACACCAGAGATTTTTTTTTTTTTTTTATAGGAAACCTGTGATGAAGGGAATATGTGGGCTGCTACTGCTGAAATCTTTCCAAAAATAATAGTTGCATGGCTGTTATATCCCTAGATTCCAGTACCTTCTGGGTCTTTTTGGCCAAGAAGGCAGAAGGTATAGATCTGAAACCTTGTACTGGGTGCTGATCCAGCTTACTTGTTCGGGGTCAGTTACTTAAAGGCTGAGTTCACTTTTTTCCTTTTTTTTAAATCCAGCTCCCCTATGTACTAATATACCATTGATGTACTTCAGTTGCACAAAAATATAAGCTTTCTTTGAGTTTGAAAACAAGACCTTACCTCAGCCATGGCTATATTTTTCAGAAGGCTTCACAAACTCCCTGGTATTTAGACCTAGACAGATTAGCCAGTAAGCCACAGGAAGGAGTTTACCAGCTGACCTCATTAGCACACCTTCACCCATCAACTAAGTTTTTACAGCACCCCGGGCTCAGGCTGCATGCTAAACTCCCTGGGGCCACATGCAGCCCACAGGAAACCCATGATGTAGTGCAAGAGCCTGCTTGATTGGATACAGAGTGATTGGATTGATGGTGTGTCCTCCTATTATATAGTTTTGGTAAATCTATAGGAGATTGTACAATCAGATTCTATAGTGCATGGCCACATACACCTAAAATTTAAAATTTTTGCTATAATACATATCCAATAAAAAAAATTTAAAAAATTTAATTTCTTCATCAATTTAGGCCAAAATGTATTCAGTTACATATTTTTGGTAAAATAAATCCCAATAAGCTTATATTGATTGGTTTTCACAAAAGTTATCGCGTCTACAAGCGTGGGATATTTTTATGTAATTTTTATTTTGTATTGTTTTTACTAGTAATGGCGGCGATCAGCGATTTTTAGCGGGACTGACAAATCCGACAGCTAACTGACATTTTTGACACTTTTTTGAGGACCAGTGAGATTATTACAGTGATCAGTGCTAAAAGAATGCACTGTTACTGTACTGGGGTGATCAAAGGGTTAAGTGTGTCCCTAGGGGGTGCTTGCTAACTGTGGGCAAATTGGCTGGGTGAAGACAGATCGTTGTTCATGCTTAGCAGGAACACAAGATCTCCATCTTCTTCCCTGTCAGAAAAGCGATCTGCCTTGTTTACATAGGCAGATCACCGTTCTGCCTCTCCAGGGAATGATCGTAGATGGCTGGTGGACATCGGTTCTGCCGGACCAACTGATTGGTGTCCCCTATGTCCAATCAGTGCTTGATCGCTCCACCGGCAGTGCGCGCGTGCCCCCCCAGTGTCTATTGCAGGAAACGACATACAGGTACGTCGTTTCCGACAATAGAGCCGACCTGCCGCAGCACATCTGTGGTAGGCGGTCGGCAAGTGGTTAATTGTTAACGTCACACCAAACACAGAAGCAAACACACATTTTTCCACATGAAAAAACAGGTGACAAATGCAGTTAAAAACATGCAAAAATGTCCCATGAGCTACTTTGCCAAATGTAGAGCAGCCCATTGAAGTCAACAGGCTGCCCTATAAGTGTCACTGGAAAAATGAGCCAAAAAACATGTGCTTCCACTACTCTAGGTGTGAATGGGGCCTGAAAGTGAAATTGATGCTTTTACACAAGAACAATGAGGCTCCATTCACATCTGTGTGTTTCCAAATGTATGGAAAACCACACAGAAAATGCATGCTTTGTGGCAACCAGTCATAAGCCATAACAGCATGGCAACCAGCCGTAGGCCATAACAACGTGGCAACCAGTCACAAGCCATAACAGCATGGCAACCAGCCGTGGGCCATAACAGCGTGACAACCAGACATAAGCCATAACAGCATGGCAACCAGCCGTGGGCCATAACAGCGTGACAACCAGCCATAAGCCATAACAGCATGGCAACCAGCCGTGGGCCATAACAGCGTGACAACCAGACATAAGCCATAACAACAGCATGGCAACCAGCCATGGGCCATAACAGCATGACAACCAGCCATAAGCCATAACAGCATGGCAACCAGCCGCGAGCCATAACAGCGTGACAACCAGCCATAAGCCATAACAGCATGGCAACCAGTCATAAGCCATAACAGCGTGGCAACCAGTCATAAGCCATAACAGCGTGGCAACCAGTCATAAGCCATAACAGCGTGGCAACCAGTCATAAGCCATAACAGCGTGGCAACCAGTCATAAGCCATAACAGCGTGGCAACCAGTCATAAGCCATAACAGCGTGACAACCAGCCATGGGCCATAACAGCGTGGCAACCAGTCATAAGCCATAACAGCGTGGCAACCAGTCATAAGCCATAACAGCGTGGCAACCAGTCATAAGCCATAACAGCGTGGCAACCAGTCATAAGCCATAACAGCGTGGCAACCAGCCATAGGCCATAACAGCGTGGCAACCAGTCATAAGCCATAACAGCGTGGCAACCAGTCATAAGCCATAACAGCGTGGCAACCAGTCATAAGCCATAACAGCGTGGCAACCAGTCATAAGCCATAACAGCGTGGCAACCAGTCATAAGCCATAACAGCGTGGCAACCAGCCATAGGCCATAACAGCGTGACAACCAGCCAAAAGCCATAACAGTGGTACTGACTTGAGGAAGTGGTTGATTTGAAGGGCCCTCCAGTGGTCCAGTCGGAACGGGCCTTCTGGGTTTGTGAGTTCAAATGGGGACGGCCATTTGCCATGGGTCAGGAAATGAGATGCTTGGAAGTAACCAGATTTCCTCAAGGAGCAGAAAGCAGGATCTTTAAATCTGAGAATGAACTCTGGGTTCCCGAGTATCGTGTAAAGTGGGGCGTGCTTATTATTTCAGCGGGTCAGCGAGGAACTGCATCACTAGACAACGTCATTGACAACAGACTTACATCATGGGACATTTTTGCTTTTTAATTGCATTCCCCAAACCGCCCTCCCCCCACTCTAAGCCCCCGCCCCCCCCACTTACTTTGCAAGGTTCTTCTCCCTAGGTCTTATTGTTTGAACTTAGAGTAGCTTCTCCTGCACAACCAGGTCATCCATTTACCTCGGCAGAGGGATTAAAAAATTGCGCCAGCACAAGTGTGTCCTTGTTGTGCAGGCAGGCAAGTGTCAGATAGTCTTGTGCACATGGCCAGTTGGAACCGCACACTGTTAAGGTCAGCAAACTTCTGCAGTGGGTACAACCAGGTGTTTCTAAATAACTGCAGGCAGGAAGTCTGTTGAAATTAATGACAGGCTGGCACTGCCCGCAGCTGTTTGCACATGGGCCGTTAGGGATGGATGGATGCTCCTGGATGCAAACTGTCTGCATCAAGGGGTGCATATCCATCCCTAACAGCTGTGGACAGCCCTGGAGAGTGTCAGCCTGTCGGTTTGTGGACCCTTCTTATCAGCATCCCATTCAGGAACACCTGACCGTACCCGCCTCAGAAATATGCTGATCTGGGCAGTATATAATCCTAATTGGCCTACAACTATTCGTACATGGGTCATTAGGAATGGATGGGTACTCTGGGAAGCAAACCTATCTGCATCTAGGGATGCACATCTATCCCTAACAGCTGTGGAGAGCCCTGAATAGTGCCAGCCTGTCATTCATTTGTACAGGCTTCATATCAGCTGCTGAACAGCTGATAGGAACACCTGGCTGTACCCACCTCAATACACTGATCTGGGCAGTATATGACTCATTATTGGCTGTGTGCATGAGCCCTAACACACACAAATGAATGACTCCTCCTCCCTTCCCTCTCCATCTCTGTGCTTGTTTTACACTGAGAAAAAGAGAGACAGAAAGTAATCCGCTTCTGCTGGGCTATCTCTTTAAAAACCCATGACCTGTGAATCCTATTGCATGGGTGTTTTAAATTTTATATTTATAAAACAAAAATGTTATAATAGTGAAAAATATGTAAAAACAGTTTACAAATGTAATAATTTACATAAAGTGTCAGGAAACCATTTTAACTATGGATGTACTATGGAAGGATGTACTTTGAGCATGTAGCTGGTAAAGCAGTTCTTGTACATGAGCCCTCTTAACTCGGCTCCAGCGTTGCTGCATCCTCTGCAACCTCTATAGTTCCAACTCTAGTTAGAAATCCTGGAAATGAGTGCTATTTCTTAATGGACATCTGAATCAGAATTTGAACTACACTGGCTGCAACTGCCACAGTCCAATGCTAATTTATTCTTACTTGTGATATCTTCAATCCATCTTTTTGTCAGCTTTTTCTGCCCTGCTAATTGGATGAATACTCTGCGCACAAAACTAATCAGTATCTCTCTCATTATTCCTCAGTTTCGAATGGCATGAATCATTCTCCTTCTTTACTGAATGGAGCTCCGTCCCCTCCGCAGCGTTCCAGCAATGGCCCTTCTTCCTCGTCTTCATCTTCTCTGGCCAATCAGCAGCTGCCGGCCACCTGTGGGGTGAGACAGCTCAGCAAACTCAAGAGGTTCCTCACCACTCTGCAGCAGTTTGGCAATGACATCTCCCCTGAGATTGGAGAGAAGGTCCGGACCCTTGTCCTTGCTCTGGTGGTAAGTGTGCTTGAAAGCAAGGGATGAAATCTCGGAGGCATGGTTGGGGAAATACAGAATACATAGTGCAAAATACCATGGGAAGTTATTTTATAGAGGTTGTGAGGGCAGCATCACTACCGTTAGCACAAATAGCTATCCCTACCCTCAGGCCAGGGTGCTAGGTGTAATCCTGGACTCTGACCCCTTCTTTCAACCCACATAAAAACACTGTCAAAATCTTGTTACCTTTGCCTCCTTAACATTTCCATCCAAAGCATGCCCCTTCATAACAATCTTATTTTGGCTTGACTAGTCCAACTCTCTCCTCGTTGGCCTACCTCTACACATGATATCCCCCCTTCAGTCTATCATGAATGCTGCTGCAAGACTCAACCAACTTACCAACTGCACAGTGTCCCCCACTCATCCCTGCCAATTCCCCTACTGCCTACATATTGTGCAACAAATTCAACAACAAAATTCAACAAAATACAAAGCCATCAACGACTTTGCCCCAATCTACATCACCGACTTTGTCTCAAAATATCAATTAAACCATACTACTCACTTCTCCCAAGACCTCCTGCTCTTTAGCTCTCTTTTCACTGGTTCCCTCAGTCACCTCCAGGACTTCTCTAGAGCCTCCTGTCAGGATTTTACCTATCCTATCCTCTAGAACTCTCTAACCCAATCTGTCTGGCTATCTCCTATTTTATCTGCCTTTAAGAGATTCCTGAAAACTCATCTCTTAAACTGAACTTTTACATTCTTAATCGACTCATCTTCAATTTTTGTCACCTGCCCTTCTCTTTTAGATTGTAAGCTCTCATGAGCAGGGCCTTCTAATCCTCTTGTCTTAAGTTGTACTGTAACTGTACTGTCTTTCCTTAGAATATAAAGTACTGTGCAAACTGTTGACACTATCTGTTGGATTGTGTTGTAAAGAGTAAGGAATAGCTAGGAGCTGTTGTCCCCTCTTCTTCTTTGTCAATAAAAACTTCAAATTTTTGGATTTTCCCTCATCTCCTGTCCTGGTGATATTGGCCACCACCCTTTCCAACTCTATCCATACCTTGAACTTTTGACTGGAATTTTAAAATAGAAAAAAGATAAACCCAGTGTAATTTTAACAAAAACAAACACCCCCTCGGCCTCTCCTGTTAAAAATTCTCTTGACTGATAATTACCGGTATTTCTTCTTTCCATAACCCAGAACTCAACTATAACCATAGAAGAATTTCATTGCAAGCTCCAGGAAGCCACCAATTTTCCTCTCCGACCCTTTGTCATCCCATTCCTCAAGGTGGGTGTTTCAACCACATCCTGAGCTGGTTGCTTTGTGGTAACTCTTGGGTTAAATTAATGCCATTTTTGGTTTTATCTCTAGGCCAACTTGCCGCTCCTCCAGAGGGAATTACTGCACTGTGCCCGCGTGGCCAAACAGACTCCATCTCAGTACTTGGCACAACATGAACACCTGCTACTCAACACCAACACATCATCCCCATCTGATTCCTCTGAGCTGCTCATGGAGGTCAATGGCAATGGGAAAAGATACAGCCCGGAAAGGTAAAGCGCAAGAAGATGGCCGTTTTCATATACATTAAAAAATAAAAACTATACATAGAGTTATGAATTTTACAAATTAACATACAGTATACCGATATAAGGTATTTATATCAAGTTCGTTTTACATAGCATCCCTTTAAAGAGGACCTCCAAGAAAGAAATATAGGAAACCTGCAGTTAGATAAATATGCAAGTTTTCATTGCTGAGCATTTTTTGATAATGCTAGTCGCTGGATATCTTTGTCTTTCATATTTTCTAAGTCAAAGTTCTGGAGGAAACAAAGTCAGAATTTCTTGGCTGCATAGTTGTCAATCCATAGCCAAGAAAGTACTGAAGACATTAGATCAGTGTGACAGCCAACCAACTAGCAGGTTTAGGAGAGGGTAGTAATGACTGTCCCCAAATTTCTCTGTATAGGCTCTCTCTGTTAGAGCCATTATTAAGTAACTTGTAGCCAGGGGTTCGAGGAGCGACAAGCCCTTATCAGAAATGTACCAGGAGGGACTGGTTGTAAGGCAAGATGCTGTTGCAGATTCTTGCTTAGTACTGAAAGTATCTGATTAAAGCCTACCAGGGCTTAAACACATCAACTTTCTCTGTGTGTAAGGCTGTACTCGTGTGGAGTTTTCAATAAAGAAGATTTTTTGAGCAGCTCTCTGGTAATGGCAATCGATCTGTTGAGTATCTTTAGCAGCTCTTCATCTTACAATCTTTTTATTTTCAATATTTTTTTAGTGTAGATTTTAGGCATACAATGCGACAGCATTGTACAATTGCAGTCCAAATAATTTCCTTGAGAACAGTCATTGAGCTGCCCCCCTCGGAGGCAGAAGCAACTGCAATTTAGCATCATTTTTGTATTGGGAGTATCCCTACACCTAAGGTATCAATGTATAAAGTTGAAGTAGTCATTAGGCAGATGAAGGATGATGATGATGATGATGAAGATGAGTGTGTAGGGTTCTACAATCTTTTTAACTCCATACCTTATATTTTCTGAAACGGCACAGGTTTAAGACAATCCTTATGGAAGGTAACAAGCTAAGGTCTGTGTAAGAGCCAATCACCCATAACAAGCTTTATGTACTAGTGGGTAGCTGCAGTAATATTGATAATGGATTGTACCATAAATCACAAATCAGGCCATATGTGGATGCCAGCAGAGCCTATTGCATCTGCATTTTAAAGACCATGCTTGAGCAATGTTGGAGAGCTGGTGACATCCACATAGAGACATTCACCCAATCCAACCCATGGGTAAGCAGAAAGTGTTTAAAAGTTGACATGTCATGGCTAACATTACACAGCAAGAGCAGATACAGTGTGCCTGCCAGAAATGTTCTTATTGGTAAAATTCTCTTATGTGTGCCTGGAGAACCCCCATTCTGGCAGGAGCACACAGTCATGGTGGCCTCAACATCAACTCCACCTTAAAGTTGTGATTTGCTGCCCACTTTCCCTCTACCTCTGCCTTTCTCAACCAGGGTTTTGCAGAACCCTAGGGTTCCTCCAGATGTTGCTAGAGGCTCCTTGCGAAATGAGCAGCTTCTGCCTCCTAGATAAGTACCCGCTGATACCAATATTCTTTTTAGCTATCTGTAAGAGGGCTTTCTTCCCACTGACTATCATGCTAATATACAGTGAGCTGTAGATATGGTCATTATTAGCAGGGGTTCCATGAGAACAGAAAGTGGTTTCAAGGGTTCCTCCATGTCAAAATATAAATATCTTACTGAAATGTTCTGTGTTGTTTGCAGAAGAGAAGATAACGTGTTTGAAAGGGAGCCTCTACCTCCTGAACCACCTGTGAAAAGGGTGTGCACTATTAGCCCAGCTCCTCGTCACAGCCCGGCCCTGTCCTTGCCTATCCTGAATTCTTCTAACCAGTATCACCCCACCCCACCTCCTCTACAACACTACTCATTGGATGACATCCCAGGACCACAGATGTACAGAGATCCACTGTGCAAGATGAGTGAACACAGAGAAGTTAGAGAGCGCCATCATCCGGTGGGTGGTAAGTAAAGGCCATGTCAGCTGATCTATACAAAGTAGAGGAACATAAAGTGTATTGTGGCCAAAGCAACCAATCAAGCACCATTTGATATTGTGCTGTAGGAAAACAGACATTCTGGGTGATGCCAACAACACGGTGGGCTCTATGTGAGTCCTGTGTGTCATTCCATCAGTAGAGCAGAGTGAGAAATCTTGACGTATAGCACCCTCTAGAGGCGGAATGAGACAATGTTCTCACCTAGCTTCTTGCCCCAAAAATTGGGAAGCATCCACTTATATACAAAATTGAGTAAATATAATTAACATTACAGCACTCCTCCTTTTTAGGTTTTAGTGGAGTAGAGGTTGGACATTTAACAACATTTTTATTGCTCTTCCTTCCAGTCCATTTGACAACTGTCATCCTAATTTGTTATATGGGTGTTACAAGGACAGGAAATCTCCTCAATGGGGTTACAGGCGGAAATAAAAAGTGTCTGAAAGTTTTAATCTTTTTGCTCTGGCCAAATTAAAAAAAGAATGAGCTGAAGCTTCATTTTAAGGAGTTAAAAGGAAAGGATTAGGAAGCATGTTGCATTTTCTGGAATGTTGTTGGGTTTGGTGTGATTGGCAGAGATTAACTATAATATAACGCTATATGTTTGGCTTCAGGGATTAACGGCAATGTGACCAATGGCTACCAAGAAGAGTTGGTGGATCACAGGCTAACTGAGAGAGAATGGGCAGATGAGTGGAAGCATCTAGACCACGTAAGACTGTCTTTTCATTATCAGATGACACTTGTGTTGATGTTTGTATAAAACATTCGCTGCGTAAAAGTGACAAATATCGGCACATTGAGAACAAAAATTGACATATTTTCTCTAATACATGTAGTTCATACATCATCAGCTCTATCTAGTGGCTGTATTGTGTTTGTTTCCTGATTGAGGTACTTCTGGAAAAAAAAATAAAAAATGGATTATTGCACCTACATTACCTTAGTCCAGCTGATTGCTTTTGCACTACCAGAGACTTGCACCATACATCCAAATTTATTGTTACATGTCTCACAGAGCTAAGTGCATTGAGGACCTTTTTTGGTGTTTACATTTCCAGGGCTCCTTGGTACATGTTCTAGCAGCACCAGTCCATATGGACTTTTTTCACAGATTTATGGTCATGGATTATTCTTTTTTTTATCATTGTCGAGCTCAGTTTAGGATAATTTTGGGCAATTGGACAAAACCTTTATCTTGCTTTTCCATACACTTGTCTGGCGCCATCTAGTGGTTTGTTTTATTCTGGAAAAAAAACATACATACCGGTAGCTTTGGCTAGAGTGTCTGGCATAGGCGTGCGCACAGGGTGTGCCGGGTGTGCCCAGGCACACCCTAATTCACCCCATGCGCATTAGTGTTATCGTTCTGTGTAGCAACAGGACATTGGAAAGATCTCCCTCTTACCGGCTCTGCCATAAGAGAAATGTTTATCCTTTTCTCTTTCACTGTGTCAGCAGGGAGATCAATGTGCCGGGGTCATATATATGTAGATACATACACATGCTTGTATGTTTCAGCTTAAGGGTGCACACCCTAATGCATTAGGCTGCGCACACCTATGGTGTCTGGGATGCACTTTTATTATCCTTAAAGCTGACAAGTATAGTACAATATCCTGTAGATTTACCAATGACTATATAGTGCAGTGGCCTGCTTGGAATTTTAAGGTAGACCCTAAAGCTATATAGCTAGGTAAATCTGAAGCTGACCATACACATTTGAGGACTTACAGTGGGTATTGAAAAGAATCACCCCCCTTTAAAATAATTACATTTTGTTGCTTTGCAGCTTGAAATAAAGACAGACACAGTTTTTGTTTTATCCAGCTGTATTTACTCATTGCAACTTATAACATCCAAGTGAAAGATATAACACCAACATGTTAAAAAAAAATTCAAAAACAGAATCACTAAGCTGGAAAAAGGATCACCCCCTTGTGTCAGTATTTTGTTGAACCACCTTTTGCTTTAATTACAGCCTTTAGTCTGTTGGGATTTGTCTCTACTAACTTTGTACATCTAGACTTTGCAATATTTGCCCACTCTTCTTTGCAGAACTGCTCAAGTTCAGTTGAATTTGATGGTGACCGTTTGTGTACTGCAGTCTATAAATCATTCCACAGATTTTCAATGGGGTTTAAGTCTGGGCTCTGACTAGGCCATAAAAGGGAATTCGCCTTTTTTCTCCTTCAGCCACTGTATGGTCATTTTTTGCTGTGTGCTTTGGGTCATTGTTATGTTGGAAGTAGACCTTCTGCCTATTGATAACTTTTTGGCAGAGGGCAGCAGATTTTTCTCAAGAGTTTGGTGGTATTTTGCCCCGTCCATTTTTCTTCTATCCTGACAAGTGCTCTAGTCTCTGCTACAGAGAAACAACCCCATACCAGGATATTACCACCTCCATGCTTTACTGTAGGAATGGTGTTATTTGGATGGTGAGCTGTATTGGATTTCCACCAGACATATCGTTTGGTGTTGAGGCCAAGTAATTCAATTTTAGTGTCATCTGACCAGAACACCTTTTTCCATGTGGCCTCAGAATCTTCAAGGTGCGTTTTGGCAAAGCTCCTGACTGTATGTGGCCTTTCTTGAGTAGTGGCTTTTTTCTTGCAACCCTCCCATACAAGCCACATTTGTGGAGAATTTGTGATATTGTTGTCACATGCACACAATGACCACTCTTTGTCATAAATTCCTGCAACTGCTTCAGAGTTGCTGTAGGCCTCTTGGTAGCCTCTCTGACCAGTTTCCTCCTGGCCCTCTCATTCAGTTTGGAGTGACGTCCTGATCCAGGGAGGGTCTGTGTTGTACCAAATACCTTCCATTTCTTAATAATAGACTTCACTGTACTTCTAGGCTTTGATAAGTTTTTGACATTTTTTGTATCCATCACCTGAGTTGTGCCTGTCTACAACAGATCCCGGTGACAGTGCCTTACCACCCATAGTTGATTGTTTGCTTCAGTTGCACTGCCAGGGACTGAAATGTTCCAGGAAAGCTCTTTTCATGCTGAGCTAATCAAAATGACCACAGCTCATCACAGTTGAAAGTAGCTTTGTGTGCCACTGAGAAGGTAATTAGTTACACCTGATTGAGTTTACAGGTCATTTTTAGGAGGGGGGATCCTTTTTCCAATTCACTAATTCTGTTCTTTAATTTTTTATTTTTAATGACATGTTGGTATTATATCTTTAACTTGGGTGTTATAAGTTGCACTGAGTAAATAAAACAAAAACTGTGTCTGTCTTTTTCAGGCTGCAAAGCAACAAAATGTAATTATTAAAAAAAGGGGGGAGGGGATTCTTTTCTATACTTGCTGTATGTTACCTATTTATTCAGTTTGCACCCATCTAGGAAAGTACTTGTACAACATAGTTGATGTAAGATCTAAAGAAACTTGTATAATCAGACTGTAACAGGTATACTCCTCTTAAAGGATACTGTACAACGTTTGGCAGGTTAAAGCCTCGTTCACATGGGTGTCCAGGGGGTGGTAAAAAAAACAGGTGATTGAGCTGCAATTTTACCACCCCACGATCCCCCACAAAAAGAAGAACATGCAGCTGCTCTGGGCTGTACACACAAACATGATGCTTCCTGTTATATTTGGCAGGCAGTACTGTTACCAAATGCATTTAATTTAAAGTGGTTGTAAACCTCAGAATTGAAATATGAACAAAGCGTATCCCTCTATGGTGTGTACTTTTCTCTACCCAGAGCACTAAGTATCATTTTTGTATGCTGCTTCATTCATCTGCTAACAGTGTTAGTCATTTCTGACAAGTTTTCCTGACACCAAGAAAAAGAAGGTGACAGGGGAGGGAGCTCTAGCTGATTGATGGCTTCAGCTCTGTTCCTGTGAGCTGTGTGAGGAGGGGAGGGGGGAGTTCCTTCCCTCCAATCAGCTTTCAGAGTTCTCCTCACTAATGTAACTTAATGTAACAGCTCTTCACCCCCTGCTTTTTTCCAGAGCTGAGACATTCTGTGTAAATTGTGCATGTTGAATGGATGTAGGGGAAATATGGCTGTAGTTACACAGGCACAACTTATGTAGGAGGATTTGTTTCATCTCTGTGTATCACCTGAGGCCAGTCACTTCACTGGGTATAGCTAAGGGTTTACAACCACTTTAAGTGAATGGGACCTTCCTGGAGCATTGGTAATGCTCCCAGAGTGGTGTTGTGGCTTTTCATGGTTAAAACAGGTGGCGAGAAGGCAACAGATCGCCTCCCAGACACCTGCCAACCACCCTCTGAAAAGCAATCCACTGCAGATCACTTTTCAAAGGGGCTTTAAGGGTCGCCGCCTGTGTGAGCAAGCCCTGAGAATCCAGATTTTCTATTTTGTCGGCTAGTTCCTTTTCGTTCGTAAACCACATCATTTTACATTATTCTTCTCCACAGGCCTTGAACTGTATAATGGAAATGGTGGAAAAGACAAGGCGTTCTATGGCCGTGTTACGTAGGTGTCAGGAAGTGGACAGAGAGGAGCTGAATTACTGGAAAAGACGGTACAATGAATCCTCCGAACTCCGGAAAGGAAGCGAACACTCAAGCAGGCAACACAGTCCAACCAGTACTGAATCTGGTACCAATGGTGAGAACGCCTCTGGTTACATCACTAGTTGGTTTCTCCCGAGACATGAAACTTATTTCAAGGGTTTGTCTGTATTAAAGAGATTGGGAATGGCTGCTTTAGAGATTTTATTTGCTATATTCTGAATAGGCTTCTTGAGCCACTGACCCCACTTAGTATCAACAGACCCCAAATTTTTATGATGCCTTGATCTGTGAAGTATGTTTTTTTTATATCATTATTATGTGTTGGGATTTTTAAGTTTACTTAGATTTTATTTTCTACTTTCAGATCTTCAGAGGGACTTTAGTAGCAGAACAGGAGGAAGCTATGTTACTGATGAGATCTGGAGGAAAGCAGGTACATGTTCTCAGCTGTGATCATTTAGGGGAGAGTGCCGGGTGGGTTGGGTTGTTCACACTGGGTGTGTATGTTTTGGTGTAAGTGAACACTCAACTGAAGATTCAGTTACAATATATAATTGAATTATAGCTGCATAAAAGCTGTCATGTCTTTTGGTTATCATCATAGGTGTGCGCAGCTTATTGCATTAGGGTGTGCACCCCAGAGCTGAAACAGACATATATGTGTGTGTATATGTATGTATATATATATATATATATATATATATATATATATATATATATATATATATATATATATATATATATATATATATATATATATATATGTAGTGTGTATATATATATATATATATATATATATATATATATATATATATATATACATACATACATACATACATACATACATACATACATACATACACACACACAAACACTTATAAATAAATGTAAACAAACATTTTAGGGTGTTGTAAAGTATGGACGTTGTCAGTAGGACAGTGGTTTGTGTCAGTCTGTAGAGCAGTGGACGGTGTCAGTGGGACAGTGGATAGTTTCAGTTAGTAGAGCAGTGGCCGGTGTAAGTAGAGCAGTGGACGGTGTCAGTAGGGCAGAGGTGGTGTCAGTAGGACAGTGGATAGTGTTAGTCAGTAGAGCAGTGGACGGTGTCAGTAGGGAAAAGGTTGGTATCAGTAGGACAATGGATAGTGTCAGTCTGTAGAGCAGTGGACGGTGTCAGTAGAGCAGTGGACGGTGTCAGTCTGTAGAGCAATGGCCGGTGTCAGTAGGGCAGAGGTTGGTGTCAGTAGGACAGTCGACGGTGTCAGTAGGACAGTGGATAGTGTCAGTAGGACAGTGGTTTGTGTCAGTCTGTAGAGCAGTGGACGGTGTCAGCAGAGCAGAGGTTGGTGTCTGTAGGACAGTGGATAGTTTCAGTCTGTAGGACAGTGGACGGTGTCAGTAGGACAGTGGTAGTTGTCAGTTTTTTATTTTTATTATTTTATTTTCTATCATTTTGTACAATGTTTTTATTTGTATTATTTTGTACAATATTATTTTTCATAATTTTTTTTACAATTTTTTTTAGGAACCCACTTGGGGAACTTTGGTGAAATATCAGGGGTCTAAATAGACCCCTGATGTCTCACTTTTGAGAAAGGGACCGAGGACAGGGATTCCCCAGTCTTCTTCTCCGCAGCCTCAGCTGCACTAGACAGTAAGGCTGGGTTAACACTACTGCGAATTGGATGTGGGTTTCCCCGCATCCAAGTCGCATGACAGGAGAGTGTGACTGGCTCCCAATGGAGCCAGTTCACACATCTCTAGGGCGGCCACTGAGCGCACAGCAGAAGGGTCCCGTGTGTCTTTGGTTTCATGTCAGGTCCGAATTCAGGCAAACATTCGGACCTGAAACGGTGCACCGGATCCCTGCTGTGCCTCGCGCTGCACATAGTGTGAACCCAGCCTGAATTAATGGGAAGTGCTCTGTGCTGAGTGGCTTTCTGTTCATTCACAAACTGAAGCAAAGTAAGCACAGTTTACTATGCTTCCATTATGAATGAACACAGCGAGTGATCAGTACCGATCATTTACTGTGTTCATTAAGAAAAGGAAGGCGCTGGTAAATTTACATTATTATCAGTCCCTTCCCCCGCTCTTTATCCTGATACATCCCCCTGTGTACCTGCAGCAGCAGTCAGCAGGAGAGGAGGGAAGCCGGCAGCACTGCGGGGTGGAACACGGGTAGGTGGGGAGCTGGGCAGCAGGGGGAATCGGTGCCACATGGGGTGATGGGGATGTGCACGCTAGGGAGATGGGGGATGGTTATTGTCTGCATAACAAAGTCTTAGCTTTGGTCCAGAGCCCCCACTTTAGGCAGCAGTTAAGGGCTGCTTCTGTGTGTAAGCAGAGGTCTCTCTGCAGCGTTCTGACCCTCCCTCCACTAAATCCCAGCTCGGTAATCCAAAAGCTCACACTCCTTGCTGATATGGACTCCTAACTGTGACTCAAATGGGGCATGTTAGGCCACTATAGAAAGGCGTAACAAGTAGTGACAAAAATTCTGGAATTGGTTGAGGGCTACATGGAAGGAGTAACAGTAATTCTGGAATTGGTTGAGGGCCACGTGGAGGTAGTAACAGAAATTCTGGAATTGGTTGAGGGCCACATGGAAGGAGTAACAGATATTCTGGAATTGTTTGTAGACCACATGGAAGGAGTAACAGTAATTCTGGAATTGGTTGTGGGCCTCATGGAAGTAGTAACAGAAATTCTGGAATTGGTTGAGGACCACATGGAAGTAGTAACAGTATATCTGAAAATTGGTTGAGGGCCACATGGAAGTAGTAACAGAAATTGTGGAATTGGTTGCCGGCCACGTGGAGGTAGTAACAGAAATTGTGGAATTGGTTGAGGGCCACATGGAATGAGTAACTGATATTCTGGAATTGTTTGTGGACCACATGGAAGGCATAACAGTAATTCTGGAATTGGCTGTGTGCCTCATGGAAGTAGTAACAGTATATCTGAAAATTGGTTAAGGGCCACATGGAAGTAATAGAAATTCTGGAATTAGTTGTGGGCCTCTTTTTGGACATGACCAATCTACCCCATCCCCATACTTTTTTTAAGTAAGTCCCAGCCTTTTGGCATTCTGAGAATTTGGACATTCCCTTGAAAGTAAGAACATATGCAATGTGTAGCTCCTGCCCATCCATGTGTAATTTGCTTTTGTACCAACTAAATAAAATGTTGAAAGCTTACAAAGGGAGAATACCGTAGTAAGATGTTTTGACATATCCATCATCCATCGTAGCTTTATTGTAATTTGCAATGTTCTGTAACTCCCTGCTCATCTTTTCCAGAAGAGGCCGTAAATGAGGTGAAGAGGCAAGCCATGTCCGAAGTACAGAAGGCCGTATCTGAGGCCGAACAGAAAGCATTTGAGATGATTGCATCAGAGAGGGCCAGGATGGAACAGACTATTGCAGATACAAAGAGGAGAGCAACTGAGGATGCATTCCTTGTAGTGAATGAGCAGGAGGAATCAACTGAGGTATGAGCCAAACTGCCCTACTCTACACTTTTATCATATTGACATGTTTGTGAGCCATTAACTTGCTGTAATGTGTTTGTTAGCATCATAGTATTGGTATACAGTTCTTCCAGAGATCTTAAAGTATATCTAAAGCAATTTTTTTGTAATATTTCGTTTTTGGATAAGATTAGGCAATGGTTAAAACCCTGTGTGTCCTGTTGGGGAAATTTTTCCTTACTTCCTGTCCTGGAGATACAAAAGGGAAAGAGTGATAATACTCCAGATTCCCAGCGCATTATGGGTTTTCTAGATAGAGAGCCCAGAAAAAGCTGTTTACCTTCAGGCTCTCTCACATGTTTAATACATTACATCGAGCTGCCTGAAGGGTTCGAAAGGGAGAGGTGAGACAGCTTCAGCTAATGTGCTGTGTAAACACTGGGCCTTTTTTTTTTTTTTTAAATAGACGAGCCAAGAAAAGCCTGGAAAACATGTAAAAATGATTTTAAAGCTTCACGCAATGGCCGGGTATGAGAATTATAGCATTTTAACGTGCAATATGAATTTCATGTTCATTAACCTGATTGAAAAAAAAAGAAAAATGTTTTTATCCTATATTTTAGGCCTTACTATAATAATAAAATAAAGGTAAAAAACTCACTTTTATAGGACACCTGTCTTACCTATTCAAGGCATAGCCACAAGTTTGTTTTTTCCCCCTATCCCCAGCAGCAAATACTTACATTTTCTTCATATGATGAGTCCATAGCCTTTCAATCCTGGCGGCTGAATAGAAAAGTAGAGTGTAGGTATGAATGTGCTGCTGGGGAGACCTGCATTAAAGCGGAACTTTACCCTTAACAACTTGATAAGAAATAATATTCTTTAGCAAGGAACATGCATTCCACATTAATAATTATGCTACCAAAATAAGTGTTTGCTGTAAATTGCCTCCAGCAGTGCTCCTGTTTCTTCTTGCCAGGGAATGCCATTTTGCTGAAGCCCCTGAACAGCAGTAAATCATAAAGTGGAACTAAACCCATTGATTTAACAGTTTTAAAAAACAATTCCATTCCTGGAATGCTAGGATTGCTAACTGTCACATTTGCATTTGTCCTCAACCAAACTGTCAAACCATCAAATGGCTGGAGTTATAACTGATCACATGTGCAGCACCATGGCAGTTGCAGATCAAACAGAAGCTGCTTCCTTAGCTGTAAAGGATAAGAGGGTTAAATTTGGCGTTAAAGCTGACAGCAGGTCGGCCTCTACAAACTCAGCAGTGCCTAAAAATAGAGAGCAACTGAGCATGTACAAAGCAGGGTGAAAGGGTGTATTACTGGATTTTACACATTATAGGCACCTATTTTTTAATGTTTTACATAGCTATACCTGCAAAAGGGGCCAGCCTGAAGTGATCTGGCAGGACTTATTTTTTTTAAGGTTCCACTCTAAAGAGGGCTTGTTGCTTTTCCCTGCTTTGGGTACTTTAAAGAAAATCTGTGCTAAGGGAACATGTATGTTGCATGCCACTGTTGTCCTCACTCTCTACAGGTTTTCCTTAAAGCCCAACTTCAGGAATTGTGAAAATTCCCCAGGGTTAAATGCTAATTTAGACTAGGGAAGAGTATAAACACTTACCTGATCCTCCGCTCCCCCATACTCTGGCAGTAGACTGTCTCTTGGCATCATTACGTCATCATTACGTCCAATGCAGGGCAATAGACCCTACACAGGTCTTGATGATGTCGGGACCTTAGACTGCTAGAGCGTCGGAGAGAAGACGCTGTGGAAACCAGTCTAGCCCCACAGAGGATTAAGTTAGTAAATCTTCCTTAACAAGTCACCTAGACTTAAATGAGCAATGAACCCTCGAGCATCCACACTGCATAGGGTAATGTTTACCTTCCCTGGAGTTGGGCTTTAAAGAGCAACTAAACTTTTGATCCAACCCCAGTTGTATAGCCCTCTAAGCTAATCTAAGCTATAACCCTTCCACCCTGCTGGTGCATACTTACAGTGGGAAAATTAATTATTTGATCCCCTGCAGATTTTATAAGTTTGCCCACTTACAAAAAAATAAAGGGTCTATAATTATTATCATATCAGGTGTATTTTAAATGATAGAGACAGATTATCAATCAAAAATCCAGAAAAAAACACATAAAACAAATGCAATAAATTAAGTTGCAGTTCAGTGAGTAAAATAAGTATTTGATCCCCAAGCAAAACATGACTTAGTACTTGGCGGAGAAACCCTTGTTGGCAAGCACAACAGGTAAGATGTTTCTTTTAGTTGGTTACCAGGTTTGCACACATCTCAGGAGGGATTTTGGTCCACTATTCTTTACAGATCTTCTCTAAATCCTTAAGGTTTCTTGGTTGTCTCTTGGCAACTCGAAGCTTCAGCTCCTTCCATAAATGTTCTATAGGATTTAGGTCTGGAGACTGAGTAGACCACTCCATGACCTTAATGTGCTTCTTCTTGAGCCACTCCTTTGTTGACTTGGCAGCATGTTTTGGGTCATTGTCATACTGGAAGATCCATCCATGGCCCATCGTCAGTGTTCTGGCTGAGGGAAGAAGGTTCTCATCCAAGATTTTACAGTACATGGCCCCGTCCTTTGGCCCTTCAATGGGGCAAAGTCAGCCTATACCTTTAGCAGAGAAACATCCCCAAAGCATAATGTTTCCACCTCCGTGCTTGACTGTGTTCTTAGGGTCATAATCAGAATTTTTCTTCCTTCAAACACGGCGAGTCGAGTTAATGTCAAATAGCTCAATTTTGGTCTCATCTGTTCACAGCTCTTTCTCCCAATACTTCTCTGAATCATTAAGACGTTCATTGGCATGAGTGTACATGTGCTTTCTTGAGGAGGGGGACTCGCCGTGTTTGGAGGAATAAAAATGCTGACTATGACCCTAAGAACACATCCATACAGTCAAGCACGGGGGTGGAACATTATGCTTTGGGGCCCTTTCTCTGCTAAAGGTACAGACCGACTTTGCTGCATTGAGGGGCCAATCGACAGTGCCATGTATTGTAAAATATTGGATGAGAACCTTCTTCCTTCAGCCAGAACACTGAAGATGGGCCATGGATGGGTCTTTCAGCATGACAATGACCCAAAACATACCCCCAAGGCAACAAAGAAGTGGCTCAAGAAGAAGCACATTAAGGTCATGGAGTGGCCTAGCCATTCTCTAGACCTTAATCCTATAGAAAATGTATGGAGGGAGCTGAAACTTCCAATAGCCAAGCGACAGCCAAGAAACCTTAAGGATTTAGAGAAGATCTGTAAAGAATGTGCGTAAATCTAGTCACTAACTACAAGAAACGTCTTTCCTCTGTGCTTGCCAACAAGAGTTTCTCCACCAAGTACTAAGTCATGTTTTGCTTGGGGATCAAATACTTATTTTACTCACTGAACTGCAACTCAATTTATTACATTCAACATTTGTATCATGGATTTTTGGTTAATATTCTGTCTCTATCATTTAAAATGCACATATGATAGAAAATATAGGGAGGGAGCTGAAACTTCAAATTGCCAAACGACAGCCAAGAACCCTTAGACCCCTTTCACACTGGGGCGGTTTGCAGGCGTTATTGCGCTAAAAACAGTGCCTGCAAATCGCCCCTAAACAGCCTCCGCTGTTTGTTCAGCGTGAAAGCCCGAGGGCTTTCACACTGAAGCGGTGCGCTGGCAGGAGGAGAAAAAATCTCCTGCGAGCCGCATCTTTGGAGCGGTGAAGGAGCGGTGTACTCTTTTATGCCCCGTACACACGGTCGGATATTGATTGGACATTCCGGCAACAAAATCCTAGGATTTTTTCCGGTGGATGTTGGCTCAAACTTGTCTTGCATACACAGGGTCACACAAAGTTGTCGGAAAATCCGATCATTCTGAACGTGGTGACGTAAAACACGTACGTCGGGACTATAAACGGGGCAGTAGCCAATAGCTTTCATCTCTTTATTTATTCTGAGCATGCGTGGCACTTTGTGCGTCGGATTTGTGTACACACAATCGGAAATTCCGACAACGGATTTTGTTGTCGGAAAATTTTATAGCCTGCTCTCAAACTGTGTCGGAAAATCCCATGGAAAATGTGTGATGGAGCCTACACACGGTCGGAATTTCCAACAACAAGGTCCTATCACACATTTTCCGTCAGAAAATCTGACCGTGTGTACGGGGCATTAGAATGAGTACAATAGTAGAAGACCTTGTTTGTGTATTTCAATAAATGCTCTTAAACGTTATCACACTATTGGAGGTATTATTTCTTTTCATGGCGACATACCTTTTCCTGATGAGGATTGCTGCTAATTAAAGAACCCCATCTGCTGTGGACGCAACTCCACTTATCCTGAGCAGCCCCCTGGGGGGCTTCAATATTGCCTACACACTGAGCATGAGAGTGCAAGGCAATATTTTCTGGTGAGTGCGGCTCCATGAGAGTGGATCACAATCTCAACCAGTGTGGTGGAGGAAATTTTTACGGCACAAGAAGATTGTTGTCTTAGATTCATCTTTTTGATGCACATCATCCTGTATAGACTTTGTTTCATTAGTTTACTTTTAATATTGCACGAATTGCATATTGATATTCATTTTAGATTTATTATTTGTTATATTCTTTTGGTCACCAAAGGAAAGGTAGAGGTACTAGGAATATCACGGATATCTTTTTGGTATAGCAATAGCCTTAAATATTTATCACCAGCTATCACTACAGTTTATGTGATTCACTATAATCTAAATGATTCATGTCATTTATAGCGCCACTATTTTATTTATTTAAAATACTATCCAAAGTTCATTCACTGCAGAGACCAGACCAGCATTTAAGGGTTCTGGTCTGTATCAGTGTGGACAGCCAGCTGTAGACAGCAGAAGTGACTCTGTGGGTATGGGTGAGAGAGAGGAGCAGCGCCACTCTGAGTGCAGCATGTAAGTTAAGATTCAATGTTTAATAAAAGGAAGCTCAACTCACAATTTGTCGAGATATATTGTGCATGGCATAAGTAGCTTGGGCTCCTGTAGTCCAGCTGGGCAGCGATGGTGGTCAGCAGTTCCCGGCAGCTCCAGTGTCACCGGGAACTGCTGACCCCCACCACTGGCCAGCTGGACTACAGGAGCCCAAGCTACTTATGCCATGCACATTATATCTCACCAAAATGTGAGTTGATCTTACTTTTATTAAACATTGAATTGTTACTGACATACTGCACTCCGAGTGGCGCCTCTCTCTCTCGCTCTCTCTCTTTCTTTCTCTTTCTCTCTTTCTCATGAATGAAGCTATACTCCCTACAGGATATTACTGCTGCAAGCACAGGCAGCATCAGATTAGATTTCTGAATAGAGGATGTAAACACCTCAGAAGGCTGCCGCTGGGGTACTTATATACTGGGGTGGGGTTGTTCCAGGTTGGATCAGCTTAGGGAGCTAGAGAGAGGTTTTTGTTTTCAAAAGTGTAGTTGTACTTTAAACGATATACATGCATGGACTGTTGCACCAAGAAGCATTAGATGGTACATGAAGATGAATGAATGCCTTTGTACCTGTAGCATTCTGCATCTAACTGAATCTCTTACAAGACCTCACTATTTATCTCTGCAGACTTGTTGGAACTGTGGCCGTAAAGCAAGCGAGACTTGCAGCGGATGCAATATCGCTCGATACTGTGGATCGTTTTGTCAACACAAAGACTGGGAGAAGCATCATCGGATCTGCGGACAAACCCTTCATGGCCCAGCCAAGGCCCTAACCTCAGTCCGCTCCCTACTGCCGAAACCCGCCGACCCTATATTGCTTAGCCCAGCTGTTGAACGCTCATCCAGCGCCACCTCTCGTTCTTCCACTCCTGCATCTGTGACCGCTGTGGACAGCTTGTGAATACTGAACTTCCATCCCAAATGTCCCATCTACCATTTTTTACCTGCCATTTGTAGATTTGGATGAAAAAAAAAAAGAAAAAACTGGTCACATTACAAAAGTCAAACCTTTCCATTGAACCCATTTAAGCTATCTATAAATTTCAAACACACTTTTATTTTTAAAGGAGACCTAATGGACCAAAATATTTAACTTGTAGGACCCTGTACAGCACCCTGGACTGTGAACACACTAAAGAGGCACAAAGCATAGTGAAAATTGTTGAACGTCACTGATTTTGTCATTCTCTGGCAGAGAGCAACCAGTAGGATAATTTCTCTGCTTGTGCAGATCGCCCTTTTGTCATCATTGGCCTGATTCTTCCACTGCTTCCAGCTTAGGATATAAAGACTATTGTATATTTAAATTATTTTACTCTAAAAACAGCTATACCAAAATGGCAGTATATAGCATTACGAAAAATTGCATGTTTTTATTTTTTATTTCTGAAAGTCTTCCCTTGTTGTTGTATATGCTTACCTTTGTAGTTAACTTTTTAAATGTGTACTATTAAAAGCAAAGAGACAAAAAGACTTTTAAAACAAGGTATTCTTTCAAATATTGCTGACTATACAGAATCTGAAGCATTACATACAGTATAGCTGATCAAAAAGGAAGCTAGTGAGAGCAAGTGAACATCCATTTGAAATTTAGTAAAATTTGAAACCTTAAAAAGTTCCTGGTATCACATTCAGTAACCAAAAAAACTCCTTCTTTTTAATAAGAGCTTGATTACTCCACCTTCTAAGCTACACACCTTCCCGATTCTCTCCAGTGACAGTTCCTCTGTAACTGGTTAAGATGGTCTCATTGGGCAAGGGCTTAAGAGTGGGCAAAGCCTTGATATAGAACCAGGGCTTAAATCTGGACTCTAGCCTTCCCTTCAGTCTTGCACAGTTGTACAGACTCCTTTCCTGTACTGAAAATCCTTAGTTTGATTTCACTTCATACTGTGAGCTTCTCACGGTGTGCATTAGAAGGTGCAGCAAGTCAGATGGAGCCTCATTTCCTAGCTAGGGGACATCCAGCATCATCTAGACCAGCCATTCTCAACCAGAGTTGCTCAAGAGGTTGCTAAGGGTTCCTTGAGCGGTGGCTGATTGGCTTCCCATTTTATAGTTGGCCTCCCTGCATAGTTCCAGGGTAGGGCTGGGAGATTTTCTTAAAAAAAAAAAAAAATCTTCGATTCTCTTAAAAAAAACTCGATTCACGATTCGGATCGAGTTTTTTTTTTTCTTTGGAAACCGCGCCGGTCCTGAGGCGCTGCGGGCATGAGCGGACTAGGCCGTAGCCGCGGCCTCACCTAAAAACTCCTTGCCCGCAGCTCCTCAGGACCGGCGCGGTGTCAGCGCCGGCCCTGAGGCGCTGCGGACATCAGTTTTTAGGCGAGGCCGCGGCTTCGGCCTAGTCCGTGGCGTCCAGCTGAAGCCGCGGCCTCGCCTAAAAACTCATGCCCACAGCGCCTCAGGACCGGCGCGGTGGAAAAAAAAAAAAAAATCTATTTGCTTAAATTTTGAATCGATTTGACCTCTCAACTCCATTCAAGATTTAAATCGATTTTAAATCCAGGGCCAGCACCACTTGACGAGTCAGTGGCATGACACTAAATTATCTTTTTAGCTATCTGCAAGGGTGGCATTTGGACCACCACTTTAAGGGGGGCTTTCTTCCGACTGGCCACTAAGGTAAGGGGCATTTTTCCCACTGACCCCCAATAAATTGGTTTTAGAAGAGGTTCCATGAGACCTGAAAATTTACAGGGTTCCTCTGGGGTAAAAATGGTTTACCTCTAGGGTTCCTCTGGGGTAAAAAGGTTAAGAAAGGCTGATCTAGACCTTTCTTCTCTGCCTGGCTGTCCCTGATCCACCCCTTTCATTCCGTTTCAGGATTTCAGTTCTTTCAATCAAGGAGGGGCAGCATCACATATGGACATTACCTAGGGCAGTGACACAATGGGTTGACATTTTGACGGTTAAAACAGGTGGCGAGGAGGCGACATATCGCCTCCTCACCGTCTGCCAAACGCACTCTGAAGAGTGATCCACAATGGATTGCTTTCCCGAGGGCCGTCAATAATAGCTGCAGGCATGAACAAGCCCTAAGAGGTTTACAAGAAATCTTCTGACATAAAGGATGGCATACAGACAGTAGGCTAGGATAGATGCTTGCTTTGCTTTGGGACCTTGAGTCATGGCCATAGATCAAGGTCACATTTACACCTGATCAGGTGTACTTGATCTATAGCCATTGAGCTTAACCAGGGCGGATGCCTGTGTCTCAACATCTCCTGTTGCTGAACCCTGAAGTCCAAAAATCCCAGTTCATACAGTTTCAAAGCCCTGAAGAAGGGGAGAGTGTTGGTTTCCAGGAAACATGTTGGCTGTTTTACCCAATGTTGCTCTCCAAAATTTCTAAACAAAGGGGCAGTTTACTGTCCTACAGGCTTTAGTAGGCTTAGACTGTGGCCAGTGAAAGAAGGAATAGCCCCAAACATCAGTGGGAGGAATAGTGTCCCATCATTGGTTTGGTGATAGGAATAATGTGCCTCATTGTTGGTTTATTTGGAGGAATAGTGCCCCATTGTTGGCATCAGTGGGATTCCTGATACGGATTGGGATGAGAGGATCAGGAGTATTGCAGCCAAGATCTACTGGTGTTTAAGAGATTTGCACATCAAATGCTATTCCTCCATTTGTGTCCTCTCTGGTAGAAGGAAAGGAGAAGTGATATAATACAGCCACAGGTTGATGTATGCTGAGTGCAATATACCTCTGTGTGTGAGGTTTTTGTTCTGGTAAGCCTTTTAATTGTCTGTGATGGGTTTGCACATGAAGATCACTGCAGCATTTCATTGAAGCACATGGGTGTTACACTTGGTCTTCACTAGATAAGCTACATGAGCTTGGACTTTTATAAGTTTGAATAACCTGTTCTTATACTATTTGTGCTAATACTGTGGGAGTGCTGCAGTAAATGTATTCCTTATGGTGATCAGTGGATGATCAGTTTCTATATCAATCCTGAATGCTAGCTGCTTAAATTAGTCTGTTTAGGTTTTATCAGCATGAACTATCTTTCTGTTTTGCCAGTGGGAGGAATGGTGCCCCATCATTGACTTCAATGGGAGGAAAGGTGCCTCATCATTGACGTCAGTGGGAGGAATGGTGTCCCATCATTGATGTCAGTGGGAGGAATGGTGTCCCATCATTGGTACCAGTGGGAGGAATGGTACCCCATCATTGGTGCCAGTGGGAAGAAAGGTGCCTCATCATTGATGTCAGTAGGAGGAATGGTGTCCCATCATTGACTTCAATGGGAGGAAAGGTGCCTCATCATTGACGTCAGTGGGAGGAATGGTGTCCCATCATTGATGTCAGTGGGAGGAATAGTGTCCCATCATTGGTACCAGTGGGAGGAATGGTACCCCATCATTGGTGCCAGTGGGAAAAAAGGTGCCTCATCATTGATGTCAGTAGGAGGAATGGTGTCCCATCATTAATGTCAGTGGGAGAAAATGTGCCCCGACATTGATGTCAGTGGAAGGAAGAGTGCCTCATTACTGGTGTCAATGGGAGGTATAATGCCCCATCATTGTTGGCAGTAGGAGGAATGGTGTCCCATCATTGGTACCAGTAGGAGGAATGGTACCCCATCATTGATGCCAGTGGGAGGAATAGTGCCCCATCATTTGTGTCAGTGGGAGGGATGGTGCCCCATCATTGATATCAATGGAAGGAATCATGCCCCATCAATAATGTCAGTGGGAGGAATTGTGCCCCATCCTTGATATCAATGGAAGAAATAGTGCCCCATCATTTATGTCAGTGGGAGGAATGGTGCTCCACCACTGATGTCAGTTGGAGGAAGGGTGCCCCATCCTTGATATCAGTGGAAGAAATAGTGCCCCATCATTTATGTCAGTGGGAGGAATGGTGCTCCACCACTGATGTCAGTTGGAGGAAGGGTGCCCCATCCTTGATATCAATGGAAGAAATAGTGCCCCATCATTTATGTCAGTGGGAGGAATGGTGCTCCACCACTGATGTCAGTTGGAGGAATGGTGCCCCATCATTGATGTCAGTGGAATAAATGGTGCCCCATCATTGATGTCAGTGGAAGGAATGGTGCCCCATCATTGATGTCGTTGGGAGGAATGGTGTCCCATCATTGATGTTAGTGTTCGATAAAGTGCCCCAATGGGCAGATAAAGGCAAGCAAATGGCTGAATCCAGCTACCGAGCTGCAGTTTTAAGGCCACTGCTCCAATATAAGGTAAATCAATCAATCATTTTTCTACTCTACTACCATTGGTGTGGTGCTGTTTCTACTTGCTCAACTCTTGGGCTTTACCCATGGCGGCAAATTTGGAGTTCCTGGCCTTTCAGGGAAGCCTAACCAGAGCCAGTAAGTTTATGAACCAGCTTCAGCTTTGATAACATAAGAATGCAATGGTGAATAATCCAGTTACCCAAAACCTTACTTCTCAACTCGGTCAAATACAACACACGCCGGGCTCTTGGCCATATCAAAATAAGACACCTTTGGATATATTCTTTATCTAAATAAATCGTCTGCTAATTTCACTCTGCCTTTAATTTCCAAATGTATATTATTGTAAATAAAGATAAATTGACTGCCATATTTGAAGCCCAGAAACGCCCAAAACTCCTAAGTGGACAGAAACTGTCAGGGAGATCTTGCACATAAGAAGCGAGGGGCTGACTCACCCACGAGGTTCAACCTGTAACTAAAATATCACTTTTGGGTGGTCGGACCCTTTTTTCATTTAAACACAAAAAGAAAAGTGTAATATGTTGCAGCTTAGCGACCCTTAGATGTGGTGGCTGCATTTGTTTTCTTTTTTCCTTTTTTTCTTTCCTTTCCCCAAATTTTCATTTCAACACCAACCCCTTATGCATTTCCTAGCAGTACCTCCCATGCACACATACTGTATACCCATATACACACTGTATACATGTACTACACACAATCATTTATTCTTTTGATGACATGGGATGGAAATGCTGAAGAGGGGTGGCTTCAGACTGACTTAAGACTGCTCTCCTCATGCCTGTATAGAAAAAATGTGGCTACTTGGAGCAATGTGTTGGGCATCTACTGGCAACAGAGAAACATTGTCAGCATTGGAACACGGGACACTAAAGAGAAGCAGGGCAGGTGCCCTGGGTGCCCAGCTTCACACCTATGCCACAAATGCTCTGGGGGGGGGGGGTGGGTGGGGGGAGGTAACGTTGGACCTCCTTACCCCCCTGATATCAATGCCAGGCTGATATCCAGCATGGATGGATGTGGCAGCACTATAACCAACAAGTACAGTACTTGCCTTGTTATCTATAGAGTTGGGCGAACAGTTTGAGCCAAGCAAAAGTTTGGCCCGAACAACGCTGTTCGCCCGTTCGGTGAACACACAAATTTGCGGGAAGTTCGGTGGGATGTTTACCTGCCAAGCACCCCACAATGCACTGCATGCTACTCAGTGCATTCTAAGCCCTGATTGGGCAAAGCTTTGCCCAATCAGGACACAGTAAATAGCTGATTGTTAACCACTTCAGCCCCGGAAGATTTGACTGCTGAATGACTGGGCCATTTTTTGCGATTCGGCACTGCGTTGTTTAACTGACAATTGCGCGGACATGCGACGTTGTACCCAAACAAAATTGATGTCCTTTTTTTCCCACAAATAGAGCTTTCTTTTGGTGGTATTTGATCACCTCTGCGGTTTTTCTTTTTTGCACAATAAACAAAAAAAGAGCGACAATTGTGAAAAAAAAAAAAGCAATATTTTTTACTTTTTGCTATAATAAATATCCCCTAAAAATATATAAAAAACATTTTTTTTCCTCAGTTTAGGCCGATATGTATTCTTCTACAAATTTTTGGTAAAAAAAAAATCGCAATAAGTGTATATTGATTGGCTTGTGCAAAAGTTATAGCATCTGCAAAGTAGGGGTTGGTTTTATGGCATTTTTATTATTATTTTTTTTTATTAGTAATGGTGGCGATCTGCGATTTTTTTATCGTGACTGCGACATTATGGCGGACAGATCAGACACTTTTGACACTATTTTGGGACCACTGTCATTTTTGCAGCGATCAGTGCTATAAAAATGCACTGCTTACTGTGTAA
Source organism: Lithobates septentrionalis (assembly GCA_037952835.1). Classification (NCBI taxonomy): domain Eukaryota; kingdom Metazoa; phylum Chordata; class Amphibia; order Anura; family Ranidae; genus Lithobates; species Lithobates septentrionalis. The sequence continues at coordinate 872,140 of JBBDGP010002299.1, read as the reverse complement.
ATGACACTGGCAATGAAGGAGTTGACCACTGGGGGGGGGGGGGGGGCGATGAAGGCGTTAAGTGTGTCCTAGGGAGTGATTCTAACTATGGGGGGGGGCTGGGCTACAAGTCACACAACAGTCCCGATGACAGGGAGCAGTAGATCTCTGTCCTGCCACAAGGCAGAACAGGCAAATGCCTTGTTTACATAGGCATCTCCCCGTTCTGCCACTCTGTGACACGATCGCCGGGAGACCGGTGGACATCGAGTCCGCGGGTGCGATCATGGAGTACGCGCCAGCATGGCGGCAAATTCAAAGGGACGTACAGGTACGCCCATTTGCACTGCTGTGCCATTCTGCCAACGTAAATGTGCATGCAACGGTCGGCAAGCGGTTAAGTAGCAGCCCAGGAAGCTGTGTCCTTAACAAACGGATTAGTCATCAGCTGTCAATAGACTTCCCCGCTGACAGCTGGATGAAGAAAAAAAAATTGCCGGCAATAGGAAAAGCGAAAAAAACGGTGTGGGGGTCGCCCCAATCCATACCATGTCTTTATCCGAGCATGCAGTCTGGCAGGACAGAAAAGGAGAGGGCTCTGCCCCCCCACCCCAAAGCACCTTGTCCCCATGTTATTAGGGACAAGGGCCTCTTCCCATAAACCCTGGGTGGTGGTTGGGGGGGTCTGCGGGCAGGGGGCTTATCCGGATCTGGAAGCCCCCTTTAACAAGGGGGTCCCCAGATCCCAGCCCCCCCTATGTGAATGCGTATGGGGTACACTGTACCCCTACCCATTCGCCAAAAAAGTGTCAAAAATAAATAAAGACAGGAGGCAGTTCCTTTATTAAAATAATAAAAAAGCAATGTCCCCCAATGTAGATCCATTGTCAATCACAACACCCGCCGCAACGCCGCAACGCCGCACCTAAAAAAAAAAAACTTTAAATTGTCAGATATCCAATCACTTTTGAGGAGGGGTCTCCTCGACAGGGAGATACAAAGGAGAAAAAATTGTACAGAGGTTCTAAAGCTTCTAAACGCCATCCAAATGTAAAATAAAATGTGTTCTTTAAAGTATAACTATAGACACTGTAAACAATGACATATTTGATGCAGTCTGTCAACAGCATTATAGTGGTTGTAAACTCTTATATACCAATTAAAGTGACTGACCTCAGATGATACACAGAGATGAAACTAATCCTCCTAAATAAGTTGTGTCTGTTTATCTGCTGCCCTCTCTCCTCTACAGCCTTCTAAAACACACAGATCAAAGAATTATTTCTCCACTCCAGAAGGCAAAGGGCAGGGCTCTGATATCACACACTGCACAGCATAGAGCAGGGAGTTGAGTGTAATCTGAGACCTGAGTGGAGAGAAAAGACCACCCCCCTCTACACAATTTCATAGAGAAACGTGCACAATTGAGGCTATCAATTACCTGCTATGTGCTGAAATGATTTTCTGTTAACTTGAAATGCTCCTCTGACCTTGTCATACATTTTGACTATTTTAAGAAGAATCTGTTCCCTAACAAAGCCCCCTCTCTTCTTGCACATTAAAGCCCTCTCCTCTTACGGAAGTGTCTGATTACTGTCTGTGCTGGCCTAGCTCCTCCACCCCTCCCTTTACAGCTTTTCTATGTAGCTGTTGAGGGTACAGACCTGCAGCTGGAGGAAGAATCAATGGACTACAAGTGCAGAGCTGTCACCACACTTGTGCTCTATCGAGATCTATGAGTCTCTCTGCTGCAGTGGCTGCACTATATAATAAATAACTTGTTTTACTAAATGGAAACCTACTACAGACCAAAAGAAAAGTATGTTATGGAGAAGCTTACTGGGGGTGAGTCCAGCATTGATTACTGCACTGCCTCATCATTCTAATCTCAAGGTTCACAAGACAAGCGTCAGTATAACTTTACACCACAAGATGGAGCTCTTGTCCTTTTCATCTACTGCCTTTATTAAAACAAATCCAATAGACTTGTATAGATAGATTCAGAGATGTTTTCCCCATTGGAGTTGAGCTTAAAAAGTTCTGAATAAACATTACCTATGAGAGCAATTTCTCTTACTGTGCCTGAACTGAGCAGGCTGATTTTTAAAACCGGAATACTTATTTTATTTTTAAAAAATATGCAATGGTAAATATAGCTTCACTTTGTTATTCAGCAAACACTGAAGCTGTTTCAAAAGTTTTCTCTCTTTACCTTTATCTAGGTTCTTTGTGCAGAAACTCTGTCATCAGAGGTGTCTAATAATTTAGTCCTCCTGGGTAGTAATTTTGCCCAGGTCAATTTGTAGTTTTCTCTCCCCCCCCCCCCCCCCCCTCCAGGTTTAAGCTTGCTGCTGTTCCCTGTTGCCACCACTGGGTGTCACTGGCACTCAGGGCAATAGTCATGGGGTCAGTGAAAATCTTGTGCTATTTACCATTTATGTCCCTTCTGGCAACCATTAGGAGGTTGATGACCAGTGGTGCATGCTTGGGGAGCCTATAAATGTTTGAAAAATGGCCTGGTGAGCTCTATTACCCCCCCACCGGAAGGTGTATACAATGTTTTGCGCTGTGTGGACTTGAAGTGGTTGTAAATCAGGGGTCTCAAACTGGCAGCCCTCCAGCTGTTGTGGAGCTACAAGTCTCATCATGCCTCTGTCTGTGGGAGTCATGCTTGAGGCCAGTTTGAGACCCCTGTTGTAAACCCTTAAAAAATATAAAAAACAAAAACTGCAAGACAAAGGCATAATGAGCGAGTATGCATAGCATACTCGCTCATTATGAATTACTTACCTTAGATAGAAGCCCCCGCAGCGGTCCTCGTTCACCACTCCGGCGGCCAACGTCTCTCCCGGGGGTTACTTCCGGGTAGCGCGGCTTCGGCGTTGTGATTGGCCGGAGCCACGATGACATCACTCCCGCGCATGTGTGCGGGAGCCGCCGGTAACAGCACAGTATAACTGAGGCAACAGCACTCCCGCTTAAGTGCGCATGTGCTGATTACGTCGGCACATGCAAATACAGGGATATCTCCTAAACCATGCAGGTTTAGGAGATATCCAGTGTAGCTACAGGTAAGCCTAATTATAGGCTTGCCTGTAGTATAAAGTGGTTGTAAAGGGTTTACAAGGGTTTACAAGGGTTTACAAAAGGGGAGGGCTCTGCCCCCCCACCCCAAAGCACCTTGTCCCCATGTTATTAGGGACAAGGGCCTCTTCCCATAAACCCTGGGTGGTGGTTGGGGGAGTCTGCGGGCAGGGGGCTTATCTGGATCTGGAAGCCCCCTTTAACAAGGGGGTCCCCAGATCCCAGCCCCCCCTATGTGAATGCATATGGGGTACATTGTACCCCTACCCATTCGCCAAAAAAAGTGTCAAAAATAAATAAAGACAGGAGGTAGTTCCTTTATTAAAATAATAAAAAAGCAATGTCCCCCAATGTAGATCCATTGTCAATCAAAACGCCCGCCGCACCTAAAAAAAAAAAAGGGAAAAAAAAGCCATGACGAAGCCTAACCACCGATTGCCTGTTCTGCCGTTTGAAAGCAGATGCTGAAGAAGACCTATATCCTAACCCTCTCTCCTTGGGAGTCAGAGCAATCAGCCTGAAGGAAACGACTAAAGTGACAAGCGCCCATCATTGTCGTGACTATCTCCGCTGTGGCCATGGACTCCATCCTGGGATAATGTCAGCCCTCAGACACTGGAGGCAACTTCTCCTATTCCCTGCCCAGGAGGGGCACTATATCTGTACCCAACCATAGCTAGAATCCAAAGAGGCTCACTAGGAGTGCATTTCCTGCATCGTCTGCTGTGTAACCTCACCTTCCTCCACTCCCTGTTTCACCAATTGTGATCAAACTTATAGCAGGGCATTTAGAGTTTAAATGCAGGGGTTCTTGGCTATTAGCTGCAACCCCATTGGAAGCAATGGGAGGCTGACAGCGGCCACAGCTGCTTGCATATAATTGCTCAAGCAGTGATTACCTGTGATGACTTACGGAAAGGTTTCTTCACAGTAAGAGCTGTGAAAATGTGGAATAGACTCCCTCCAGAGGTGGTTCTGGTCAGCTCATTAGATTGCTTTAAAAAAGGCCTGGATTCTTTTCTAAATGTACATAATATAACTGGGTACTAACATTTATAGGTAAAGTTGATCCAGGGAAAATCCGATTGCTTCTCTGGGATCAGGAAGGAAATTTTTCCCCTCCTCTAGCAAACTGAATCCTGCTTTTTTTTTTTTGGGGGGGGGGGGGGGTTGCCTTATTCTGGATCAACTGTGGGTATAGGATTGGGTATATGGGATTGTATGTTATTTTTTATTTTATTTATTTATTTATTTTTTATGGTTGAACTGGATGGACTTGTGTCTTTTTTCGACCTGGCTAACTATGTAACTATGACTTCCAGCCTGAATACTATGACTCAACAAACCCCCCTCATACCCCCTAGGCCTCATAGCAGTTGTGCTGGCTGTTATAAGGAAGGGCAAACCAGTAATATACAGAAACGTAAAACAAAAATTTACTTTTAACGTAATATGTAAATATCTACTCAAAGAAAATTCAGTATAAATTCCCATATAAATAGGAAGAAAATTCCCATTTTCTTTACAGTTTCGAGAGCAGTTGTCATTTCACTTTTTAATCTTTGCAGAAACGTGAGGGCGCAGCATTACAGATGTCTGGAAACTCCAAGCTGAGGTTTGCCGCTGGTAGCTGCAATGCTGGCAATGCACCTATGTAAATGTTTTCTTTCTTTTAGTGTAAAGCGCGCTCCCAGGTATGTCACCTAACCCCAGGTCACCAGTGAGATACTAATCGCCTCTGAGAAATGTTTAGACTGATATGTCAAGAGACATAAGGGCATTTCTTAAAGCTAATCTCTATTGTCCAAATATAGAAGACATACAATATCTGTTCTTTTTGAATCTTGAATCTTGTGTATTTCCTTCAGATCTGTGTGGTAATCCAGTGTGAAACAACTCCTGTGCTTCCTGTAATAAGGACCGCTCACTGCTGCTCTCTCTCCTTATGCAGAGTGACTGGTCTTGTCTCCGCCCCCTCCTGTAGTTTCCTGCAGGCAACCTGTAGTGGGTGGAGCCTGCTGGATCCCTCCCACAGTTCAGCTCTCTCTTTTGTGTTACAGGGGTGTTTAGTGCACACAAAGTGGCTGTTGAGGAAGATACTGCAAGGATGGGTTAAAACCCCCTTTTTTTGCTGACTCATTGGGGAGATTTCCCTTTAATCCCATCCCAGCGACACATCAGGAATTGAGAGTATATCTCTAAAAGGAGAAAGACTTATGCCGCGTACACACACGGTCAGACTTTCTGGCAGGAAAAGTCCGACTGAATCTTTTCATCGGACATTCCGATCGTGTGTGGGCTTCATCGGACTTATTTTTTCGAAAATTCTGACGGACCTAGAAGTAGAACATGTTTTAAATCTTTCCGACGGAATCAATTCCTATCGGGAAAACCGCTTGTCTGTATGCTATTCCGACGGACCAAAAACGATACATGCTCTGAAGCAAGTACGGAACAGCAGCTATTGGCTACTCGCTATTGAACTTCCTTTTTCTAGTCCCGTCGTACGTGTTGTACGTCACCGCGTTCTAGACGGTCGGACTTTGGTGTGATCGTGTGTAGGCAAGACAGTTTCAGCGGAACTCCATCGGAAAAACCTTCAGAGTTTATTCCGACAGAACGACCGGTCGTGTGTACGTGGCATTAGACTGTTGTCATGGGGAGCAGGTGTCCCTTTTAGTGGATTCAGAGGGGCAGCAATGATAAATGCACATCTAAACAAGCCCTTAAAGACTGCAAGTTAGAACACCAGGATATGTAGAGAGAGGGAATTTGTGGTGACAGTATGATCACCTGCTGCATCCACAGACAGCTTAAAGTAGGTGTGAACTTAAAAAAATATATATCACTGCCAGCCCCTCTCTTTTATGCAGGCATCCTACACTGTGTAAGTGTTTGTGTCAAACAATGCCTCTAAATACCTTTTTTCAGATCTGTTCTGGCCGGTCACGTGACCTCTGGCCGCTCTCCTACTCTGGTCTAAGTGCTACAGCTGGAGGGGCCGAGATCCCCTCTGGCGTCAGCCGGGGAGGTCACATGACCTGTTCCCTTATAGGTTAAAAGGCACCTTGCTTGTGCTGTCTAACCTGTCCCTCTCTAAGCTGTAAAAAATGTGGTTGATCCTGCTTGTTCCTGTGTCCCCTTTAGTATGCTGACCACGATAATCATGTCTGCTGATCCCTGATTACCGTGGTCAGTTTATGTGCCTCTGTCATCCCCCTGCTCTCCTCTTTCCCCATCTCCCCTCCCTTCCTCCCTGTCAGCTCCTGTGTGTGTGTAAGCTGTCCCCCCCCCCCCCCTCCCCACTCCTGCTGCTATTAGTGGTAAAGTAAAGTTAATTTAATATTACTGCCAGACCCTCTCTTTTCTGCAGCCATCCTACACTGTGTAAGTGTTTGTGTCAAACAATGCCTCTAAATACCTTTCTTCAAATCTGTTTTGGCTCTCCTACTCCGATCTAAGTGCTACAGCGGGAGGGGCCCGAGTTCCCCTCTGAGGTCAGCCGGGGAGGTCACGTGATCGCCAGAACAGATCTAAAAGAAGGTATTTAGAGGCATGTTTTTCCACAAACACTTACACAGTGTAGGATGGCTGCAAAAAAGAGAGGGGCTGGCAGTGATATTTAATTAAAGTGTTACTAAACTCAGAACCCTGTATTTACTATATCTGGTCTCCCACAGTACACAGAACATGAAAATGCAATTGTTTTAGTAAATATAAACTGATATACCTTTTCTCATCAGCAGTATATAGCAGTCTTGTGACTTCTATCAGTGTCTGGTTAAAGCTTGTAGGAGGAGTTTTCATTCTCTCCTAATTGTCCTATGAGGCTGCAAGACCCCTGACCCTCTGTCTGGACAGTGTTGATTAGGCCGGAGCAGAGACAGTTCACACACACACAGGAGCTGACAGGCAAGGAGGGAGGGGGGGGAGAGAAGAGAGCGGCAGGATGACGGAGGCAGGTAAACTGACCACAGTAATCAGAGATTAGCAGCCATGATTACTGTGGTCAGCACACTAAAGGGGACACAGGACCAGGCAGGATCAATAAGGTTTTTTACAGCTTAGAGAGTGAAAGGTTAGACAGCACAAGCACTGTGCTGTTTAACCACTTCAGCTCCGGAAGGTTTACCCCCTTCATGATCAGGCCATTTTTTGCGATATGGCACAATTGTTCGGTTGTGCAATGCTGTATCCAAATAAAATGAATGTCCTTTTTTTTCGCCCACAAATAGAGCTTTCTTTTGGTGGTATTTGATCACCTCTGTGGTTTTTATTTTTTGTGCTATAAACAAAAAAGGCTGACAAATTTGAAAAAATATATATATATATATTTCTACTTTCTGCTATAAAACATACCCATTAAAAAATTTAAAAATCTAATTTCTTCATAAATTTAGGCCAATATGTATTCTGCTACATATTATTGGTAAAAAAATAAATCCCAATAAGAGTATGTTGATTGGTTTACGCAAAATTTAGAGCATCTACAAACTATAGGATATTTTATTTATTTTATTTTTATTTTTTACTAGTAATGGCAGTGATCAGTGACTTATAGTGGGACTGTGATATTGCGGCGGACAAATCAGACACTAACTGACACTTTTGACACTTTTTGGGGACCAGTGACACTAATACAGCGATCAGTGCTAAAAAATATGCACTGTTACTGTACTAATGACACTGGCAGGGAAGGGGTTGACATCAGGGGCGGTCAAAGGGTTGAATATGTTCCCTGGGAGTGCTTCCAGCCTGAATACTATGACTCAACAATATAGCTGTTATAGCTTTAACACTGATACGGGGGGATTTTTTTTTATAAAACAAATTTGCAGGATGAATGTCACAATCCAAATGTCCACCCATAACACATTTTTAATATGATTATCTCCTATGAGCGTCAGCTCCATCAAATGACCAAAATGCAGTATTTTCTTAAAATATCTCAGCCAGGAAAATATTGTATTATGGCCACTAGATGACACTGACAATCATAGGAATTAACCATAATAGACAAAATCTAGGGAAAATTCATTACAGCAGGACAAATGCTTCTGACATTTGCCCAGTGAAGACCCCATGGTATTCTTGTGTCTTTGTACACTTGTCTTTACAGTTCTTCCCGGCCTATAGCAAAATGACAGCCGGCAGGGGTTCCATTTTCCTGAGTGGACGTCATATGACGTCCTTCAGAACAAGCTGCTCGTGCACGCCCCCAGAGGCACACAGCACGGCGATCTAAGGTGCGGTGTGTTGCTTGGACACACCACATCTCTCATCTCGGTAAAGAGCTTATGACATAGGCTCTTTACCATGCGATCAACTATGTCCAATCACAAATGATCACAGTGTAAATAGGAAGTGCTAGTTATCGGCATTCCTCTACTCACGCTGACAGAGCGCCTGAGTATAGGAGAGCCGATAAGAGGCTTTCCTGACAGGAGGGATCTGCACTGATAATCAGTGCAATGTTTATTAGTGCAGCCTCATCACCGGAGATGACTGCCAGTGCCCACCAGTAATGCCAATCAGTGCCCATCAGTAATGCCTTTCAGTGATGCCTGTCAGTGTCTCCGTATCAGTGCCGCCTATCAATGCCGCTCATCAATGCACATCAGTGCCTATAATTGCCTCTTATGAGTGCCCATAAACAATTCCTTTCAGTGCCCATCAGTGATGCCTGTCAGTGCCACCTATTAGTGCCCATCAGCATACCTCCCAACGTTTTGACATGGGAAAAAGGGACACCTTCTAGCAGATGTATGTAGGCATAGGACACGCCTCCTGCCACACCCCCTTAAAGAAGAATTAACCAAAAAAAAGGTTAATTAAATCCATAAGTACTTTTTTTTTTTTTTTTACCACTACTATTCCTTTATATTGGCTTTTAAAATGTACAAATGCAGCAATCTAGAATTTGGATGAAAGGTTTAGCACTGGGAAACACTTTTTGAAAGATAAAAAGTGCATTTTATATACAACTATATAGATCAGACCAAATGAGACGGAAAGAGGGACATTGCTCCAAATCAGGGACAGTCTCTTGAAATCAGGGACAGTTAGGAGCTATGCATCAGTAATGCCTGTTAGTGCCGCCTATCAGTGCCCATCAGTGCTGCATATTAGTGCCACCTCATCAGTGCTCCCTCATCAGTGCCCATCAGTGAAGGAGAAAAATTACTTATTTTATACTTACTTTATTTTTTTTCGCTCTTTTTTCGCTTGTTTAGGAAAAAATTCAAAACTCAGTGGTGATTAAATACCACCAAAAGAAATCTCTATCTGTCTCAAAAAAATGATAAAAATGTAGTTTGAGTACAGTGTTGCATGACGGCGCAATTGTCATTCAAAGTGCAAAGATTGGCCTGGGCAGGAAGGGGGTGAAAGTGCCCGGAATTTAAGTGGTTAAAATTAAAACTTATCAGTTTGTTCAGGCTGATAGAAAAATATTATTTCAAAGCTTGTCCAGTATGGATTATATTTCATGGGATATTCAGCAACTATCTGACGAAAAGAAAGTCGTAAGAGAGAAGATTTTAAAGTAAATACTGCAGTGAAAATAAGGAAGGGCAAACCAGTAATATAGAGCAACGTAAAACAAAAATGTACTTATAACGTAATATGTAAATATCTACTCAAAGAAAATTCAGTATAAATTCCCACTTAAATAGGAAGAAAATTCCCATTTTCTTTAGTTTCAAGAGCAGTTGTCATTTCACTTTTTAATCTTTGCAGAAACGTGAGGGCGCAGCAATACAGATTGCTGGGAACTCCAAGCTGAGGTTTGCCGCTGGTAGCTGCAATGCTGGCAATGCACCTATGTAAATGTTTTCTTTCTTTTAGTGTAAAGCGCGCTCCCAGGTATGTCACCTAACCCCAGGTCACCAGTGAGATACCAATTGCCTTTTGAGAAATGTTTAGACTGATATGTCAAGAGAGATAAGGGCATTTCTTAAAGCTAATCTCTATTGTCTAAATACAGAAGACAGACAATATCTGTTCTTCTTGAATCTTGAATCTTGTGTATTTCCTTTAGATCTGTGTGGTAATCCAGTGTGAAACAACTCCTGTGCTTCCTGACCTCTCACTGCTGCTCTCTCTCCTTATGCAGAGTCACTGGTCTTGTCTCCGCCCCCTCCTGTAGTTTCCTGCAGGCAGCCTGTAGTGGGTGGAGCCTGCTGGATCCCTCCAACAGTTCAGCTCTCTCTTTTGTGTTACAGGGGTATTTAATGCACACAAAGTGGTTTTGTGTGTGGCTGTTGAGGAAGATACTGTATGAATACATTCTTGTTTTAGCTTTAAAGTTTATGTATAGCCAAAACTTTTTTACTTTTGGATGGGTTAAAACCCCCTTTTCTTGCTGACTCATTGGGGAGATTTCCCTTTAATCCTGTCCCAGTGACACATCGGGGGAGCAGGTGTCCCTTTTGGTGGATTCAGAGGGGCAGCAATGATAAATGGACATCTGAACAAGCCCTTAAAGATTACAAGTTAGAACACCGGCATATGTAGAGAGAGGGAATTTGTGGTGGCAGTATGGTCACCTTCTGACTTGGCAGCATCCACAGGCAGCTTAAAGTAGTTGTAAACTTAAAAAAATATATATATCACCGCCAGCCCCTCTCTTTTATGCAGGCATCCTACACAGTGTAATGCCGCGTACACACAAGCGGACTTTACGGCATACTTTGTCCTGCGGATTTTTCGACGGACTTTACGACGGACTTTCCGAATGAACGGACTTGCCTACACACAATCAACCAAGGTCCAACGGATTCGTACGTGATGACATACGACCGGACTAAAACAAGGAAGTTCATAGCCAGTAGCCAATAGCTGCCCTAGCGTCGGTTTTTGTCCGTTGGACTAGCATACAGACAAGCGGACTTTTCGACCGGACTCAAGTCCATCAAAAAGATTAGAAACATGTTTAATTTCTAAGTCCGTCAAACTTTTGGGGAAAAAAAGTCCGCTGGAGCCCACACACGATCGAATTGTCCGACGGACTCCGGTTCGCCGGACCAAGTATGCCGTAAAGTCCGGTCGTGTGTACGCGGCATAAGTGTTTGTGTCAAACAATGCCTCTAAATACCTTTTTTCAGATCTGTTCTCGCCGGTCACGTGACCTCCGGCCGCTCTCCTACTCTGATTTAAGTGCTGCAGCTGGAGGGGCCGAGATCCCCTCTGATGTCAGCCGGGGAGATCACATGACCGGTTCCCTTATAGATTAAACGGCACAGTGCTTGTGCTGTCTAACCTGTCCCTCTCTAAGCTGTAAATAAACGTGGTTGAGCCTGCCTGTTCCTGTTTCCCCTTTAGTATGCTGACCACGATAATCATGGCTGCTGATGCCTGATTACTGCGGTCAGTTTACTTGCCTCTGTCATCCCGCTGCTCTCCTCTTTCCCCCTCTCCCCTTCCGTTCCTGCCTATCAGCTCCTGTGCATGTGTAAGTCGTCTCCGCATCACTGCCAGTCCCTCTTTTTTCTGCAGCCATCCTACACTGTGTAAGTGTTTGTGTCAAACAATGCCTCTATCTAAATACCTTTTTTCGGATCTGTTCTGGCCGGTCACATGACCTCCGGCCACTCTCCTACTCCGATCTAAGTGCTACAGTGGGAGGGGCTGAGTTCCCCTCTGACGTCAGCCTCAGGGAGATCACATTGATTGCCAAAACAGATCTGAAAGAAGGTATTTAGAGGCATCTTTTTCCACAAACACTTATGCCGCGTACACAAGGTCGGACTTTTCGTCTACAAAAGTCCGACGGACGCCGACGGACTAAAGCTGGCTGACAATCCGATCGTGTGTGGGCTTCCCCGGACTTTCAGCGGACTTTTTCAGCCTCAAATACGACGGACTTTAGATTTGGAACATGCTTCAAATCTTTACGTCGTAACTACGACGGACCCCGAAATCCGCTCGTCTGTGTGCTAGTCCGACGGACAAAAACCGTCATCACGTACGAATCAGTCGGACTTTTGTGTGGTCGTCTGTAGGCAAGTCCGTTCGTTAGAAAGTCTGCCGCAAGTCCGCCGAAAGTCCGCCGGAAGTCTGTCGGACAGGTTGTCGGACTTTTGTAGACGAAAAGTCCGACCGTGTGTACGCGGCATTACACAGTGTAGGATGGCTGCAAAAAAGAAAGGGGCTGGCAGTGATATTTAATTAAAGTGTTACTAAACTCAAGACCCTGCATTCACTATATCTGGTCTCCCACAGTACACAGAACATAGAAATGCCCCGCCCCGCTTCGCTCCCACCACCCCCTGCCCCTCTCCGCCCCATTCTATTGTAACCACGCGGCCGGCGGAGACCTACCAGGAAAAAACCTGTTGTAAGGGGGGGCTCCGCTGGGTAAACCTGATGTAAGGGGGGCTCCACTGGGGAAACCTGATGTAAGGGGGGCTCCCCTGGGGAAACCTGATGTAAGGGGGGCTCCGCTGGGCAAACCTGATGTAAGGGGGGGCTCCGCTGGGGAAACCTGATGTAAGGGGGGGCACCGCTGGGGACATCTGATGTAAGGGGGGCTCTGCTGGGGATACCTGATGTAAGGGGGGGCTCCGCTGGGGACATCTAAAGTAAGGGGGCTCCGCTGGGGACACCTGATGTAAGGGGGGCTCCGCTGGGGACATCTGATGTAAGGGGGGGCACCGCTGGGGACACCTGATGTAAGGGGGGCACCGCTGGGGACATCTGATGTAAGGGGGCTCCGCTGGTGACACCTGATGTAAGGGGGGCTCCGCTGGGGACATCTGATGTAAGGGGGGCTCCGCTGGGGACATCTGATGTAAGGGGGGGCCCTGCTGGGGACATCTGATGTAAGGGGGCCCTGCTGGGGACATCTGATGTAAGGGGGCCCTGCTGGGGACATCTGATGTAAGGGGGGCTGCGCTGGGGACATCTGATGTAAGGCGGGCTCCGCTGGGGGCACCTGATGCAAGGACGGACTCTGCTGGGACACCTGATGCAAGGACGGACTCTGCTGGGGGCACCTGATGCAAGGACGGACTCTGCTGGGACACCCGATGCAAGGACGGACTCTGCTGGGACACCTGATGCAAGGACGGACTCTGCTGGGACACCTGATGCAAGGACGGACTCTGCTGGCACACCTGATGCAAGGAGGGACTCTGCTGTGGGCTCCTAATGCAAGGACGGACGGCTGGTGGCAGGCGACATGGCAGGTGACACGCTCAGGGATCCCGCTGATTCGGCATTATGGTGAGTTGAATGATTTCATTTTATATTACAATGTAATAATAGAAATAATGTACTTCAATCATCCTGACACCATAGCAACCATGGTGCCGGGATGATTGAAGTGCTAACACCAAGTGTTTGGAGTATCTTTATCTGCTGATTGTTAAACTTTCTGGAATACACATATTTCTATTGTTGTGTAGGATCTGAGGCTGCTGTCCCTCCATCCCTCCCTCCCTCTCCCTCCATCCCTCGTTCATCTCAGATGCTAACCACACCCCTATGAGCCACGCCCATTTAAGACATGCCCACTATTTTGCATAAGCCACGCCTATTTTTCACAGCGGCGCAGCATAGTTTTACTTTTCCCCTGTGCCACACCTACAAACGCATGCCCCGCCCCCTAAATATAATAAGACTCCGCCTACAGCCACAAAAGTGTCCCTAAATTTTTTTTTACAATGTTGGCAACTATGGAAGTGAGGCATTGCCAGCCCCCCTGAGAAAGAGGGAGTTGTAGCATTCGCTTTGCCAATCGCAGTTTTCCCTGCCCAAAGAAAGTTATTTAGAGATTGGAGTGTTCCTGAAGAAATATAAAATTTGGGAAGGTAAACCATTTTCAGTAGGTTCATCCTACCCACTGGCGACAGTGGCAGGGTTTTCCATGACTGGCACTTCCTATTAAACTGAGTGATTAAGGGCGTAAGGTTATCCTCCAAATAAGCAAGTAGAGATCCTCTGACTTTTTACCCCCAAGTATGTAAACTCCTCTACCCACTGGAGGGGGGTCTGAGTGCCCACTCCAGGAGCCCGAGGGGTGAAGGGAAAACAGGACTGACTTGTCCCAATTGACGCGGATCCCACAGTACTGACCAAATTGGTCAATTATCTCCAAAGCGGACTTCAAGGAGACACCCGCGTCAGCCAGGTATAACAATGTGTCATCCGCATAAAGAGACACCTTTTCTTGGAGTACTGCAACTGGAATTCCCCTCACCCTAGGGTCCAGGCGCAAAAGGATTGCCAGGGGCTCTATTGCCAAAGCAAAGAACCTCGGGGAGAGGGGGCAGCCTTGTCTGGTTCCCCTGCTCAAATTGAACGAAGCAAACACTAGGCCATTAACTCTGGTGGTTGGGTTCCTATACAAGAGTTGGATCCAAGAAATTAACCTAGGCCCAATACCAAAGCATTCTAGCACCTTCCAGAGAAAAAGCCACTCAACCAAGTCAAATGCTTTCTCGGCATCTAACGCCGCTACCACCCTGAGTTGCCCTCCTTGGCCAGATCTATATGGGTGAACAATCTACGAATGTTAATGTCCGTCCAACTACCCGGCATGAACCCGGATTGGTCCGGATGCACTAAGGATGTAATTACTGTGTTCAAACGGTTCCCCAGTATCTTTGCTAGGGGTCCACATTTATCAAAGATATCGGACGGTAGAATTTACAGAGTTCCAGGTTCTTGCCAGGTTTGGGGACCACTACTATCATAGCTTCAGACATGGAGGCCGGCAGGGACCCCTCCCGCAAAGAAGATAATAACATAGAGTGGATTCTAGGTGCCAAGTCCTCTACATAGGTCCTGTAAAATTCAGTGGGAAATCCGTCAGGCCACGGTGTCTTACCTGCCTGGAGAGGGGACATAGCCCGCCAAACCTCTTTAAGGGTAATAGGAGAGTCAAGCTGTTCTCTATAAGTTGTGGTAAGGACAGGGAAGTTAATGTCAGAAAGGTATATGTGAAGATCGTCCATGGAATAGTTTACCTGGGAAGAGTAAAGTGCAGTGTAGTATGAAGCAAAACAGTCAGTAATTGTCCTAGACACAGTCTATCAGGTCCCATCCATGTCAACTATGCAGGGGATACTCATAGAGGGTGACTGCTTGCGGGCTAGCCAGGCTAACAACCTACCATTACGCTCGCCTCCTCGAAAAATTATTTGAGACTGCTGAAGTCCTTTTTTTCTTAGTCAGGGAAGTACGGAGCAGAAGGACGGCTCTAGTACTTTCCTGAAGCCGTTCATGGATCAGTCTGGACATATTGTTTCTCCAAGGAGTTAGCTATGTCCTTGGCTTTAACCAATTCAGTTTTCATCTGTCTGCGAACCCCTCCTATGAGCACCTAATAGTGACCTCTACAGAAGGCCTTGAAGGCATCCCACACCACAGCCTCTGAGGCAGACCCAGGATTATGGGACCAGTATGCATGCAGCTGCTGTCTAAGCCCAGAGTCCACCTCAGGGTTAAAAATCCAGAACCTGAAAAGTCCCCACAATTTATCTGAGGCAGACCCCTCCAGGGACAGCCGAACCAGCATTGGTGCTTGGTCAGAGATTCCCCTCGGGAGGATAGATATCTGTTGGACTCTATAAAGGATGGGGCTGCCCGCATACATCAGATCGATTCGGGAGAGAGACCTATAGGTGGCAGAGTGACACGTGAAGGACCTGTCGAGGGGATGTCTCCACCTCCACAGATCCGTCAGTCCATAAGCCTCCGCCCAGCCGGAGAGGTCCGATGAGGAGCCCCAATGGGGGTGAAACTGTCAAGCTCAGGGTAAGGTGGCATATTGAAATCCCCCATAAAAATCACGTTGTCTGTACCGTAGTTGACAATGAGGGAAGTAAGCTTATGGAGCAACTTAATAGAGGCAGGGGGAGGTATATAGAGTCCCACCAGCACAACTTCTAAACATTCCACCATAGCATGAATCACAACATATTGTCCACCTGGGTCAAGCACCAGGTCCAGAAGTCTAAAGGATCCTCCGGCAGTCCCAGGATTCTCAAGTTATTGCAACGGTTTTGATTCTCGGCGTCCTCCACTCTGGCCTCCAGGAGCTTGACCTTGGCTTTCAGTGTGTGGAGGTCTGCTGAGTGTTCCCTTTGCACGTCCTCAGCCAAAGAGACCCGCTGCTCCACCTTCGTCATGTGGCCCCGGAATGGATACAGGTCTCGGCGGATCAGTCCGAGCTCCATGTAGACATTATCAATTTTGTCCATCAGTGTGGTACGGCAAGCAGTAATAGCCTGCATTAAGTCAGCAAACTCAGAGGAAGACGCAGAGGTCTCCAGTGCTGGATGAGACTCAGCCATCGTGCATGTCTCCTCAGGCTGCTCTGTCTGCGTGGCCAGGGTAGTACAGACAGCTTCTGCTGCTCTGCTCTTGACTTCCAGTCGATCTTTCGGCGGGTTGTTTTTCCGAGAAGAGCCCCGTTTTCTGTATCCAGGCATAGAGGAACAGAAGGGGACAGGCAAACACAGCTCTCCAGGGAGATAACGCATGTCCTGCACTCAGTATGATCAGGATAAACGCACAGGATGGCGGAGCAGCTCTAAAACACGTCCGCTCCCTGTGCCACCTTGGGCACGCCCCCGGAGGTGGACAAGTTTGGTTAGTAGTTTCCATGAAGTCTGAGGTTTTATACACATACATGCTACTTCCTGCTGACCTGTCTATGTCTGGCGATGTCTACTTCGCTTAACTGAAAATCCAAATTGTTGCTAAATTTTTTGTGGATGATGCAAGAATTTCATTTCTGATCTACACTTTTCCTATGGTCTGTTGGATTTTGTATCTGTGAAGTTCTAATAGAGCTTATATGGAATAAAAAAATATCACATTGAGCTTCATTTTTACCCCCCCCCCAAAGGTAGCAGTAAGCAGGCAATACACATGCTGCAGCAATGATACATTGCATCATAGCACGCAAAAATTATCCCCTGTTACATTCAGCAGCACCGCCCCCGAACGTGACTCATGCACCTGAAAGAGGCCACGCCACAACCACATGCATTTCACGCTTGTTCAGGCTTTTTAGTTAAATCAGGAGGTGAAGAGGTATCATAGCGCCTCTAAACCACCTGTCAAATGCCCTCTGACAAGCCATCCACTGTAGATCGCTCTTGAGAGGACTAACACTGCCAAAAATGAGTAATAAATGATTGTGCTTTAAGTAATGAAAACCTTATTGCACTACTTGCATTATGTCCCCATGCATACACCTACGTTGTTGTGAATATATTGATATATGGTATCAGGTCTGACCAGTCTGGGCAGGTGTGACCACCACCTCCTTCCATGTCACCTGTTTTCTAATGAATCACCACGCTCCACTTAGGTTCTAGTTGGCCAGACTACCTAGCAACCAGTGAAAATACACTTGTGACCTCCCACTAGAAATACAAAGCTGCAAATATTTATTTAAGTGTGATTATAATGGAGTAAGGTGCGGGTCAGGGAGTTTGTACAATCAGCTGGTAATTCAGCCTGGAGGTAGGGTTGTTTTTGTCTGGCGAGGTGTTGTATAATGTGATACTCGCTGCCAGTACAAGTGGCTCGTGTGCAGAGTCAACGGTGTAAAAACTGCCTTATGTTCAGGTTGTAAACAATGTCATTAACCCAAAGTAAAGGTCAGGTAGTCAGCGTTTGTGAAGGCTTTACAAAGGGATGGGGCCTACAGGACAATGCACATACACAATGTGCAGCAATGTTTTTGCAGGTGTTACCTCTATAGGTGAATATTGAGTTCATCTAAAACTAAACTCTAGGCTGATACAAAAGACACAACTTAAAGGCATAGTCCATCTTATGCAAAAATTTAATAAATGCACCTATATTATTAAAATTTAAAATGTGCATTTATTAAATGTTTGCATTGAAGCCTGCAGAGCATTGCAACCATGATCAGTGCTCCTGCACAGTTTACTTGCAGTATCTCTGTTCCCAGCCGGAACATAGAGAGCAATAAAAACATGAGGACGAGTCTAACTCTTTTCCATTGTTCTGGAATTATTTCTGATTGGGACTCTAAAAACAGAAGTTAATACTGCAGCTGCAGGAACAGATTCACAGGATGCAATCACTGTGTTTAAAATGTCCGTTCAGTGCCAAAATTATTATTACATGTTATTTTATACATAGATAAGAAAGGGGTGGTGTGGGATGTTATTAAAAACTAACAAATAGAAATATGTTATTAAAAGCTAACAAATAGAAATATATTATTAAAAGCTAGCGAATAGAACAATTGCAAAAGTAAAACCTTGAGAGGGGAGGGGGAGTAGAGAAAGAGAGAGCTTCTAGCAGAAGATGTGTCTGTGTGTTAGGTGAAGGTTACAGAACAAATTTCAACAGTGCGAACAAAATGGAGTCTCTTGTGCTTAAATGAACAATACAGTGAATGTCCATGTCACCCACTCAATCCAAAACAAAAGGAAACATTACATTCACTTAAAAATAATAAAATAAAAAAAAACAGTTTTTGACTCCTCAGGTTAAAAACAGAGGTTTTAGTTGCATACATTTGCAAATACATGTGAAAGCCAAATTGCACAGTTTTTGACTCCTCAGGTTAAAAACAGAGGTTTTAGTTGCATACATTTGCAAATACATGTGAAAGCCAAATTGCTTCATCAATGCACCTCTGATAAGTGTAGTCCCTCAAGCTGAACTATATGCGTTTCCCAGTTATGTGAACATATATAGCAAAAGCAACGAGCATACTTACCTGTAGCAACACAAAAGCAAAGAGCAGGCTCACCTTTAGCAATGTAAAAGCAGAGGGCAGGCTTACCTGTAGCAACACAATAGCAGAGGGCAGGCTCACCTGTAGCAATGCAAAAGCAGAGGGCAGGCTCACCTGTAGCAATACAAAAGCAGAGGGCAGACTCACCTGTAGCAATGCAAAAGCAGAGGGCAGGCTCACCTGTAGCAATGCAAAAGCAGAAGGCAGGCTCAACTGTAGCAATGCAAAAGCAGAGGCCAGGCTAATCTATAGCAATGTAAATGCAGAGAGCAGGCTCACCTGTAGCACTGCAAAAGCAGAGAGCAGGCTCACCTGTAGCAATGCAAAAGCAGAGAGCAGGCTCACCTGAAGAAATGCAAAAGCAGAGGGCAAGCTCATATGTAGCAATGCAAAAGCAGAGAACAGGCTCACCTGTAGCAATGCAAAAGCAGAAAGCAGGCTCATGTGTAGCAATGCAAAAGCAGAGGGCAGGCTCACCTGCAGCAGCCCTTTCCTTCTTAAAAGGTGTAGCACACACCAGAAACCCAGATATTACCTTTACAAGGCAGCTGAAGACTTCCAGTGTGTGTCTGTTGTGGCAGGGTGAGGTCTAAAATGCCAGTCTAGGTCAGAGTTTTGTGGAAAAAAGCACATTAACCCCTTCACAACTAAGGGTAAAACAAATCTTAATGCCTAAGCACAATTTTGCAGTGTTGACATGTCTTAGTAGTGGTAATGTCTTAGTAGTGGTCTTAGTAGTGGTAGTGTCTTAGATGTGGCTCCTTGCTGTGGCCTTTCCCTGCATGGCTGTCCTCCTATTGAAGTCTCAGAGTCTGCTAATTTAATTTGCAACTACCTAAAGGTGTCCTGGACCTAACCCTCTTTCCCCCAAAAATACAAAAGGGACTGTTAAAAGAAATAAAACCTCTTTTGCATCCAAGAAGTGTCTGGCGCCCAATGACTTTAACCATCTTTGCACCCACTATGCCTCACAACCCACCACATATTGAAGGATGTCAGCTATCTTTGGCCTTGTAGGTCCTATTAGACTGGACAAGGTCAGAGACCTTGCTACACTTGCATCAGATGCATTCAGAGAAAGACTTTACCAGGCAGGGTAGCCCCAATGGGCCATCTACAGAGTCAGGGACCAATGGAGTTGGTGTGCATTGATTTCTTGTATTTGGAACCTGACTTGAGTAGATGGAGTAATGTCCTGGTTGTGACAGAATATTTCACTCGATACGCCCAAGCTTTCCCCACTAGGGACTAGGGATGAGCCGAACACCGCCCCTTTCAGTTCGCAGCAGAACATGTGAACAGGCAAAAAATTTGTTCGAACACGCAAACACCATTAAAGTCTAAGGGTTCACGAACGAGAAAAAACAAAAGTGCTAATTTTAAAGGCTTATATGCAAATTATTGCCATAAAAAGTGTTTGGGGACCTGGGTTCTGCCCCAGGGGACATGTATCAATGCAAAAAAAGGTTTTAAAAAGGCTGTTTTATCGGGAGCAGTGATTTTAATAATGCTTAAAGTGAAACATTAAAAATAAAATATTCCTTTAAATATCATGCCTGGGAGTGTCCTTAGTATGTCTATAAAGTAGCACAGTGTTCCCATGTAACAGTGCCACAGCAAAATTACATTTCTAAAGGAAAAATGTAATGTAAAACTGCTCTTGGCTGTAATGTATTGCCGGATCCCAGCAATATAGATAAAAGTATCAAAAACATAAAAAAAAAATGTGGATGTCACCCCCAAAATCCATACCAGGTCCTTTAGGTCTGGTATGGATATTAAGGGGAACCCCGCAACCAAATTTTTAAAAAAAATGGCAATGGGTCCCCTGGCACTATATACTCTGAACAGCAGTATATATACTATACGGCCTTCCCTATATACTCTGCAGAAAATTGGGCCTTAGGTGTTGGTGGTACCAGAACACCTGCCTCATTAACATAGTGACATGTCTTAGTAGTGGTGGTACCAGAACACTGTATGCCCTCACAGTTACTCAATGGTTGAAGTTCAAAGGCACCTTCAAATGTGGGAGCAAAACATGTGCCTATTGTCCTTTCATAAAGGGGGTGATGTTGTTTGTTCTGCTACCACTGGCAGAATCTTCAAGATCTCTTAATTTCTTTAATTGCAATACGAAATTCTTGATTTATGTTATCACCTGTGGTTCATGTAATATACAATACGTGGGATGGACTACTCGATGGCTGAGAGACCGCCTCTATGATCATCTGCATGACATTGAAAAGAATCACTCGACCAATGTCGCCAGACATTGGATTGATGTGCATGACAAGGATGTTTCATGTTTAACCATACAGGGAATGGAGAGGATTTTTACATCCATTAAAGGGGACGACAGATTCAGAACACTCTGTAAAAGAGAAGTGTTCTGGATATTTCATCTCAATACTAGAAAGCCGGCGGGGTTAAATTTTGAATGGGATGTATCCCATTTTTATGATTGAAAGCATGAGCTCCTAAAGTATATGGGGTTTTACTTTCCATTCATCTGTCAGTTCGTCAATCCAAGACTCGATTCAATTATCTGCTTCACCCTGGCCATTTACTGTATGTCTCACCTTTCTGCTTTGAAAGGTCTTTTTATGGTGGGCAACTTTATATCCGCCTTCTTTCCATCTCACTATATTAGGATTGTACTAAAAATATATATATATTTTAACATTATACTACTAATATTTATGACACCAATTAATACCCAGAGTTGAATGGAGAGGCAATATGGCCTGTAATTGCATTTACATTGTCCTAGACAAATTTGTTTAAAATTCAATCTAACATTAATAAAGTTAGTTGTGCTCTTGTACATAGTCCTTCCCATGATATGTAAGGGTCCTTCCATATGTGTGTATGCATGTACGTGTGTGCTTTTTATCGCATAACCAGGGACAGATGTCTTGTTCTGACACCTCCTGGTGGTGGTCAATTGCATACACATATCTGTGTCTATACACACACACTGGGGCCATGAAGTATTTTGAACTTGAACTCTTAATTTATCATTTATTTACTCATTTCTCCTTTTATGGGTTAATCCACTTACATTTTGTCTACTCTGATTGCCTCCACCTCCACTCCTTTTCATGTGTGTGAAAGTTTTTGAGGACTACACCTGACCTCAATCTAGATTAGACACAATTGGTCAGGTGACCAGTGATTTATGTGTATAAAAGATAGATTGGGCTCAGTAGTCCTACAGTAATGACTAAGAGCCACTAATGGTGCAAAACGCGTCAGTTATAATCTGTACCTGTGCCTCTGTTGGAATAAGTTTTATCAATAAAGGCATTATGTCGGACTGTAGCTGTCCTACTTGATTTCTCTTGTTATCGTCCTTGCTGAGCCAGGATGGTGTGAACACGGGCCTATCACCTGGAGCGGTAATCCTTTTGAACATACAGCTGCACTGTATTGTGTACTGTGTACACCACCAGAAGTGTAGTAGAAACTGTACACACTGTATTAGATACTGTGTACACCTCCTGCACTGTATTAGCAACTGTACTACGGTTGCACTGTACTGTGTACTGTGAATACAACCAGACATGTAGTAGAAACTGTACATACTGTATTAGATACTTTGTACACCGCCTGCACTGTATTAGAAACTGTACTACAGCTGCACTGTATTGTGTACTGTGTACACCACCAGAAGTGTAGTAGAAACTGTACACACTGTATTAGATACTGTGTACACTGCCTGCAAAGTAATAGATACTGTACTACGGCTGCACTGTATTGTGTACTGTGTACACTACCAGAGGTGTAGTAGAAACTGTACACACTGTATTAGATACTGTTTACACCGCCTGCACAACGGCTGCACTGAATTGTATACTGTGTACACCGCCAGAAGTGTAGTAGAAACTGTACACACTGTATTAGATACTGTGTACACCGCCTGCACAGTAGTAGATACTGTACTACGGCTACACTGTATTGTGCACTGTGTACACCACCAGAAGTGTAGTAGAAACTGTACACACTGTATTAGATACTGTGTACACCGCCTGCAAAGTTGTATATACTGTACTACAGCTACACTGTATTGTGTACTGTGTACACCACCAGAAGTGTAGTAGAAACTGTACACACTGTATTAGATACTGTGTACACCGCCTGCACTGTATTAGAAACTGTACTACGGCTGCACTGTATTGTGTACTGTGTACACCACCAGAAGTGTAGTAGAAACTGTACACACTATATTAGATACTGTGTACACCGCCTGCACTGTATTAGCAACTGTACAACGGCTGCACTGAATTGTATACTGTGTACACCACCAGAAGTGTAGTAGAAACTGTACACACTGTATTAGATACTGTGTACACCGCCTGCAAAGTAGTAGATACTGTACTACGGCTACACTGTATTGTGTACTGTGTACACCACCAGAAGTGTAGTAGAAACTGTACACACTGTATTAGATACTGTGTACACCGCCTGCAAAGTTGTATATACTGTACTACAGCTGCACTGTATTGTGTACTATGTACACCACCAGAAGTGTAGTAGAAACTGTACACACTGTATTAGATACTGTGTAAACCACCTGCACTGTATTAGCATCTGTACTACGGCTGCACCGTATTGTGTACTGTGTACACCACCAGAAGTGTAGCAGAAACTGTACACACTGTATTAGATACTGTGTACACCGCCTGCAAAGTAGTAGATACTGTACTATGGCTGCACTGTATTGTGTACTGTGTACACCACCAGAAGTGTAGTAGAAACTGTACACACTGTACTAGATACTGTGTACACCGCCTGCACTGTATTAGCAACTGTACAACAGCTGCACAGTATTGTGTACTGTGTACACCACCAGAAGTGTAGTAGAAACTGTACACACTGTATTAGACACTGTGTACACCGCCTGCACTGTATTAGCAACTGTACTATGGCTGCACTGTATTGTGTACTGTGTACACCACCAGAAGTGTAGCAGAAACTGTACACACTGTATTAAATACTGTGTACACCGCCTGCAAAGTAGTAGATACTGTACTATGGCTGCACTGTATTGTGTACTGTGTACACCACCAGAAGTGTAGTAGAAACTGTACACACTGTATTAGATACTGTGTACACCGCCTGCAAAGTAGTAGATACTGTACTACGGTTGCACTGTATTGTGTACTGTGTACACCACCAGAAGTGTATTAGAAACTGTACACACTGTATTAGATACTGCGTACACCACCTGCACTGTATTAGAAACTGTACTACGGCTGCACTGTATTGTGTACTGTATACACCACCAGAAGTGTATTAGAAACTGTACACACTGTATTATATACTGTGTACACCGCCTGCAAAGTAGTAGATACTATACTATGGCTGCACTGTATTGTGTAATGTGTACACCACCAGAAGTGTAGTAGAAACTGTACACACTGTATTAGATACTGTGTACACCGCCTGCACTGTATTAGCAACTGCACAATGGCTGCACTGTATTGTATACTGTGTACAGCACCAGAAGTGTAGTAGAAACTGTACACACTGTATTAGATACTGTGTACACCGCCTGCACTGTATTAGAAACTGTACTACAGCTGCACTGTATTGTGTACTGTGTACACCACCAGATGTGTAGTAGAAACTGTACACACTGTATTAGATACTGTGTAAACCGCCTGCGCTGTATTAGAAACTGTACTACGGCTGCACTGTATTGTGTACTGTATACACCACCAGAAGTGTATTAGAAACTGTACACACTGTATTATATACTGTGTACACCCGCTGCAAAGTAGTAAATACTGTACTATGGCTGCACTGTATTGTGTAATGTGTACACAACCAGAAGTGTAGTAGAAACTGTACACACTGTATTAGATACTGTGTACACCGCCTGCACTGTATTAGCAACTGCACAATGGCTGCACTGTATTGTATACTGTGTACACCACCAGAAGTGTAGTAGAAACTGTACACACTGTATTAGATACTGTGTACACCGTCTGCAAAGTAGTAGATACTGTACTACAGCTGCACTGTATTGTGTACTGTGTACACCACCAGATGTGTAGTAGAAACTGTACACACTGTATTAGATACTGTGTACACCGCCTGCACTGTATTAGAAACTTTACTACAGCTGCACAGTATTGTGTACTGTGTACACCACCAGAAGTGTAGTAGAAACTGTACACACTGTATTAGATACTGTGTACACCGCCTGCACTGCATTAGCAACTGTACTACGGCTGCACTGTATTGTGTACTGTGTACACCACCAGTAGTATTAGATACTGTGTACACCGCCTGCAAAGTAGTAGATACTGTACTATGGCTGCACTGTATTGTGTACTGTGTACACCAGCAGAAGTGTAGTAAAAACTGTACACACTGTATTAGATACTGTGTATACCGCCTGCAAAGTAGTAGATACTGTACTACGGTTGCACTGTATTGTGTACTGTGTATACCAACAGAAGTGTATTAGAAACTGTACAAACTGTATTAGATACTGTGTACATTGCCTGCACTGTATTAGCAACAGTACTACGGCTGCACTGTACTGTGTATACCACCAGAAGTGTAGTAGAAACTGTACACACTGTAGTAGATACTGTGTACACCACCTCCAAATTAGTAGATACTGTACTACGGTGGCACTGTATTGTGTACTGTGTACTCCACCAGAAGTGTAGTAGAAACTGTATGCACTGTATAAATATATATCAAATACACTGCCACTAACTGAATAACCTGTCTGCTCAATCTAAATCAAGCTATCTCTCTGTCCACGCTAACAACACTACACACGGCGTGGACTTAGTCCCCCTGAGCCATGACTGGCCAAAGGCACCCTGCCTTTGGCCAATTATGGCTCTCTTAGCAGAGCACGCTGTGATCGGCCAAAGCATGCATCAGGTGCATGCTTTGACCAATCATCATACAGCAATGCACTGCGATCTCCCAGTGCATTATGGGGCGTTCCGCGACGCTCACATTTGCTGCAAACGCCCCATAATGTTCGCTCTCCGGTGAACGGGTAAACCCCTTATGTTCGAGTTGAACTTATGTTCGACCCGAACATCAAGCTCATCCCTACTAGGGACCAGCAAGCCAGTACTGTAGCAAAAACCCTAGTTTTCTTTCATTACGGGCTGCCACCACGCCTACATTCAGACCAAGGTCGGGACTTTGAGAGCAAGCTTTTTAGAAGATTATGTGAACTTTTAAGTATAAAGAATTCCAGGACTACTCCTTACTAGGGATGAGCCGAACACCCCCCTGTTCGGTTCGCACCAGAACATGCGAACAGGAAAAAAATTCGTTCGAACACGCGAACACCGTTAAAGTCTATGGGACACGAACATGAATAATCAAAAGTGCTAATTTTAAAGGCTAATATGCAAGTTATTGTCAATAAAAGTGTTTGGGGACCTGGGTCCTGCCCCAGGGGACATGAATCAATGCAAAAAAAAGTTTTAAAAACGGCCGTTTTTTCAGGAGCAGTGATTTTAATAATGCTTAAAGTCAAACAATAAAAGTGTAATATCCCTTTAAATTTCATACCTGGGGGGTGTCTATAGTATGCCTGTAAAGGGGCGCATGTTTCCCGTGTTTAGAACAGTCTGACAGCAAAATGACATTTTGAAGGAAAAAACAAATTTAAAACTACCGCGGCTATTGCATTGCCGACAATACACATAGAAGTTCATTGATAAAAACGGCATGGGAATTCCCCACAGGGGAACCCCGAACCAAAATAAAAAAAAAAAAAAATGATGTGGGGGTCCCCCTAAATTCCATACAAGGCCCTTCAGGTCTGGTATGGATATTAAGGGGAACCCCAGCCAAAATTTAAAAAAAAAATTGACGTGGGGTTCCCCCTAAATTCCATACCAGACCCTTCAGGTCTGGTATGGATTTTAAGGGGAACCCCGCGCCAAAAAAAAAAAAAAAAACGGCGTGGGGTCCCCCTAAAAATCCATACCAGACCCTTATCCGAGCACGCAACCTGGCAGGCCGCAGGAAAAGAGGGGGGGACGAGAGTGCGGCCCCCCCCCCTCCTGAACCGTACCAGGCCACATGCCCTCAACATTGGGAGGGTGCTTTGGGGTAGCCCCCCAAAACACCTTGTCCCCATGTTGATGAGGACAAGGGCCTCATCCTCACAACCGTGGCCGGTGGTGTGGGGGTCTGCGGGCGGGGGGCTTATCGGAATCTGGAAGCCCCCTTTAACAAGGGGACCCCCAGATCCCGGCCCCCCCCCTGTGTGAAATGGTAAAGGGGTACTTACCCCTACCATTTCACTAAAAAACTGTCAAAAATGTTAAAAATGACAAGAGACAGTTTTTGACAATTCCTTTATTTAAATGCTTCTTCTTTCTTCCTTCATCTTCTTCTTCTTCTGGTTCTTCTGGCTCTTCTGGTTCTTCCTCCGGCGTTCTCGTCCAGCATCTTCTCCGCGGCGTCTTCTATCTTCTTCTCCTCGGGCCGCTCCGCACCCATGGCATGAGGGGAGGCTCCCGCTCTTCTCTTCATCTTCTTCTCTTCTTCATCTTCTTCTTCATCTTCTTCTTCATCTCTTCTTCCTTCTTCTCTTCTTCATGTCTTCTGCGGGCCGCTCCGCAGCCATGCTGGCATGGAGGGAGGCTCCCGCTGTGTGACGGCGTCTCTTCGTCTGACGGTTCTTAAATAACGGGGGGCGGGGCCACCCGGTGACCCCGCCCCCCTCTGACGCACGGTGACATGACGGGACTTCCCTGTGGCATTCCCCGTGACGTCACAGGGAAGTCCCGTCATGTCACCGTGCGTCAGAGGGGGGCGGGGTCACCGGGTGGCCCCGCCCCCCGTTATTTAAGAACCGTCAGACGAGGAGACGCCGTCACACAGCGGGAGCCTCCCTCCATGCCAGCATGGCTGCGGAGCGGCCCGCAGAAGACATGAAGAAGAGAAGAAGGAAGAAGAGATGAAGAAGAAGATGAAGAAGAAGATGAAGAAGAGAAGAAGATGAAGAGAAGAGCGGGAGCCTCCCCTCATGCCATGGGTGCGGAGCGGCCCGAGGAGAAGAAGATAGAAGACGCCGCGGAGAAGATGCTGGACGAGAACGCCGGAGGAAGAACCAGAAGAGCCAGAAGAACCAGAAGAAGAAGAAGATGAAGGAAGAAAGAAGAAGCATTTAAATAAAGGAATTGTCAAAAACTGTCTCTTGTCATTTTTAACATTTTTGACAGTTTTTTAGTGAAATGGTAGGGGTAAGTACCCCCTTACCATTTCACACAGGGGGGGGGCCGGGATCTGGGGGTCCCCTTGTTAAAGGGGGCTTCCAGATTCCGATAAGCCCCCCGCCCGCAGACCCCCACAACCACCGGCCACGGTTGTGAGGATGAGGCCCTTGTCCTCATCAACATGGGGACAAGGTGTTTTGGGGGGCTACCCCAAAGCACCCTCCCAATGTTGAGGGCATGTGGCCTGGTACGGTTCAGGAGGGGGGGGCCGCACTCTCGTCCCCCCTCTTTTCCTGCGGCCTGCCAGGTTGCGTGCTCGGATAAGGGTCTGGTATGGATTTTTAGGGGGACCCCACGCCGTTTTTTTTTTTTTTTTTGGCGCGGGGTTCCCCTTAAAATCCATACCAGACCTGAAGGGTCTGGTATGGAATTTAGGGGGAACCCCACGTCAATTTTTTTTTTAAATTTTGGCTGGGGTTCCCCTTAATATCCATACCAGACCTGAAGGGCCTTGTATGGAATTTAGGGGAACCCCCACATCATTTTTTTTTTTTTTATTTTGGTTCGGGGTTCCCCTGTGGGGAATTCCCATGCCGTTTTTATCAATGAACTTCTATGTGTATTGTCGGCAATGCAATAGCCGCGGGTAGTTTTAAATGAGTTTTTTCCTTCCAAATGTCATTTTGCTGTCAGACTGTTCTAAACATAGGAAACATGCGCCCCTTTACAGGCATACTATAGACACCCCCCAGGTACGAAATTTAAAGGGATATTACACTTTTATTGTTTGACTTTAAGCATTAATAAAATCACTGCTCCTGAAAAAACGTCCGTTTTTAAAACTTTTTTTTGCATTGATCCATGTCCCCTGGGGCAGGACCCGGGTCCCCAAACACTTTTTATGACAATAACTTGCATATAAGCCTTTAAAATTAGCACTTTTGATTTCTCCCATAGACTTTTAAAGGGTGTTCCGCGGCATTCGAATTTGCCGCGAACACCCCAAATTGTTCGCTGTTCGGCGAACTTGCGAACAGCCAATGTTCGAGTAGAACATGAGTTCGACTCGAACTCGAAGCTCATCCCTACTCCTTACCACCCCCAATGGGATCTGTAACCTGAGCATTTTAACTGTACCCTGCTGAATATTTTGGGAACACTTCCCTCTGAAAAAACACAGCATGGGGAGACCATATAGCTGCAATAGTACATGCTTATAATAGCACCTCACAGGATTCTACTGGGTACTCCTCCTACAGACTGATGTTTGGAAGAGAAGCTTGTTTACCTGTGAATCTGGCTTTTGGAACATTGTTAGATCATACCTCTCAGGCCTCCTACCAGGGGTATGTCGACAGGCTTCAGAAGATTTTGAAGATGGCCTATGAGAAAGCCAAGGAAGCATCCACCACCAGAGAACAGAGGAACAAGAAAAACTTCGATCTCAGAGTGAGAGTCCAGGACCTACAACCCGGAGATCGAGTGTTGTTGCGCAACCTAGGAGTGCCTGGGAAACATAAACTGGCTGATCAATGCCACTCCCAACCTTACGTTGTCTGTAAACGATTATCTGGGCTTTCTGTGTACCAGATCCGACCTGAGGTAAGACTGGGCCTCTGAAGAACTAGCACCGAAACCATCTGCTGCCTATATCCAAGGCTGTCAGAGTACCTTCATCTTCCTGTCAAGACACTTATCAGTCCCCTACGCTAAGGCCTAGGGCCAGGAAAGCCTGCCAAAATTATGCCAACTGAAGAGGAGAGTGATGAGGAGGAATTAGACCTTGATTGGTTATGGATTTCCCCCTTAGAAGGCAATCTCACCACTCAGGGGACACCCTTCGCAAGGGAGACACGTCTTCCACTACCAGAATATGAAGTGCTAGATTCCCACCCACTAAGAGGAAACAAGGACGTCAAGACGGAACCCAATGAAGTACACAGTGTGCCAGATAACCCCAGTTCTCACACCAATGAAGTAGAGAAAGAGACCAGAGCTTGAGCCAGAGCTTGAACCAGAGCTTTAACTGGAGTTTGAACCAGAACAGGAATCAGAGTCTGAATCAGAACTGCTGGAAAATATCTACTCCAGATTGAGACAGAAAATATGCCCTCCAAAAACGACTGACGTATGATACCTTTGGGGAAAATTCCGATGAACTCATTCCTACCGCTCAGCGTTCTAGTCAAGCACTTGCCTCCTTTATTGAACCTTTAGTAAAGGATGACCTTGATCCACCGCCTGACACTACTGGGTGGGCCACTAATTTGTTACTGGCCTGTCATAAACTTGATATGACTTTGCCTGATAATGTACATAGTTTATTGTTAGAAGGTCCCTCTTTGGATCAGTTGTTGGCTGATTCAACTTCTAGTTTGTCATATGATTAACCAGTCACTTTCTTATGATACAGTGAAGTGATCCTACAGGTTGTGTTCTGTCTTCGGGGACCAAAGACTTTCAAGTGGGGGTAAAATGTAGCAATATGGACTACAATTGCAACGAACAGTTATTCCCTGCCCTATCTGTATATTATCCCTCTAGTGCCTGGTGTTAATAAACTGACATCATATTTGTGAGCCCAAGCAAAGGGATTGTGGGATTAGTTGTTCCACCAGATGGCTATTCCCCTGCATGGCTATATGCCCGGACCACATATCCCAGGGATCTTTGCTACCGTCAGGGAGATTGCTGGGAAGGTCTATAAAAGAAACCAGTAAAAAGTGAAATTATGTGCAGTGCTCAAAACATGGAAATACATATGTATACAAACTAATGTGCACTGTGCAATGACCACAAAAACGAATAATAATGAAAATGAGATGTGAAATTCACACCAAACTAAAGCCCATGTGCCATCATATAAAAGTTGATTTAAAACATAAACAGCAGTCTTTAAATAAACAGTGAAAACAAATTGTGTAAATAGAAGTGGGATTCCACGTGACATCAATGTTGAGGTGAGGACACAGACAATAGAACCACCACTGGTTAGTGAGGAGGCTTACCGGAGTGAGATGACTCAAATGAGTCAACAAGGCTTATGGTGCAACCACCAAAATATGGGACCTCCACGTCTGAATTCCAGATCAAGTTGGTAATTGGTCAAGAGATGTCACCAATAAGCGGTCTTCAGAAGCAGCCAACTTGTCAGACCAAATCCTCTCAAAATAGCATGACCAAAAAAGAAAATACTCCACATAGCGTGAATTCTTATAAACGTAAAATTTATTAAAAGAAAATTGGAAACACTCACATTTAGAAAGTGGATCAAGCGCTTAAAACTGAAGTTTGTGGGTAACGCAATGACATCAGCAGGGCTAATGCGGGGTGCTGGACTCATAGGTTTCTATGAGGTTTATTTTTTCCCCAAGTCACATGATTAGAGTCAGAGGCTCTAATTGGCTTGAAAAAGGTTGGGCTTGGGGCGAAGAGCACTATGCCCCAAACCCACCCACTTATGACACCAGTGAATCAATATTCACTATTGTCTTCCGGCTTCTCCTAGCGGCCATTCAGGACAGGAGGTGGATTCGGCTGGCCAGGAGGAGAAGCTGCGGCGCTGCAACCGTGGATGGCTTTCTTGCCATAACTGAAAATGTCCAAGCAGGCTCAGTTCACAAACCCAGAAACTCCAGGGTATGTTGGATTTGCGATTCTCCTGAATCAGGTTCATCGTAAGTCTGTAAGGAAGGGATTTGAGTTTACACTGATGGTTGTAGGTGAATCTGGTCTGGGGAAATCTGGGGAAATCAACGCTTATTAACAGCCTCTTCTCAACTGACTTGTATCCTGAGCGTGTGGTGCCCGGTGCAGCAGATAAGATTGTACGTACAGTTGAGATTGAAGCATCCACTGTGGAGATAGAGGAGAGAGGGGTAAAGCTTTGTCTAAAAGTGGTTGACACTCCAGGCTATGGTGATGCTATGAATTGTGAAGACTGTTTCAGACCCATTATTTTCTATGTGGATGACCAGTTTGAGCGATATCTTCATGACAAAAGTGGTTTAAATCGGCGGCACATTGTGGATAACTGCGTCCACTGCTGCTTTTACTTCATCTCCCCCTTTGGCCACGGCTTGAAGCCCCTTGATGTGGAGTTTATGAAGGCTTTGCACAACAGAGTGAACATTGTTCCTGTTATTGCCAAAGCAGATACATTGACTCTAAAGGAGTGGGAGAGGCTGAAGAGAAGGATTATGGATGAGATTAAGGAACGTGGAATTAAGATTTATCAGCTTCCAGATGCAGAGTCTGATGAAGATGAAGACTTCAAGGAGCAGACAAGGCTTTTAAAGGCCAGTATTCCCTTCTCTGTCGTTGGCTCTAACCAGCTTATTGAGGCAAAAGGTAAAAAGGTCAGAGGTCGCCTGTATCCGTAATTTAGTTTTTTAAAACGGACGAGCCCTGCTGATGTGATTGCGTTACCCACAAACTTCAATTTTAAGCGCTTGATCCACTTTCTAAATGTGAGTGTTTCCAATTTTCTTTTAATAAATTTTACGTTTATACGGACTCACACTATGTGGAGTACCGTTTCTTGGTGACATCTCTTGACCATTTGGATTGCCTTACAACTTGATATGGAACTCAGACGTGGAGGTCCCATATTTTGGTAGTTGCCCCATAAGCCTTGCTGACTCACTAAGCATATGCTCATTTGAGTGCTCTTACTCAGGTAAGCCTCCTCACTAACTGGTGGTGGTTCTATTGTCTGTTTCCTCACCTCAACATTGATGTCACGTGGAATCCCACTTCTTTGTACATAATTTGTTTTCACCGTTTATTTAACCACTAGGCGTCCGCGCTATAGCCGAAAGACGGCTACAGCGCGGACTCCAATTGCCGGGAGGCCGTCCCTGGACGGCCTCCTGTTTACTTCCGCGTTGCGCGCTCCCGCGGGCGCGCATCGAGGAAGTTCTGTGCTGGCCGTGTCCCTTGGACACAGCCAGTCACAGATCGCTGAAAACGGCCAATCCTAGCGGCCGTTTTCAGCGCGATCGGCGGTGCCAATGAGAGATGATCTCATATGTAAACATATGAGATCATCTCTCATCGCCGGTGTTTTGCGGCTCTGCCTCCTCACACAGAGACAGCGTGTGAGGAGGGAGAGCGAACCGCTGCGGCGGTAAGTGAAAAAAAAACAAAAAAACGAAAAAATAAAGTGTCCTCACTGACATCTGTCCCTGTCATGTCCCTGCCATCTGTCCCTGCCATCTGTCCCTGTCATCTGTCCCTGTCATCTGTCCCTGTCATCATGTCCCTGTCATCATGTCCCTGCCATCTGTCCCTGTTATCTGTCCCTGTCATCATGTCCCTGCCATCTGTCCCTGTCATCTGTCCCTGCCATCTGTCCCTGTCATCATGTCCCTGTCATCTGTCCCTGTCATCTGTCCCTGTCATCATATCCCTGTCATCTGTCCCTGTCATCTGTCCCTGTCATCATGTCCCTGTCATCATGTCCCTGCTGTCATGTCCCTGCCATCTGTCCCTGCTGTCATGTCCCTGCCATCTGTCCCCACTGCCATTTGTCCCCAGTGCCACGTATAAGTGCCATCTGTCATCAGTGCCACATAGTGCCATCTGTCATCAGTGCCACCTGTCAGTGTCACGTGCCATCTGTCATTAGTGTCACGTGTCATCAGTGCCACGTATAAGTGCCATCTGTCATCAGTGTCATCAGTGCCAGGTATTAGTGCCATCTGTCATCAGTGCCACGTATTAGTGCCATCTGTCATCAGTGCCACATGTCATCAGTGCCACATATTAGTGCCATCTGTCATCAGTGCCACATATTATTGCCATTTGTCATCAGTGTCACGTGTCATCAGTGCCACGTATTAGTGCCATCTGTCAGTGCCACGTATTAGTGCCATCTGTTTTCAGTTCCATGTATTAGTGCCATCTGTCATCAGTGCCACGTATCAGTGCCATCTGTCATCAGTGCCACATCAGTGTCAGTGCCACGTATCAGTGCCATCTGTCATCGGTGCCACATCAGTGCCACGTATCAGTGCCATCTGTCATCAGTGCCACGTCAGTGTCACATGTCATTGTCCTGGTGCTCCAGGGCCTTCAAAAGTGTAATAAGTAGTCAACAAGTTAGATGGGTAATTTATGCTCCTAGAACACGTGATGGCGCTCCCTGAATGTTGGGCCTCTCTATGTGGCCAGGCTGTGAAAAAGTCCCACACATGTGGTATCATAATACTCAGGAGGAGTAGCAGAATGTATTTTGGGGTGTTATTTGTGGTATACACATGCCATGTGAGAGAAATAACCTATTATAATGACAATTTTGTGTGGGGGGGGGGGGGGAATCTTCATTTTGCAAAGAATTGTGGGAAAAAATGACAACATCAAAAACCTCACCATGCATCTTTCTAAATACCTTGGAATGTCTACTTTCAAAAAAGGGGTCATTTGGGGGGTATTTGTACTGTCCTGACATGTTAGGGTCTCAAGAAATGAGATAGGCCGTCCGTACATCAGGTGTGATCAATTTTTTATGATTTGCACCACAGCTTGTAGACTCTCTAACTTTCACAAAGACCAAATAATATCCACTAATTTTGGTTATTTTTACCAAAGATATGTAGCAGTATAAATTGTGGCCAAAATTTATGAAGAAAAATTAATATTTTGCAAAATTTTATCACAGAAACGAAGAAAAATGCGTTTTTTTTCAAAATTTTCGGTCTTTTTTCATTTATAGCGCAAAAAATAAAAAGCCCAGAGGTGATCAAATACCACCAAAAGAAAGCTCTATTTGTATGAAAAAAAGGACACAAAATTCATTTGGGTACAGTATTACATGACTGAGTAATTGTCATTCAAAGTGTGAAAGCGCTGAAAGCTGAAAATTGGTCTGGTCACGAAGGGGGTTTAAGTGCCCAGTTGTCAAGTGGTTAAAGACTGCTATGTTTATGTTTTAAAACAACTTTTATATGATGGCACATGGACTTTAGTTTGGGTGTGAATTTCACATCTCATTTTCATTATTATTAGTTTTTGTGGTCATTGCACAGTGTACATTAGTTTGTATACATATGTATTTCCATGTTTTGAGCGCTGCACATAATTTCACTTTTTACTTATTCCTTGATTTACACTTGTCTTATGCCCCGTACACACGATCAAAAATTCTGCCAGCAAAAGTTGGATATGAGCGTTTGGTCAGAAATTCCGACCGTGTGTATGCTCCATCAGACTTTTGCTGGCAGAATTCCAGCCAGCAAAAGATTGAGAGCAGGTTCTCTATTTTTCAGTCGGAAAAAGTTCCTATCCGAAAACTTGATCGTCTGTATGCAATTCGGATGCGCAAAAAATCACGTATGCTCGGAAACAATTCGACGCATGCTCGGAAGCATTGAACTTCATTTTCTCGGCTTGTCGTAGTGTTGTACGTCAGCGCGTTCTTGACAGTCGAAAGTTCAGAGAACTTTTGTGTGACCGTGTGTATGCAAGGCAAGCTTGACCGGAATTCAGCCGGAAAAACCATCCAAGTTTTTTTTGATGGAATTTCTGATCGTGTGTATGGGGCATTAGGCCCCTTTCACACATGCGGACCGTTCAGATCCGCCTGTCAGTTTTTTCAGGCGGATCTGAACAGTCACTCCATACAGCTCTATGGAGTGTCGGATGTCAGCAGTGACATGTCCGCTGACATCCGATCCGCTCCGCAAAATCCAGATGGATGGATGTCCTATTTTCCATCCATCTAGCGAATCAGATCGGATGAAAATGGACAGGCGGTCTGTAATCATCCGATCCCCCCATAGGGGAGAGCGGACTGTCTGACAGGTCCGTCCCTGCACAGAGTGCAGAGACGGATGTAGCGCCCCCTGGGTCTACTGGGAGCAGGAAGGTACCTCCAGATACAGGGAGCGGGCTTACCTTCACCCCAGGGCTGAGTCCATGGCTATAATGGGAAGTTAGAACAAATGTGGGCGCCAGTCACTTTAGGTATTTTTCAATGCTTTAATTATAAATTGAGAAAGGTTGTAGGAAAGGGGTTGCGGGGAGGTTTCAGATACCCTTTTTAGCAGATCACTTACTCCTCCTTAAATCAAAGGACAAACAACTTTCTGCAGATCTTGAATACCTGGGTAGGTCTCTCACACAGACCTAGCAACCAGTAAGATGTCTGGATAAGCCTCTCTCACAGACTTAGCAGCCGGTAGATGCCTGGATAAGTCTCTCTCACAAACTTAGCAGCCAGAAGCGTATTACCTTGATTAGATTGTAGAGCAGCTTGACAGCACCAGAACCTTTAAGCCGACCCGGCAGTACTGTAAGGGTAGTTAGATGTAGATGCGTCCTCCAAGTGAGTTACCAGGCCCTTGTGAGCGACCAGCCTTCATCCTGGCTCTCTCCAGCAGGGGTCCTCCCCTGGATCTCCTCAGCTTGGCTCGGCTTCTTCCAAACAGGCAAGACAGCCTCGGACCACCTCAGGATTAGTAGGCCCCAGACAGGCTTCTTGGCCTACTTGCAGAGTTTGCAGCAATGTAGCCTCAGGCCAGAAGGGCCACGAGGTGAGGACTGATTAGAGCACATGGCATCTGTCCAATAAATACCCCTTCCCAGAATGCACAGCGGCTAGGAACCTCCTACTGGGCTGTTTCAGGAAAAAAGAATATTCATTACAGCTCAACCTAGTTGTTATTCTCACACTGTCCTGTGGTACCAGTGACACCTACTGGCAACAGTGGGAAATGCACAACACAGTCAAGTTTAGAAAAGAACCAATATACTATATACAATCAATCTGAGCTGTTTACAGCTCAGCCAAAAACTAAATTTACACTATAGCCCCATTTTTAGGAACAGGGGGCAACACGGACTTGTCATCCGCCGGCTCAATGGAGCGATCCCCGCTGAGCAAGTGGAGTAGTAAAAACGGACAGCCCCATGTGAAAGGGGCCTTAGTGTTGTGCTGGCTGCTACTAGATATATGTCAGCGCGATATACACCAATTTTTTCTATTTATAGAAGAAACCAGAGACCCGTCCCAGGGGCTCTTCTTCCCAGGCCTCATGTGTGATGGATCTCTCCACGCAGGGAGAGTGAAATAGCGGCCTACTACATGGGTGTACAACATTCCTGCCCGATCAAGAAGGGGTTCAGCAGTGCCAGTTGTTCATCGGACATCTGACCAGCACCAACTTGACCATACAGCAACCCACGCTTCGTGATCTGGATTCGGGTGATCAGCGGGTCTGCAGTCAGGACGTCTATTCAGGAGTCACCATCTGGAAGGCGCTTGATCAGCCTGGTCGTTGGTGAGAGGGCAATTGCCCAACTTTGCAAGTCTTTCCTTGGTTGTTTTACTGGGACACTGTGTACAGACAGCTTTACTTTGGGAACACTTCACTGCACTTCTATTCGAACACTGTACATAGGCATCTTTAGCTGCAGTAAGCACAAGATATACCACCACTCTGTTACTACACCTTATTGGATACAGTTAATGAGCTCCGACTGCCGTGGGGAGACCATCAGATCTGCAACGGGGACATTCTGTCATTGCTACTTATAGGCCCCTAAAAAGGTTGAACAGGCCGGCCTGGGTTTCTCTTTCCAGAAGTATTGTCAGAATCTATGCTTAACTTTGCTTATCCTTTCAGGTTATGTTCAAGTGATATTCCATTATACATATGTATATATAGTATCCTGTTGTTGCCAACTGTGTTAACTGTTTTACTGGGGGAATCATTCTACTGAGCTGGTGCTGTTATCCAAACCTCAGTTGAACCATTACCCCTCT
Organism: Lithobates septentrionalis; assembly: GCA_037952835.1. Taxonomy (NCBI): domain Eukaryota; kingdom Metazoa; phylum Chordata; class Amphibia; order Anura; family Ranidae; genus Lithobates; species Lithobates septentrionalis. The sequence continues at coordinate 834,366 of JBBDGP010002299.1, read as the reverse complement.
TGTACAATTATATCTTATCTGAAGTATTCCAGTAAACATTAACAGAATATAAACATATTAAGTGCTGTCTTATTACTCAAAGGTGTTGCAAGGATGTCTGAACCCAGAGTGTCAGGTGGGTTGGAATGTTCACAGGGTCATGGCGATGCAGATGAACAGGTAAATCTAAGCAGTCCCCAAGGGGGTTGTGCTACATATATATATATATTTCAAACAGGTACGGTGAACAGGCAAAGTGCTCAACGCCCTACTTCAGAATGGAACCTAGCTCATATATACAGTATATATAGACTCTAGATAGATAGATAGATAGATAGATAGATAGATAGATAGATAGATAGATAGATAGATAGATAGATAGATAGATAGATAGATAGATATTACAAGGGGATTACAGTTCAGCACAGTGTGCATAAACTTATAGTTGCATCAAAAATAATATTTTCTACCAGTGTCACGCAACGTCCACACTTGATATTATTTATATTGCTTTTTATTTTTGTCTGCAATGTATAGGAAAACATGCTTTGAAGGGTGTTTTTTGCAGTGCATTAAAACATTCCAAGTGATACAATCATTGAAATAAACTGGTTTCATTCTGTCATTGATTTTAATGCCATCACCTAATTTTCAGTTAAAAATACTTGTAGTGTTTATTTAAGGTGCTTGTGAATCCACGTCTTGGGTGTAATGCTGGGTGTAGTTCTTCTTAAATGATTATTGAGCTACGTAAATCAATACGCATTTGGAAAGTAGCTCAGTGCTGGCCTCCCATTTAATTTTCTGCCCTCTGAAAGTTGAAGTCTATACTTTAAAGCTGGCATACAGCTATATACAGAATACTTGAAAGGCGTATATAGAAATTATTAAAGCAGAAGCATACTTATGAAGTTATCACTCTACTCACTCTGCTTTGTCCTCCTGTTGCCATGTGTACTGTTGCAGAACCTGATTGGATCCTAGTGCTGCCCATCCCTCCTACATCCAAATTCTGCAGTGCAAGTGATGGCTGAGGCTAATAATAATTCAGCTTCAGGTACTTATACTACTTGCATATACAAATGCATTTGATTATTTTTTTATTGACCACTTCCCACCATACGCATATATGCAGCCTCGGTGGGAGGGCTTTAATGCCAAAAGCCCTATGTAAAATTCATTACTGTGCTGAGTGCGCTCTCCCTGCGCTCCCGGTACAGTAACCTGTCCAGATTCACCCGGACAGTCCGGGTCTTGAATCATGTTTTGTACTGCTTGAAACATTATTCAGCCCAGACCATTCGGGCAGGGGGTGGGGGGACCATTAGCACACTTGCTACTGTGGAGAAAGCAGCAACGGCATTGCTTCTAAAAAGGTACACTGTGCCTGCAGTGTGTGTTGGGAATCCGAATCTCCTTTCTGTCTCCCCCCTTTACTGTGCATACTGCCCCCATCATACCCTCCACACTCTTCTCCTGTACATACTGCCCCCATCATACCCTCCACACTCCTCTCCTGTACATACTGCCCCCATCATACCCTCCACACTCCTCTTCTGTACATACTGCCCCCATCATACCCTCCACACTCCTCTCCTGTACATACTGCCCCCATGATACCCTCCACACTCCTCTCCTGTACATACTGCCCCCATCATACCCTCCACACTCCTCTCCTGTACATACTGCCCCCATCATATCCTCTGCACTCCTCTCCTATGCACACTGCCCCCATCATACCCTCCACACTCCTCTCCTGTACATACTTCCCCCATCATACCCTCCACACTCCTCTCCTGTGCACACTGCCCCCATCATACCCTCCACACTCCTCTCCTGTACATACTGCCACCATCATACCCTCTGCACTCCTCTCCTGTACATACTGCCCCCATCATACCCTCTGCACTCCTCCCCCGCAGATTCAGATGTAAAGGGGAACAAACCCTGTGCATTCAGATGTAAGCACTACACCTTTCCCCCTGCTGCCCAGGCCCCCCTGTGTGCCGCCCCTCCCCCTACCGCCACAGTGTTCCCGGCTTCCCTCCTCCCCACCAGCAGCTGCATGCACACAATAGGATCTTTCAAGATTAAGAGTGGGGGAAGAGTCTGGTAAATATGTCATATTTACCAGCCCCTTCCTTTTCTGAATGAACACAATGAGTGATCGGTACCGATCATCTCCATCACATGAAAAATGCACTAAAGCTCATCAAAAAGGATGTTGATTTATTTTTAGACAGATAGAGCTTTCTTCTGGTGGTATTTAATCAGCCCTGTTTTTTTTATTTTTTGCAAACAAAAAAAGACCTAAAATGTTGAATTTTTTTTCTTAGTGACTGTTATAACATTTTGTAAAGTTGTTTTTTCTCTATCACTGATGTGCACTGATGAGGCTGCACTGTTGGGCAATGATGAGGTGGCACTGATGTGCACTGATGAGGAGGTACTAATATGCAGCACTGATAGGCGGCACTGATGGGTGGCACTGATGGGCACTGATGAGTGGCACTGATGGGCACTGATAGGTGGCACTGATGAGGAGGCACTGATGGGCACTGACAGGCATCACTTTTGGGCACTGAAAGGCAGCACTGATGAGCACCGACAAGCATCACTGATGGGCACTGATTGGCAGCACTGATGAGCACTGACAGGCATCTCTGATGGGCACTGAAGGGCAGCACTAATGGGACTGCACTGATCATCAGGACACTGATGATCAGTGCCCTGATAGTCAAGGCAGTTGTCCCTGCTGAGGAATGCCACTTACCGGCTCTCCTCTCCTCACGTGCTGTCAGCATGAGGAGAGGAATGGCAATAACCTGCATTTCCTGTTTACTCTGTGATCAGCTGTGATTGGACACAGCTGATCACATGGTAAAAAGTCTACGTCGAGTTGCGTCGAGGGACACAACACCGAACACCGTAACGCACATCCCCCAGTGCACATGTGCGGCAGAATGGGAGGACATCATATGACGTCATCCCAGAACGGGAGTGCTCCCACCCGTCGGTCATTTCACTATATGGCGGGCGGGAAGCAATTAAATCAGTATGCGTCTGCGTGAGTGTGGACAGTAACCCAGGAAGGGAAAACAGCCTAAAACCCCCATATTATGGAAAAAGAAAACTTGATCTGGCCATAGATGAATTAAAATTCGGTTGTTTCAACAGGAACCAGTCAAATCTCGATCCATGTGCGGCTGCTCCTGCTCAACAGAAGTCGATCTGACAATCTGACAGTATTCTCACTATCAAAAAACAATATTCAACGTGAAGGATTCCTCTGTCTACGTCGATTGTGTGGATGGGGGAATAGGTTGTTTTTTTTTTCTGTTCAGCCTGCTGGCTGAATGCAGAATTTTATTCATCTATGGCAGTAGCGACTGGTGGTACTTTTTTTGGTGGGGGCAGCAAACAGAGCACCCACAGAAGCCCCCCCAAAAAAAAATTACCATTGGTCGCTACTGCCATAGATGAATGGTCGGCCGGTCGTTCAGTGCACTTACCCCATCTATTGCATGCATCACAGGTGGCTTCCCCTGCTCTCCTCCGCGGGCATCACAAGCAGCTTCTCCTTCCCCTGCTTGGCGGCTTCCATCTCCTCCCTCCTCCTCAGCGGCCAATCAGAACTCTTCTCCTTTTAGCCAATAAGGAAACGGGTCTCAACTGGGTGGGCTCAAAGCGCATTCTCTGCGCCCCGAGCCCACCCTATTTTGAAGCCCCGATTAGAGCCTCTGGCTCTAATCGGTGCTTCAAAAAAACACCCACCCCGCATTGGAATCCATGCATCTGGCGTCCTGAAAGGCACGCATGGATGGGGTGGCGGCGCCCGTGCGCTCTTAATGGAGGGGCCACTCCTGATCTATGGCCAGCCTAAGGCCCTGTGTGAATGGGCTTTGGGCTTGTGTCATTAGCATCAGTTTGACATCAGTTTGAGACACTTCTAAGATCATTCCAAATTCATTAGTATATGCATCTAGCCAGGGCTGGTGCAAGGACACCCTAGGCAAAACCTAATTTTGCTGCCGCCCCCCCCCCCCGGCTCCACCATTGACTTCACCCTCTTTGCCCTGCCCATGTATACCCCACCTTTTTAACGAAATGCCCATCAAATGCAGCCCACCAGCACCCATCAAATGCAGCCTTACAAACGCTCATCAATGCAGCCTACCAGCGCCCATCAATGCAGCCTACCAGTGCCCATCAATGCAGCCTACCAGCGCTTATCAATGCAGCCTACCAGCGCCCATCAATGCAGCCTACCAGTGCCCATCAATGCAGCCCAACAGCGCCTATCAATGCAGCCTACCAGCGCCCATCAATGCAGCCTACCAGCATCCATCAAATGCAGCCTCACCAGCGCTCATCAAATGCAGCCTTACCAGTGACCATCAAGAGTAGAGAAAAGAGTAGGAACACCAGTTGCTGGGCTCCCTAGGCAGCAGAGTGCCCTAGGCGGCTGCCTAGTTTGCCTAGTGGTAGCACCGGCCCTGCATCTGGCCTGCCATTGTCCTCCTTCAGACCTGTATTTAACCTGCTTCAAATGGGTTTTACACTCCCATAGACTTGTATTGGAATGAAAGACCCATTGAAGCAAATGTAGCACTAACTCTTGGTGGAGCTGCTGGTTTAAAGCGGGCTGTTATCTTCACTCTTGATACCTCTATTTCACCGGCACCGGGTCTAGGGTCCCGTTGAGTTTACCTCTGGACGATATAAGCACAAAGCACTTGAGTATATTTTCTAATGCTTTAATGAACAAGTAATAAAGGAAGTAGCAGGAAAGAGGCAGAAGGAAAGTTGCAGGGAAGCTCAAATACCTTTCCTTAGTATTCTTTAGAACATTCTTTGGAATTGAACACATGTAGTTGAATGCACTCCCCTTGTGGGATTCAATCTTTGCTGGATAGGCCTCTCTCAATTGCCTAGCAGCCAGTGCGCAGCACGAACAAAAGTCTCTGCCACAGGACTTGTTTGGAATAAAACCCGTACGATCCTCTGCCACAGGATGTATTGGTTTGCGATGAATGTCAGACACAGTACTTGAACCTTTAAGCCTACCCGGCAGTACTATGCAGTAAGATTACTTCAGGATCCGTCCTCCAACCGAGTCACCGGGCCCCTCTCCAGACCAGCACTCTGCATGATCCTTCCATGACGGGTCCTCCCCTGGGATCTCCTCAGTTGTCCAGCTTCTTCTCTCAGGATAAACAGCTCAGGACCATTCCTCTGCTGCTGTGGTCGGCCCCAGACAGGCTTCTGGGCCCACCCATGTGCCGCAGCGATGTGGGCCTCCGGAACGGAGGACCACGAGGTGGTACTCTTAACGCATACCTGTCAGCCAGGAGGGCCAGCAGGGGGCTGAAAATGAACCCCTAAACATGGCGTCTTCCCATAAATACCCTCTCCCAGAATGCAACTCGGAGGACCACCTCCACCGAGTTGTCTCCGGGACAGAGGAGCATCTATACACTTCAACACGTTGCCTCTCCAACACCAGCCCATGGTGACAACGACACCCACCGGCGCAGTGTGGAACTACACGCAACTCAGCCAAGCTGGAACAGAGGAAAATCTAACTTCCTCTAACAAGTAACCCACAAGATTTACCTATCAGCAGTAGATTAAAAAATCTACCAGCGCTACACAAACAAAAATCCCATTGACGTAGGCCCTAATGTAGCAACCACACCTTAGTACCTGGATCATGCATGTTAGCATCCTACTTAAGGAAAGAGCTGAGACCTTCCTCTGAATCATTTAGCCATCTGTACATTCTGATCTGTCTTGCACTTCAAGTCTGTTTCACAGAAGAGCTGACTCAGAGAGATCACTGCTTATCCACAGTAAGCTTTGGCCCTTTTCTGTAGTATGCTAGTTTGGTAATTAAAGTGATATTAAAGGCCAACTTTTTTTATCGAAAACATGAAAAAGAAGTTATAACTTTATGCTTTATACAACAATATTTCACAGAGCAGTCCCTTACCTTCCTTTTGGCAGTCCCCCACTGGGGCTGTCAACTTATCTCTCCTCCAGGTGCCCCCTCAGCAAGCTGGGTGCTAAGGGGGGCACCCATGCACACATTCCTGAGCATTCCTGAGCTGGGATGTGTGCATCCATAGACACACACACAGCGTGTCCGCCACGCCCCCTACTCCCTTCTCACAGGAGTTGCCATAGGCTCCTGCTGCTCTGAAAGATTCCCGTGAGACCAGGAAGAGAAAGCACACTACATGCAGCTGGTGATGTTACCGCGTATGCGTACCGTGTCTTCAGAGCTCATGTCTTAAAATAGGGCTGCAGCGCATGCATAGGAGTGATGTCATTGCGGCTCCGGCCACTCATGTAGCCAGAGGCTGCGAACCCAGAAGGGAGTCCGGGTGAAGGTGGAAGCCCTGTCAGCGGGAGGGCTTCTCTTTAAGATAGGTCTTGCATAATATGCTAGTGCACATTATGACATTGCCTTGCAGGGGATTTTTTTGTTTTGTTTTAAGCTGCAGTTTAGTACCTCTTTAAGGTATAAAACATTTTGATTTTGGAACCACTTTAAATAGTACATTTTCTATGGAGGTCTAAACATCAGACAAAAATAAGAGGGACAAGTGAGGAGTAATAGGACCAGTACCTCAAAATGAGGGCCAGTTGGGAGTTATATCTATCAATCTCCACTTTCACTAATGGCATACATGTGCCGCAGCTTATGACATTTTCTTATTACAACTCCTTCTCTATGTGGATGATGTCATCATTGCATGGCTGATCACATCACTGGCTTATATTAGCTTTCTCCTGGATAAAGCAGACCATGCCGTCTTGCACGCACTGCAAATCACTACTGTTTACCAACTTTAGATCGTCTTACATAATGTGGAATTTGTAAGGTGGGGACATTACTTGGCAGTACTACTTGTCAACATACCAGTTCTACTGACAGCAACCGAGCAGTGACAGAGTATGCACGTCTTTCCTCGTAAACACCTTGTTATTCAGTAACAAGAGATTCAGACGAAGACACAAGGCAAGAATGTGTGGAGAAAAGGAGGAACAAATTCTAGATCATGAATAATTGCAATTAATTATATACTATATGGCCAAAAGTATGTGGACACCCCACACACACCCACTCCAATGAAGTAGGAACAGTTTGGGAAAGGCCCTTTTCTGTTCAAGCATAAAGTGCCCCTGTACATAAAGCCAACTCCATAGAGATATGGTTTGATGAGTTCTGCGTGAAGGAACTCCAACATGCCATGACCTCAACTCTACTGAACTCCTTTGAGAAGAAATGAAACACCAGTTGCAAGCCAGGGTTTTTCATCCAATATCAGTACCTAACCTCACAAATGTTCCTTAGGCTGAAGGAACATAAGTTCCTACAGCCACACTCCAAAATTGTGTGGAAAGCATTCCCGGAGGAAGGGAGGCTGTAATAGCATAATGCATAGCTCCCAACTGTCCTTGATTTTGAGGGACTGTCCCTGATTTGGAACAATGTCCCTCTGTGCCTCTTTCCTCCTCATTTGTCCCTCAGTTTGGTCTAATCTATATCGTTGTATATTTTATATACATCGTTTTGCTAAGAGGTGTCCCTCGTTCCCATCTCAAAAAGTTGGGAGGTATGCATAATGGGATGTCCAACAAGCTCATGTAGGGTGTGATGGTCAGGCATCAACTAACTTTTGGCCATATGATGTAATGTAAATCATTTAACCCTTTCATAACTAAGCCTATTTCTGACATTTGTTGCTTACAAGTTAAAATCTGTTTGTTTTTTGTTGTTGCTAGAAAATTACTTAGAACCCCCAGACATTATACATATTTTTTTAGCAAGAGAATCTAGAGAATAAAATGGCGATCATCATCGTCAAAACATACAAAGTAGAGTAAATCTTTCAAAAGCAGCCATTGTCAACCAGGTTCCCTCCAGAGGTTGTTAGTGGCTTCTTGAGCTGTGGTTGATTGACCTTCCATTTGTTGATGCCTGCATAGTTCCGAAGCCAATGCCACCTGGCAGAGCCAGCTGCATGACATCAATGATATTATTAGCTGTCTGTAGAGGTGACAATCTAACCACCACTGTAAGGGGTGGCATTCTTCCTACTGGCTACAAATACAAAAGACATTTTGAGCCCTAATTCCTAATAAATTAGTTTTAGCAGAGGTTCCCTGAGACTTGAAAATTATTTCAAGGGTTCTTCTGGGGTACAAAGGTTCAGAAAGGCTGCTCTGAAAGTACAAGAACTTGTCTCTAGGCCTAGCCTAGTTGTCACCAGAATAGATATCTGCATTGAAACATTTCTTCTCACCTACTCTTTCACAGATAACTGGAAATTCTGGATGTCCTATCACTTTCTATCTCTCCGACAATGGTCACCAGGGTAAATATAAAGGGTAAATTCCCTCAGTACAAAGATATCAATAAAAAAAAAAAACACAGAAGAAACGGAGCACCACTCCATTGATCTTTGGGTTCAAAGAATTTCTTTCTTCATATAATAGGACTAGCCATACATTAAGCACTTTTCAACCCGTGGTTGAAGAAAAAGGAAATGCTTGATTCCACCATTAACACAGTCAGTGTTGATGGGGGAATCCCTCCTGCAGAGCCTCTGTATTCTGACAGCAGGAGGTTTCTCCACCGACAGAATACAATGATTACTAAGTTGGATTATTCTTCTGTGTTTTTGGCCAAAATACCTTTTTGTGACTCCTAAGCAGCTCATAGATGATGCGACTTTCTTTCCTTCCACCAAAAGTGAAAGGAAGATTGCTTGATTCCCCCATCAACACAGTAAGTGTTGATGGGGGAATCCCTCCCACAGCACTATTCTGCCGGGGGGGGGGGGGGGGGGGACCTTCCAGCTATAGCCATTAGCAGTGATTGCATGCAGAAAATTCCAATAGGCTGGTTGGGTTGTACCCATGTCGACAGATGGATCAACTTGGGTACAATCAGCCTTCCCATATATGGATCGAAATTCGCCTGATCCCTGCGAAACCTGATAAATTTTGATCCATGCATGACTGACTTTTTCATGTGTTTGGAATTCAGTGTTTAATCTACCCAGGTAAAGGAATTAGTTACAGGAATAATCCAACATGTTTGCAGAGTTTCTCATGTACAATAATAAAATTGTTCAGAAAAAGTGTTAGATCAGGAAGTTGAAATGACGCACCCCAAGATGAAAACGATCAGCTGTAGAACAGGTATAACGCCATTCTTTTGTAACTGGCAAAAAATCTGACAATGGGTGGCCAACATTGAGCAAGCCCTGGGCTCTTAACCCAATTTATCCATTGTGTTAATATTCTCAGATGATTAACCATTCCTTATCAGAAGTGAGATATCAGGACTGTAGTCACTGAATAAATATCGGCTGATAAGCTAATGAGCTTTACATTCAGTGTACTGACTCCAGGAGAGAACCTTTATGATTACTAGGTCAAAGTCCAAATGTGGCATATGCCAAAGCAAATAATCATCTGCTTTCATTTTCCTGGCTATATATAGGTGTTTTTTGCCTGCATGTGGTTTCCTTTCATTATTATGTAAGGTGAGAATACTTCATTAAAGCATATCCAAACCCAAGAACAAAAACGGAATGCAGTATAATGCAATCTTCCAGTCCTTGGATGTGGTGGCCTACCTTTGCACTGATCAATTAAAAACATTGTAATGGTATACTCAACAGACCAAAATTGAGCAAATATTAGAAGTTCATTGTCAGGCTTTACCTGACAATGTATAGGGGTCTAACCCTATACTTTAAACCTTTGAACCTTCCCACCTGGAAACAGGCAGAAATAAAAGCTAACATGGGTTCTGATTCTTCCCCACTATCTCCAAAGCAAAAAGAGAAAAATAAAATTGGCTACAGATACTTAACAGCTAAACCACAAACTTGACATGTGTAGGTTTTTACATAAAGTCACATGGTTCCATAAAGTTGAGTAACTTTACTCTGCATATGTCTACCTTCCTACCTCTTAATTTTTCAAGCAATGAAGCCTGAGGCCAAGATTCCCACTATCTTCCAAGGTTATAATTAATCCAGGTTATTGTAAAGCTAGTTATACCCTAGCATTTATAGCCACATGTGTAACTCAGTCACTGTAAATCAGTTATTATTAAATATGTCAAAGAAGATGTTGATTGTCTAAGAGAATGATGGAAGGTATGAAAGTATTTGGCACTTCTCTGTTCTAATTACAAAGAACAGTCCCTCTGTCCCACAGTCCCTTGAACTTGTAACAGGATGTTAGTCCCAGTTGGTATTCCCTTAGTGAGATTTCAGTTACAGTTCTCACCCCTGCCACTATATGTCCTCACCTGTCCTTCATTTCCTTTGTGTGGAGTTTCTGTGTGCAGTTGCTGTTAAGGGAAGTTCTTCCCTTTGGGGGTGAGATCAGCATAAAACTAAGGTGTCATGAGGAGGTATATGTCACAAATTGGACACCAAACTCCTATGAGATTTTGGAGCCATTTTGTGACATAGGAATGATATATATTTCACAACCTGTGTTACAGAGGGAAGGTGGAGAGTGGTGAGCAGGAGTGGACCTGTGAGGAGGTTGTGTTAGCATCTGTGTGATGGAGGACACTATAAGTGTTGTAGACTAGTCTGACTCTGTCATGTTGAAAGCTTAATGTGTCCATGAGGGCATGGGTCACCATGTATGTGTCCACTGTGACAGCCCTGGGAGTTGTTAGTTAAGGTAAACAATCTTGCATAACCCTCAACTGAAGCATGTAGGTGCACCAAGTATATCTGTTCTGCTTAAGTTGGGTCACTTTTTCGAAACAGGGTAGTTGGCCTGCTGTGTGGTATGCAGTGATGGAGTATGGAGCAATTGGGTTTCCCATTTACTGAAATGCACCACCAACCTTGCCATCTTGTTGGCCTTGGTGTTGCAAAGCTACCCCTGGGTGGTGGTCTCACGCCACCAGGAAATGAAAGGCCTCTCATATGGCAAGTTTTTACCATGTTTGTGTTCACTGTGACAGCCCTTCCTTCGATCCCTGGACATGGAAAGCTCCAGCTGGACTGGTGTCAAGAAGGGCAGCGAAGAAGGACATACATCAGGGACAGACTGATATTCTGCAAAAGGTACAGGGATTGGACTGCTGGGGACTATGGTAAAGTAATTTTCTCTGATGAATCCCTTTTCCGATTGTTTGAGGCATCCGGAAGAAACCTTGTCCAGAGAAAAAAAGGTGAGTCAGTCCTGTGTCATGCCAACAGTAAAGCTTCCTGAGACCATTCATGTGTGGGGTTGCTTCTCAGGGAAGGGAGTGGGCTCACTCACAATTTTGCCTAAGAACACAGCCATGAATAAAGAATGGTACAAAAGTATCATCCGAGAGCAACTTCTCCCAACCATCCAAGAACAGTTTAGTGACGAACAATGCCTTTTCCAGCATGATGGAGCACCTTGTCATAAGGCAAAAGTGATAACTAAGTGGCTTGGGGAACAAAACATTGAAATTTTGGGTCCATGGCCAGGAAACTCCCCAGACCTAATCCCACGGAGAACTTGTGATTAATCCTCAAGCGGGGGTGAACAAAAACCCCCACAAACTCTGACAAACTCCAAGCATTGATTATGCAAGAATGGGCTGCCATCAGTCAGGATGTACCCAGAAGATGACATCATGCCATCATGCCAGGGTAAATTGCAGAGGTCTTAAAAAAATAAGGGTCAATACTGCAAATATTGACTCTTTGCATAAACGTAATGTAATTGTCAATAAAAGCCTTTGACACTTATGAAATGCTTCTAATTATACTTCAGTATACCATAGTAACATCTGACAAAAAATCTAAAAACATTGAGGCATCAGACTTTGTGAAAATTAATATTTGTGTCATTCTCAAAACCTTTGGCTATGACTGTAGGTGCATCAAGTAATCTGTTCTGCATAAGTTGGATCGCTGTTTGGAAAAAGGGTAGGTGACCTGCTAGGTGGTATGCAGTGCTGCTGTATGGAGCAACTGGGTTTTCCATCACCTGCAATGCACTACCAACCTTGTCATCTTGATGGCATTGGTGTTGCAGAGCTATCCCTGGATGGTAGCCTAATGCCGCGTACACACGAGTGGATTTTCCGAAGGAAAAAACTTGGATGGTTTTTCCGAAGGAATTCCGCTCAAGCTTGCCTTGCATACACACGGTCACAGAAAAGTTCTCTGAACTTTCGATTGTCAAGAACGCGGTGACGTACAACACTACAAGGAGCCAAGAAAATGAAGTTCAATGCTTCCAAGCATGCGTGGAATTGTTTCCGAGCATGTGTAGGAATTTTGCGCGTCAGAATTTGTACGGACGATCGCATTTTCGGATTAGGAACTTTTTCCGACTAAAAAATTGAGAACCTGCTCTCAATCTTTTGCTGGTGGGAATTCCGCCAGCAAAAGTCTGATGGAGCATACACACGGTCGCATTTTCCGACCAAAAGCTCTCATTGGTCTTTTGCTGGCCGAATTTCCGATCGTGTGTACGTGGCATAAGACTACCAGGAAAAGAAAGGATCTCTCCTACTGCAAGTTTCCCAGAGATAATATTGAAGCTGTGGAGAGGTGAGCCCAGTCTGCCTGATAAGGAAAATAGCTGTGAAGGAGGATTTGGCTTAACAACCTGCTGAAAGGGGCAATTACAAATTGTTGCCAAATCGCTGGGGTAGAGATAAAAAGGTACCATGATATGTGTGTGACAGATAGTGTAGACATGAAGATCTAATGTATGTTCTTGAGACTCATTAGAACTGAGGAATCTGCTTTTATAAGCAGGGAGATGTCTTCAACAAGTACAATTAAATGTGACCAGTACTACTATCTGTACCAGTGGCCTCCAAACTGTGGCCAGGGGTTCAGAATTGGCCCTTTGCTTGCCTTTATCTGGCCCTTGGGACACTTTTCCTCCCACTGACCTCAACAATGGGGCACTATTTCTCCCTTATACACCAACGATGGGGCACTTTTCCCCCCACTGACTTCAACGATGGGGCACTATTTCCTCCACTGACACCAATGATGGGGCACTATTACTCAAAAAGATACCAATGATGGGGCACTATTATTTCCAATGACACCTTTTTTGGGGCACTATTATTTCCAATGACAACAATAATGGGGCACTATTCATCCCATTGATAACAATGATGGGTCGTTATTCCTCCCACTGACGCCAATGATGGGGCACAATTCCTCCCAATGATATCAATGATGGAGCACTATTGAAACCAATGATGGGGCATTATTATTTACACTGACACAAATGATGGGGCATCATTCCTCCCACTGACACCAATGATGGGGCTCTATTTCTCCCATTACTACCAATGATGGGGCACTATTCCTCCCACTGATACCAACAATTCTGTGTTTATTCCCACTGACACCAGGACAATTTCTAGTTCCAATGGCCACAGTCCACCCCCCTAAAGTCTGGAGGACAGTAAATTGGCCCTATGTTTAGAAAGTTTGCAGACCCGTGATCTATACCATTGAATTTTTTTTTTTAAATCCTACAATCTTTTGTTATATGTATTCCATTGAGACTATTGTTCAGTTCTCGGGAAGTTTTCAGAGAAAACCCGAAATCTGGTGGCGAAAGCACAACTTTTCTTCATACTAAATTCATGAAATTCTTTAATTAGCAGATTTGCTTCAGGGACTTCAAACTGCATATCTTCAGTTCCCCTAGATAAAGGTTTCATGTTTGTGTGGAATTTGTAGTATGAACAGTTTTACTGGGAGATTTTCAAATGCTGGTAGATAAGCACACGTCATGCAAATGTAGAATCCAGCAGGGTGCGTTGAATCTTTGATTAAGTGGTGTGAGTAATATGGGGAGTGTATGCTCTGTAAAGGTCACACTCTTCATCGATACGATCAGGCCATGCGGTGGTGTTTTCCCTTAGAAAGACTTTCCCAAAAGCCTGAGGCATAAAGCACAATAATCGTTATAGATGCTGCATGCTGTATTGTAAACAGCCACGGTATAAAGTCATCTGAAGGTATTAGTTTGTAAAGCAGATTAGACTTGTGTAAACAAACATGCCTTCACACCCACCTTCAATAACAAGGAGAAAAATGAATATGGTCCAATATTTATTGAGGTTACTATTGCTACTGAAGTAGGAATGGGGATCAGATTATATGGCCATGGTTATGTGTGTAGTAGGGCTGATTTAGAATTTCAGCTAAGAAGCCTTTCCTATTTACTATGCTAAGAACATTTTGTGAGATCTGTAAAAACCTGACAGGCTGTGGTTTAAGACACTGAATTCACCCATTTCCCCCCCCTTAGCACAGCCATCTGTGCACACTTTTCCGGTGTCCAGAGTGTGTCAAGCTGGTTAACAGATGGAGAAGGAAACCGCAAAGCAAGGCTTGTGCAAGGCTTGTAAAAGAATGTGCTTTGCTAAACTGCTTTGCATCAATAAGAGTAGGTTGACTGTTTTAAAAGATTAGAATGTCTTGTAACGGAAATGTATAGTGTGTTCGCTTGTGACGCAATATGATGAAAAGATATATGTACCACTGTATTTCTCTGTATCGGCCACTCTTGGCGTGTAGACACAAGTCGGGTCAGGAGTGTCCATTCTTAATGGCCAAAAGAATGGAATAAAAACCTCGCATACCAGAAGTTCATTGCCCAACTGTCAGTTTCTGATATTCTGCTACCTCATTTGGTGCATTGGCCGTAAGGGGGGAATATCGGTGTGACCTGTTGAGGCAGGTGGCACTGTTTTCCACCAGACCTACAAGGAGTGGTCCGAGAGGCCAGCCCTGTGGGCCATATCGTAGTCTCAAAAGGTGCCTTCTAGAACTGTTATCTAGGAGACTGCGCTGTGTCCCATTTGGTGGCCTGCTGTGGACGAACTTCGTAGCATCAAAAGGACCTGGGAATCCGAGAAGTAGATAGCTGGAGCTCCAACGGGAACAGGTGAGAGTCTTTTTATTTCTGTTTTTGGATAACAGTCAGACAGACAGCCAGCCTCTCGACGGATCGAGAGAAGGGAAGCCTGATCACCTTCCGAGAGAGACGTCCGTTCAGATGATTGTGCATCTTTCGGACGAATCCTCAGTCAGTCAGTAATTTTTGGGACGGAGTGTCTGGTATGATTGATGTGTGTATGAGACATCACTTTGTGGTGAAGTGACCGTGCTCCTCTTTTAAGTGCGGTTCCTGGCCGGGAGACCGCGTCCAGGCCACTGACCGAGGGAAGCGTTGTCTATTGTCCCTACTTGTGTCGAGGATTCAGACCCCTTACTGAATTCTCATCATTTACCCTACCCTCTGTGTCTGTCTTGGTGTCTGTTAGGTTATAAGAATGGGTGGGAAACATAGTGTTGAATCTCCCCTACAAACCATGATCTCCAACTTTAAGAAGGGATTTTCTAAGAACTGTAATTTAAAACTTAGCCCTGAGAAATTGATAACATTGTGTGAGAAAGATTGGCCCTGCTATGGAGCGCGGTGGCCCCCACAGGGAACCCTTGACTTAGAGACCATTGACTGATTATTTGAGAATATTATGTCAGACTTACAGAAACATGACCAAGACGCACCTTCCAGGAGGACTGTTCATTCGGGTGATTGTGCATCCCTCGAATAAATCCTCAGCCAGCCAGTCAGGAGGAATATCCGTCCAGATGATTGTGCATCTCTCGGATAAATCCTCAGCCAATCAGTCAGGAGGAATATCCGTCCAGATGATTGTGCATCTCTCGGATAAATCCTCAGCCAGTCAGTCAGTCAGTCAGCTAGGAGAAAACGTCCGTCTGGATGATTGTGCATCCTTTGGTCAAATGGGAGATAAAGACCTGCAGTGGATAGAAGCCACAAAAAGAGGAACAGTACAGAATTATAGTTATGACAAGAGTAGTACCACTGACAAAAAAAACCAAAAAAAACCAAAAAAACAAAACACATATATTCTCAACCCAAAGAGACAGATCAGCCTCCCCCGTATGTAGATGAAAGGACCTCAGATAGAGACAGGTCAGAGCCATGTCCAAATGCCCCGTCCAGTAAACAAGGGGACTCAAGTTGTTGTCCACCTACATCAGATTCAGCAAGTTTGTCAATGCCAAATCTCAGTAAATATACTCCTGACCGTAACACTCTGGGTATAGGCAGGACAGAAATAGGGAACTCAGTAGTAGTCAATGGGCTCCCCAATCAAGTGTCCACTTCCACTCCGAGAAATCCTGATGCAAATAGCCGGACCCTTGCCCCGTCTTTCAACATACCTCTGCAAATGCCCTTAAGAGAACAGGCGGTGGAGGAATATCGGACTCTAGTTTACACCCCTTTTTAACACAACAGATTTACTGAACTGGAAGATTCATAACCCTGCCTACTCTGAGAAGCCCCAAGCCATCACAGATTTGCTCTGGTCAATAACTCAGACCCATAACCCCACTTGGTCGGACTGCCAGCAACTTTTATTGACCCTTTTTAATACTGAGGAGAGACACAGAATTAACCAAGCAGTGCAGAAGTATAAAGGCAAAAGACCCTTCCTATTAGAAAGACTTTGTAGTTTTGGGGGGGGGCATCAAGTCCAACGTCAGTTCCTGTAGATGCTGGATTCCCCTATTCCCTTGCTGGGCAGAGACTTACTTGCTAAACTCAGAGCATACATATACTTCCAATCTGACGGACAGGCTATCCTAAAATTGCCCCATCCCTTTGAAGCCCGCATACTGCAAGACATCCCGGGACTATGGGCAGAAGACAACCTACCAGGATTAACCACACACGTTCCCCCAATCCTTATTGAATTAAAATCAGGAGCCACTCCAGTCAGCCTGAAACAGTACCAAGTCCCTCTAAAGCCCTAGTAGGAAAACAAAAGTACTTAAACAAATTCCTACACTATGGAATTCTAAAACCCTGTCAGTCTCCCTGGAATACACCTCTACTCCCAGTGCAGAAACCTGAAACAGCTCACTGTCATCCTGTTCAAGACCTCAGAGCGGTCAATCAGGCTGTAATGACCATGCACCCAGCGGTCACTAATGAACTGTTACAATTACTGTGGGAGGCAGGTTATAAGGTGTCCCGGAGAAAGGTGCAATTTTGACGAGAGACTGTAAAGTACCTGGGATTCAGAGTATCACAAGGACAGAGACAATTGGGAGAAGGCAGGAAAGAAGTTGTTTGTCAGATTCCCACCCTGACTACCAGACGGCAAGTACGTGAATTCCTGGGGGTGGCAGGATTCTGCTGAATCTGGATACCGGACTTTGCCATAAAAGCCAGACCCCTCTATGAATCCACAAAGGGGGGAGAAAAGGAACCCTTCCAATGGGGAGAACAGCAAAACAGAGTATTAAGACATTAAGGTCTCCCTAATGCAGACTCTTGCGCTAGGCTTGCCAGATAGCCAAAAAGTCTTCTATTTGTATGTCAGTGAAAAACAAGGAATAGTAGTAGGAGTCCTGACACAATACTCTGGGTCTTGACAGCGTCCTGTAGCATACCTTTCAAAACAACTGGACACTGTAGCTCAGGGATGGTCATCTCTCCTGCGGGCCATCGCAGTAACAGCCCTCCTTGTGGTCGAAGCTGACAAGTTGTCATTGGGTCAGGAGACTTATGTCCGGGTCCCACACCAAGTACAGGCATTAATGGATTACAAGGGAAATCACTGGTTTACTAACATTCGAATGGTTAAATATCAAGCTATGCTGTGTGAAAATCCTCGTATCCACTTAGAGACTGTAAACACTTTAAACCCAGCCACTCTGCTCCCCACCTCACAAGAATCCCGAACTCATGACAGTCTCCGGGTAATGGATATGCAAGCCGACCAGACTTGAAAGACAGCCCCTTGAAAAAAAAAAAAAAAAATCCAAACGTTGAGTACTTTACTGACGGAAGCAGTTTTGTAAAAGATGTTTATCCCCAGATATAGGCCCAGACAATGGCCCTGACTTTGTCCACAAGTGCCTCCAGGAATTAGCAACAGCACCTAAGATTACTTGGAAATTACACACCGCATATAGGCCCCAAAGCTCTGGAAAATTTGAACGGATGAACTGCACACTCAAGTCACAACTGGCCAAGCTCCATCAGGAAACCCAAATGGAGTGGACCTTGATGTTGCCCATTGCTTTACTGAGAATTCGGAGTACCCCAACAAAGAGGACAAATCTGTCCCCTTTTGAGATACTGTATGGTAGGCCCCCACCCATCATTAGAGGGATAAGAGGAGACTTGCATCAGATAGGAGGGGTAGTTAACCGTGAACTGATACAGAAACTTGGGGAAAGTATGCAGGACATAGGGAAATGGGTTCAAGAGAAACTTCCCATAAGCTTGTCGAACCCAGTACACCCCTTTAAACCAGGAGATACAGTGTGGGTAAAGGAGTGGAACATAACCCCACTAGGGCCAAAATGGAGAGGTCCTTACACTGTTCTGCTATCTACCCCAACAGCCATTAAGGTAGCTGAGGTGACACCCTGGATACACCACTCCAGGGTAAAGCGAGCTGCTGACCTCACAGACTCCTGGCACAGTACAATAGACCCCCAAGATCCTTTGAGACTGAGATTGACCAGAGAAATCAGAAGGAAGAACTCCAGCCCTGTGTTCAGCACATCCCTGGAAGCTGCTGAATTTACGCACGGCAGAAGATAGACAGACTGCAGCCCTGCGGCAAACACACCCCTGGAAGCTGCTGGCTCAACGCACGGCGGAAGATAAAGGATATCTACTAAGCTCTGCTCCAACCACAGCCCGGACGCTGGTTGGTCTACGCACAAGCTGAAGCTTGAGGATATTCATCGGTGTAATGTTTACTAAAATCGTTACAATGAGACTGTTGATAGTCATAATAGTGATACTGACCGGGTTAACAGAGGGGGAGAGTATCTCATGTGACCCTTGTATAAAGACTACCAGAGTAGGATCCGTAACTACCAAGATGTTACTGTGGCACTCCCATTATCAATGCAAGGGCACAGAGACTGGTACTTACATACATAATGGGACTATCTATTCAATGTGCTCCGTTGAAAATCAGATAACCTGTTATGACCCCACTTATGCACCCTATAAAACCTGGCTAACCGTTCGGAGCTTTAGTTCCACCGGTAAGCTGATAAACCGTACACTGATCACTGACCCCAGCACTGCAGCAAGCCTAATCTTTGATGTGTGTGCTGCCATCAACCTCAACCACTTCCCAAGGGGAGGGTGTGGGGGATTGGAATGGGAGAGAGAGTATTTGAGAAATGATAGGTACATCTGTTCAGGGAAACTGGGACCTAGCTGTGCAAATGAGGAATGGAATTACTGCCCCAACTGGAGGTGTGCTGCCTGGGGAACATGGGGAATGAAAAATCAGGATGCCATTCTACAATCTTTAGCTGGTTCATCCAGCTGCACAGTGGGAAGTTGCACCCCTGTGAATTTCACCATACATAACCCTGTCCAGTTTTTAGCACAATGGGGAAATAAGTTTGGAGTTCATATTTATGGTAAAGGATCAGACCCCGGTACAATTGTGTATGTCTCACTAGAAACTGAACTAACAAAAAGTGTTAATCATCAGCTATTTCATTCCTTATATGAAGAGCTAGCCACTGGTATGGAAATACCCCCTAGCACAGAGAACCTGTTCATTGAACTGGCAGAAAGTGTGGCTGACAATTTACAAGTAACAGATTGCTATGTGTGTGGAGGAACTAACATGGGAGACCAATGGCCTTGGGAAGCCAGGGAAAAAGATTATGATGTGCCATTCAGTGCCACCTCTGAGCAGCCCCCTGAACGAATAAGGTCAGAATGGCACCTGAAAACATCAATAATTGGGAAATATTGTATAGCCAGGTCGGGTCCCCAGTATAGAACACATGTAGGAGAAATGGCCTGTTTAGGACAACAGTTTTATAACAACACTTCTAAAAGTACATCCTGGTGGAGTGATACAAACATACCCGTGCCTGACCCACACCCCTTTACCAATTTCACTCATCTAAAAGGGCTATGTGGAAATACCAGCCATTAACCCCCCCAAGACTAAATTAAAAAAAAAAAATCTTAGTCACATTGGGCTCTGATCCATTAGAAAGCAGAACTGTATGCTATTTAGTGATGCTTAATCTCGCTCATATTAATCGCTATGATTATGATCAAAGGGGGGAATGAAGTAGGAATGGGGATCAGATTATATGGCCATGGTTATGTGTGTAGTAGGGCTGATTTAGAATTTCAGCTAAGAAGCCATTCCTATTTACTATGCTAAGAACATTTTGTGAGATCTGTAAAAACCTGACAGGCTGTGGTTTAAGACACTGAATTCACCCATTTCCCCCCCTTAGCACAGCCATCTGTGCACACTTTTCCGGTGTCCAGAGTGTGTCAAGCTGGTTAACAGATGGAGAAGGAAACCGCAAAGCAAGGCTTGTGCAAGGCTTGTAAAAGAATGTGCTTTGCTAAACTGCTTTGCATCAATAAGAGTAGGTTGACTGTTTTAAAAGATTAGAATGTCTTGTAACGGAAATGTATAGTGTGTTCGCTTGTGACGCAATATGATGAAAAGATATATGTACCACTGTATTTCTCTGTATCGGCCACTCTTGGCGTGTAGACACGAGTCGGGTCAGGAGTGTCCATTCTTAATGGCCAAAAGAATGGAATAAAAACCTCGCATACCAGAAGTTCATTGCCCAACTGTCAGTTTCTGATATTCTGCTACCTCACTACCAGGAAAAAAAATATTCTCTGGGTATTCAGGCATTGGTTCGTAGCGATTATCCTATGTATTCTAAATCTGACACTATATATATAGTAATATATATACCGTATATATATATATAGTAATATATATACCGTATATATATATATATATATATATATATATATATATATACACATATACATATACTATCTATCTATCTATCTATCTATCTATCTATCTATCTATCTATCTATCTATCTATCTATCTATCTATCTATCTATCTATCTATCTATCTATCTATCTATCTATATATCTTTATCTATATAGATATATATATATATATATACAGTGCCTCGGAAAAGTATTCATACCCCTTGAATAATATAGTAATATACCGTATATATATATATATATATATATATATATATAGTAATATATATACCATATATATATATACACATTTATATATATATATATATATATATACACACACACACATAGACATATACTATCTATCTATCTATCTATCTATCTATCTATCTATCTATCTATCTATCTATCTATCTATCTATCTATCTATCTATCTATCTATCTATCTATCTATATCTATATAGATATATATACAGTGCCTCGGAAAAGTATTCATACCCCTTGAATAATATAGTAATATATATACCGTATATATATATATATATATATATATATATATATATATATATATAGTAATATAGAAATATAGTATTATAGTAATATATATACCGTATATATATATATATATACATATATATATATATATATGTAGGAAGGCCAGTATGGTGGCCTGAATTTATGGGAGGAGCCCGGGGGGTATTTAAGCAGCCCGCTCACCTGTGGTGCTTGTCGGTTTCCTGTGCGCGATACCCACCCTCCCATCCCCATTTCAAATCATTTATTTCATTTCATTCATTTCATCTCATTTCTCTCTACAGAATAATCATTTCTTAAAACCAGGGTATGCCCCCTTATTTTGGCATACCGGCCATTAGACCAAGGCACACTTTCAGGTCCATTTCATATGGTAAGTCCACACTTCCAGGTCTATTTCCGATGGTAAGTCTTATCTTAAACTATAAATGTTATCTATGTCCATATCGGACATAGGGCTCCGACCATAAATATATATATATATATATACACACACACATATTCATATACTATCTATCTATCTATAATGTATGGCCAGCTTAACTCTGTCTGTATATCTATCTCTCTATCTACCTGTCTATTTATCTATATCTGTATATCTATCTATCTATCTATCTATCTATCTATCTATCTATCTATCTATCTATCTATCTCTATATAGATATATATATATATATACAGTGCCTCGGAAAAGTATTCATACCCCCTTGAAATGTTCCACATTTTTTCATGTTACAACAAAAAACGTAAATGTATTTTATTGGGATTTTTTGTGATAGACCAACACAAAGTGGCACATAATTGTGAAGTGGAAGGAAAATGATAAATTGTTTTCAACATTTTTTACAAATTAATATCTGAAAAGTGTGGGGTGCATTTGTATTCAGCCCCCCTGAGTCAATACTTTGAACCACCTTTCGCTGCAATTACAGCTGTAAGTCTTTTTAGGGATGTCTCTACCAGCTTTGCACATCTAGAAAGTGATATTTTTGCCCATTCTTCTTTGCAAAATAGCTCAAACTCTGTCAGATTGGATGGAGAGCGTCTGTGAACAGCAATTTTCAAGTCTTGCCACAGATTCTCAATTGGATATAGGTCTGGACTTTGACTGGACCTTCTAACGCATGAATATGCTTTGATCTAAACCAGTGGTTCTCAACCTGGGGGTCGAATGACGATTTTCCAGGGGTAACCAAATCCTGGGCTGTTCTTGAAGCCCGTACCACTCTCCAGCCGTTTTTGCGGTCACCCAGGAGGGCTGTTTCTAGAGCCCGTGGCCGCCCAGTTGGGCTGTTCCTGGAGCCCGCGGCCGCCCACGCTGCCTCTTCGCAGCCGCCTATTCAGTTGATGGCATGGCTGGAGGGCAAAGGCTAGAGGTCAGCTGACTGGTGAGGAATGTGAAGTGGGAGGGGCTGGAGGTGACCTAATCTCCTGATTTCTGCATAGTCACTGCTGTGAGACACCACAAAGTCGGAGACATAGTGAAGCCGGAGACACAGTGAGTAACACTACCTGTGATTATAGTTGTCATTAAAAGTCCCCACTACAGTTCTCAGATCAGCAGATGACCTTGATCAAGAGCACTTAAGTTGACTGATCTGAACTCCCCCCAGCACTGCCACTCATCCCATCCCCCCCTCACCAAGGAGTAAGAGAAAGAATAAAAATAGAGAATATATGGAAGGAAGAGGAAAAGAGGGGGAGGAACAAAGAAAAAGGGAGAGAATAAGTCAAAGAACAAGAAAGACGGCTAGAGAGAGGGATGGGGAAAAAAAACCAAGAAATTAGGATAGAGAGAGAGATAAAAGGGAAAGAAAGGAGAACAAAAGAGTGGTATATCCTAAAATGTACCATAAGGGGTTTTAATACTGTACAAGTGGAAGGGACTCAGGGAGCGCTAAATGTCTGTGGGTTAGAGGAGCAAATTACTTGTCTTGCCTTGGGTGCTGACAACCCACACTACAAAAATTATTTTACTGTTAGGGGTCCCCACAACTTGGGAAATTTTATCAAGGGGTCACAGCACTAGAAGGGTTGAGAACCACTGATCTAAACCATTCCATTTTAGCTCTGGCTGTATGTTTAGGGTCGTTGTCCCCCTGGAAGGTGAACCTCTGCCCCAGTCTCAAGTCTTTTGCAGACTCGAACAGGTTTTCTTCTAAGATTGCCCTGTATTTGGCTCCATCCACCTGCCCATCAACTTTGACTAGCTTCCTTGTCCCTGCTGTAGAAAAGCATCCCCATAACATGATGCTGTCACCGCCATGTTTCACATGGGGGGGATGGTATGTTCGGGGTGATGTGCAGGGTTAGTTTTCCAGCACACATAGCATTTTGATTTTAGGCCAAAAAGTAAAATGTTGGCCTCCTCTGAACAGAGCACCTTCTTCCACATGTTTGCTGTGTCCCCCACATGGCTTCTCTCAAACTGCAAAGGGACTTCTTATGGCTTTCTTTCAACAATGACTTTCTTCTTGCCACTCTTCCATAAAGGCCAGATTTGTGGAGTGCATGACTAATAGTTGTCCTGTGGACAGATTCTCTCACTTGAGCTGTGGATCTCTGCAGCTCCTCCAGAGTTACCATGGGCCTCTTGGCTGCTTCTCTGATTAATGCTCTCCTTGCCCGGCCTGTCAGTTTAGGTGGACGGCCATGTCTTGGTAGGTTTGCATTTGTGCCATACTCTCTCAATTTCTGGATGATGGATTGAAGAGTGCTCCGTGAGATGTTCAAAGCTTGGGATATTTTTTTATAACCTAACCCTGCTTTAAACTTCTCCACAACTTTATCCCTAACCTGTCTGGTGTGTTCCTTGGCCTTCATGATGCTGTTTGATCACTAAGGTTCTCTAACAAACCTCTGAGAGCTTCACAGAACAGCTGTATTTATACTGAGATTAAAGTACACACAGATTGACTCTATTTACTAATTAGGTGATTTCTGAAGCAAATTGGTTCCACCAGATTTTAGTTTGGGGTACCAGAGTAAAGGGGGCTGAATATAAATGCATGCCACACTTTTCAATTATTTATTTGTAAAAAATATTGAAAACCATTTATCATTTTCCTTTAACTTCACAATTATGTGCCACTTTGTGTTGATCTATCACATAAAATTCTAATAAAATACACTTACGTTTTTTAGTTGTAACATGACAAAATGTGGAAAGTTTCAAGGGATATGAATACCCCTTGAATAATCAAAAATGGACAAATATAACATGAATTATACAAAATAAAAACAATGTGACAATATATATGTGACATAATGAAAACTCAAATTCATCAACAAAGGTCCATGATAGTCCAAAAAATAAAAATGGAAAAAAAGAGTTCAATAGAATATAAGAATAGATTCCAGTGTCCCAGAAAAACATATTCCACGGGAAAGAAAAACAGGAAAAGTCGGTCTGTACCTTTAGCAGAGAAACAGCCCGAAAGCATCATGTTTCCACCTCCGTGCTTGACTGTAGGGAAAGTGTTCTTAGGGTCATAGTCAGCATTTTTCTTTCTCTGCATTGTGGGGCTAATGGACGGGGCCATGCAGGGGCGTAACTACCACCATAGCGACCCATGCGGGCGCTATGGGGCCCGCAGCCGAGTGGGGCCCAGTGAGGATAAGAGCACCGCCGGCACAGTTTCTCAACCAGGGGAAGAGAGAGGAAAGGAAGAGGCGAGCTGTCCGTATCAGTAGAGAGCTGAATTGCCCGATGTAAGAGCTTTCATTAGATCTTCCAGTGTTCCCGGGGGTCACGTCACATAGCTCCACCTTTTGGCCCGGTGCCTTTGATAGACAGAACGCAGATCCAATGCGGGACATGTGACGTCATCAAAGGCGTGGGGCCAAGAGGTGGGGCTATGTGACGATGAGCCCCAGGAAGACAGGAAATTCAAATGAAAGCTATTACAGCGGGCAATCCTGCTTTCTGCTGATCCGGGTGGCTTGCCTCTTCCTCTGCATAGGTGGGGCTGTATGGGGCACAGGCAGACCAGGCTGCATTGACACGCTGCATTGACACTAGGGCAGCTGTGTGGGGGGGGGGCTGTTTGCAGGGGGGCCCCATACAACATTTTGCTATGGGGCCCTGCTATTTCTAGTTACGCCCCTGGGGCCATGTATTGTAATATCTTGGATGAGAACCTTTTTCCCTCAGCCAGAACACTGAAGATGGGTCTTCCAGCATGACATTGACCCAAAACATACCACCAAGGCAACAAAGGAGTAGCTCAAGAAGAAGCACATTAAGGTCATGTAGTGGCCTAGTCAGTCTCCAGACTTTAATCCTATAGAAAATTTATGGAGGGAGCTGAAAATTTGAGTTGCCAAGAGACAGCCAAAAAACCTTAAGGATTTAGAGAAAATCTGTAAAGAAGAGTGGACCAAAATCCCTCCTGAGATGTGTGCAAACCTGGTCACCAACTACAAGAAACGCCTTACCTCTGTGCTTGCCAACAAGAGTTTCTCCACCAAGGACTAATGCCGCGTACACATGATCGGAAATTCCGCCAGCAAAACTCCGATGAGAGCTTTTTGTCGGAAAATGCGACCGTGTGTATGCTCCATCGGTCTTTTGCTGGCGGAATTCCAGCCAGCAAAAGACTGAGAGCATGTTCTCTATTTTTCGGTCAGGAAAAGTTCCTATCCGAAAATGCGATTGTCTGTACAAATTCCAACGCGCAAAATTCCTATGCATGCTCGGAAACACTATGACGCCTGCTTGGAAGCATTGAACTTCATTTTCTCAGCTCATCGTAGTGTTGTACGTCACCGCGTTCTTGACGGTCGAAAGTTCAGAGAACTTTTGTGTGACCGTGTGTATGCAAGGCAAGCTTGAGCGGAATTCTGTCGGAAAAACCATCCAAGTTTTTTCCGACGGAAAATCCGCTCATGTGTACGGGGCATAAGTCATGTTTTGCTTGGGGATCAGATACTTATTTTACTCACTGAACTGCAACTTAATTTATAGCATTTGTTTTATGTGTTTTTTCTGGATTTTTGGTTGATATTCTGTCTCCATCATTTAAAATACACCTATGGTAAACATTATATACCCTTAATTTCTTTGTAAGTGGGCAAACTTACAAAATCTGCAGGAGATCAAATAATTATTTTCCCCACTGTATATATATATATATATAAAGCACTGCAAAAATTGAGGGTGCTATATAAGTACCCATAATAAATATATAAAATGAATATCACACTCTTTATAAGATTTTATGTGAGTAGATTGTATGTTTTATATGAAAATCAATGCTACAACAATTACATCATTCTTGTATACGTATGAAAAAACTGCAATTCAACATCACAATAATTTGAGTAATCCAAATAAGAAAAAAAAATTGAAAGCTTTATGACATAAAGTTCAAAAAACGTAAAAATAGTCCTGTGACATAATGTTGTGTATATCACTTCAAGCAGGTGTTCCAGAAACCTGCAAGTTGAAAACCACAACCTTGATAGAGCCCTTGTGGGCACACTTTCATCTCTATATACTGACCCTCACAACAAAGGTCAATATGCGTTCCTGTGTGAATAATAGTTGTACATTTTCCTTGTTTGATCAACAAATCCTCAGGACTTCTGAAAAAACCCAGCAGCACAGGTGGTAGATGGATGGCTGAATGCATTTCACATGGAAAAACACAATAAAAGCCCATATAGCGCTCACTGTTGTTTTATTGTTCAAATTTAAAAAAAAGCCACTCCCATATAAAAAGACAAGATATGAGCATGACCACTTCAAATCTCACCGATCTATTAACACTAGGATGGATGGTAATGGATGTAAAATTGTCAGTCCAAATCCTCCAGCCGTCATCTGACATTCTTGCTCAATCTCGTAAAATTACACCTCTACGCGTTTTGTCATAATGACATTATTAGGAGGCCAGATTGTTTTTTAATCCTTTATGGTACTACAATATGTGGCGTTTTATCAGTTATCAGGATTATTATATGTGATCCTCTGGATGTGAGGGTAGATCCACGGAGAGGAGCCAGAGGCTGCAGAGCCCAAGTCTACCTTGCTTGTTTGACCTACTTGAGAAAGCTGGGCAAAAAAAATTGGAGAGTGTGTGTCCACTGAGCAGGGGTGGGCTGCACAAGGTGATCACATATGGCTGCTGGCTGCATGGCCTGTCACCATCCCCTGGCCTGACCTGCTTAAATCCCCAGGCTCCTGGTGTGCTGCAACCATCCCTCTGCTGGCTGGGTGATCTCTGCTGCATTATTGGTCACTGATCAGGCTGCATTATTGGTTACTGATCAGGCTGCATTGATGTGGACTTGTCAGGCTACATTGATGTGGACTGGTGAGACTGCATTAATGTGGACTGGTGAGGCTGCATTGATGTGGACTTGTGAGGGTGCATTGATGTGGACTGGGGAGGCTGCATTGATGTGGACTGGTGAGGCTGCATTGAGGGGTACTGATGAGGCTGCATTGATGGGCACTGGTATAGCTGCATTGAAGGGCACTGATGAGGCTGCATTGATGGGCACTGGTCAGGCCGCATTGATGGGTACTGATCAGGCTGCATTGATTGGCACTGATGTTAAATGTAAAGTGTTATGTAAATATGTAATGAATATGGCTGTATTTATTTGTTGAGTCTTGTTCAATTAATAAACAAAATTTAAACAATAGGCACTGGTGAAGCTGAATTGATGTGGACTGGTGATGCTACATTGATGTGGACTGGTGATGCTACATTGATGTGGACTGGTGAGGCTGCATTGATGGGCACTGATCAGGCTGCATTGATGGGCACAAGTGAGGCTGCCTTGATGGACACGGGTGAAGCTGCATTGATGTGGACTGGTGAGGCTGCATTGATGTGGACTGGTGAGGCTGCATTGATTGGCACTGGTCAGGCTGCATTGATGGGCACTGATCAGGCTGCATTGATTGGCACTGGTGAGGCTGCATTAATAGGCACTGGTGAAGCTGCATTGATGTGGACTGGTGATGCTACATTGATGTGGACTGGTGAGGATGCATTGATGGACACTGATCAAGCTGCATTGATGGGCACAAGTGAGGCTGCATTGATGGGCACTGGTGAGGCTGCATTGATCGGCACTTGTGAAGCTCCATTGATGGGCACTGATGAGGCTGCATTGATTGGCACTGATCAGGCTGCATTGATGGGCACTGGTGAGGCTGCATTGATGTGCGCTGCAAGCTGTATGTCTCTGTATGGGCAAAGTTATCATTGCTGATATATCGTTTTTGTAGAGCTGCATTTATTGGTATTTTACAAATAGTAATTTGGAATCGCTAGGAAACAATTGTCAAGAAAAAGAAAAATTGACACCGAGTGCAGGATAATCAAAGAACAGTGGACTTACGATTACTTTTTAACCACTAGCCGACCAGCGCACGACAATGTACGTCGCCACAATGGCACGGATGGGCAAATGAGCATACAGGTACATCCCCTTTAAATCGCAGCATTGTGGGCGCACGCGGCACGTGCTCCGTGACCGTGGCTACGGGTCCCGCGGACTCGATGTCCGCCGGGGGCCCGAGATCGTGTCACAGAGCGGAAGAACAGGGAGATGCCTTTGTAAACAAGGCATTTCCCCATTCTGCCTAGTGACATGACAGAGATCCCCTATTTTGTAGATGCTATAACTTTTGCACAAACCAATCCATATACGCTTATTGCGTTTTTTTTACTAAAAATATGTAGAAGAATACACATCGGCCTAAACTGAGAAAAAAATGTGTTTTTTAAATATATTTTTTGGGGATATTAATCATATCAAAAAGTAAAAAAATAGCTTTTTTTTTCAAAATTGTCACTCTTTTTTTGTTTATAACACAAAAAAAAAAAAATAAATAAAAACCGCAGAGGTGATCAAATACCACCAGAAGAAAGCTCTATTTTTGGGAAAAAAAGGACGTTGTTTGGGTGCAAAGTCGCACGACTGCTCAATTGTCAGTTAAAGCGACGCAGTGCTGTATCGCAAAAAGTGCTCTGGTCAGGAACAGGTTAAATCCTTCCGGGGCGGAAGTGGTTAATACAGTACAAGGAAAGAGCTGTGTGTCTGATATGCCAGAATATAGTGTCTGTGTTCAAAAGAATACAATTTGCCGTGACACTTCAAAACTCAACAAAAATATAAATATGATTGTTTGGTCGGACAAGTGAGAGAAGATAAAATATTAAAATTGAAAAATACATTGACAACTCAGCAAAATACTTTTGTAAATGAGAAGCAGCCAAATATTTCATTACTGCGAGCAAGTTTTCAAGTTGCCAAGCTAATAGCGTGCACTTGCAGACCATTCGTAGAGGGAGATTTGTTAAAGAATGCCTTCTTTCTGTTGCCAAAGAGATGTGTCCAGAGAAGCCTGTTTTATTTAGTACAGTGAGTAGGGATGAGCCGAACAACCCGCAGGTTTGGTTCACACCAGAACCTGCGATAGGACCGAAAGTTTGCGCAAACTTTAGAACCCCATTAAAGTCTAAGGGACTCAAACGTTTGAAATCAAAAGTGCTAATTTTAAAGGCTAATAGGCACGTTATTGTCCTAAAAAGGGTTTGGAGACCCAGGTCCTGCCCCAGGGGAAATGTATCAATGCAAAAAAAAGTTTTAAAAACGGCCGTTTTTTTCGGGAGCAGTGATTTTAATGATGCTTAAAGTGAAAAAAAAAATGAAATATTCCTTTAAATATCGTACCTGGGGGGTGTCTATAGTATGTCTGTAAAGTGGCACGTGTTTCCCGTGCTTAGAACAGTTCCTGCAAAAAATGACATTTTTAAAGGAATAAAAGTAATTTAAAACTGCTTGTGGCTTTAATGTAATGTCGGGTCCTGGCAATGTGGATGAAAATCAGTGAGACAAACGGCATGGGTACCCCCCAGTCCATTACCAGGCCCTTTGGGTCTTGTATGGGTATTAAGGGGAACCCTGCACCCAAATTAAAAACATCTGAACAGCAGTATAAAGGCGGTGCAAACAAGACAGGGACTGTAGGTTTGTTGTTAAGTAGAATCTGTTTGTGATTTTGAACTGGTACATTTTTAAAGTGTAGCTCCAGCCAAAAAATCTATTTTTAAGCTTTTTGGAAAACATAGGGAAGGGTTATCACCCCTGTAACATTTGTCTTGCTGTCTGTGCACCTCTTCAGAAGATTTCACCTCACTTTCTGTCCCAATAACAAATGTTTTTTGAAAATTTGGGGTTTTTAGTGAAACAAGGATTGGTGATAAAGCATCAGTGGAGAGGAGACACGTTTTTCCCATATTAACTCTTATGCCCCGTACACACGGTCGGATTTTCCGACGGAAAATGTGTGATAGGACCTTGTTGTCGGAAATTACGACCGTGTGTAGGCTCCATCACACATTTTCCATCGGATTTTCCGACACACAAAGTTTGAGAGCAGGATATAAAATTTTCCGAAAACAAAATCCGTTGTCGGAAATTCCGATCGTGTGTACACAAATCCGACGGACAAAGTGCCACGCATGCTCAGAATAAATAAAGAGATGAAAGCTATTGGCCACTGCCCCGTTTATGGTCCCGACGTACGTGTTTTACGTCACCGCGTTCAGAACGATCGGATTTTCTGACAACTTTGTGTGACCGCTTGTATGCAAGACAAGTTTGAGCCAACAACCGTCGGAAAAAATCCTAGGATTTTGTTGTCGGAATGTCCGAACAAAGTCCGACCGTGTGTACGGGGCATTACAGGAGAGAATTTCCCTTCCTAGGGGTAGATTTCATCTCACTTCCTGTTGTCTCCTTCCGTTTGCAAGTAGGAGTCATTTGTAAGTTGGATGTTTGAAAGTAGGGGCCTGTACTATATACTCTGCAGAAATTGGGGCCTTAGGTGTTGGTGTTACCACAACACTGTAAGCCCTCACAGTTACTCTTGGTAGGGGGCGCAGGAACGGGCCCTGCTGTGAAATAATAGATCAAGAATTGTAATTACATGCCATTGTTGAGCAGGGGCAGAAAAATTGGGTCTTTGGTGGTGGTGGTGGTGTTGCCACAACACTGTAAGCCCTCACAGTTACTCTTGGTGGGCACAGGAATGGGCCCTGCTGTGAAATATTAGATCAAGAATTGTAATTACATGTCCCTGTTTAACAGGGGCAGAAAAATTGGGCCTTAGGCACTGGTGCCAAAACACTGCAATACCTCACAGATGCTATAGTTGGAGCGCAGGAATGAGCCCTGCTGCAAAGTATTGCATCAAAATTTTTAATTATATGCCCCTGTTAAACAGGGGCTGAAAGTTTGGGCCTTGGGCACTGGTGCTGGTGCCACAACACTGCAACCCCTCACAGATACTCTAGTTGGAGCGCAGGAATGAGTCCTGCTGCAAAGTATTGCATCAAAAATTGTAATTACATGCCCCTGTTAAACAGGGGCAGAAAAATTGGGCCTTGGGCACTGGTGCTGGTGCCATAACACTGCAACCCCTCACAGATACTCTAGTTGGAGCGCAGGAGTGAGCCCTGCTGCAAAGTATTGCATCAAAAATTGTAATTATATGCCCCTGTTAAACAGGGGCAGAAAAATTGGGCCTTGGGCACTGGTGCTCTTGCCACAACACTGCAACCCCTCACAGATACTCTAGTTGGAGCGCAGGAATAAGCCCTGCTGCAAAGTATTGCATCAAAAATTTTAATTATACGCCCCTGTTAAACAGGGGCAGAAAAATTGGGCCTTAGCCACTGCTGCCACAACACTGCAACCCCTCACAGATGCTATAGTTGGAGCGCAGGAATGAGCCCTGCTGCAATGCATTGCATCAACAATTGTAATTACACGCCCCTGTTAAACAGGGGCAGAAAAATTGGGCCTTGGCCACTGGTGGCGGTGCCCAGAACCAAAAATGTTCTTACAAGCTATCAGCATGAAAATTGAGGAGGAAGAGGATTGTCACTCAGCATAACAGGATAGTCACTCAGCATCAGCATAGGCAGTCTTGAAGGGATCTCACATTAAAAAAAAATCAATAGGTTACATCAGCATCAGGTGCTTGGTAGCTGGTGATCCAAGACTGATTTATTTTTATGAAGGTCAGGCGATCGACCGATTCAGTGGAAAGGCGCACCCTGTGATCAGTTACAAAGCCTCCAGCAGCACTGAATGTGCGTTCCAAAAGAACGCTGGATGCAGGACAGGCCAGTAGATCAATTGCATACTGTGCAAGCTCTGGCCAGTTATCCATCCTTAAGACCCAGTAACCCAGAGGATTTTCGGTGGGAAAGGTGTCCAAGTCTGATCTTGCCCCTAGGTATTCCTGCACCATGTGAAGCAGACGCTGGCCATGGTTGCTGGAACCGATCATACCTTGGGGCTGCGGACTAAAAAATTGTCTGAACGCATCTGTCAGACAGCCACCTTCTCCACCGCTCCTTCTGTGACTGACCGAAGCCTCAGCAACACGTTGTCCAGGAGGACCAGGAAATTGTAACCTCCCAGGCTCTGGAAACGCGTTGCACAAACCTTTCTGTAAGGCCTCCCAAAGACGTTTCATTCTCTGCTCCCTAGGGTGGCAACCACTTATTTGTAGCCGATTCCCTATACCAACACTTATTACACATTTTATGTTTTTTACACAATAGCGTATCTTGCCAAAAAAAAAACCTTGCTCGCCCCCGGGGGAACGCCCCTAGTGGGCGTCTCACAGTGCCGTTCAAGCCCGGATAGGGCAGTGGTTGGTGAGTGTATATGTTTTCTTAAATAAAACTCAATAACTACTCCAATCAACAAAAAAGGGGGTGACCAACCAGTTTTAGGAGAGGGAGCCGTGCCACATCCAATAATCTATAGACACAAAACAAAGGGGTTCCCCTGGGTGGACTTTACTGGCACTTGCAAAGGTAAAGAATAAAATAAAGTGTGTAGAGAATAAAGGGCATTTATAAAAACGGTATAAATTTTATTCGTATTGACAATTACACTATGATAAAAACAAGCAGTAAATATCTAGACTGACATAGTGAAAACTACATGGTAGCCATGATAGACAAACAAAACAAGTTGTAATGAGAAGCTCCTCTCAAGCCCGACGCGTTTCGGGTACTTAATATCTGTACGATCCTTCTTCAGGGACATAATCTGAGAGAGAGGGGTTCATCTAGGCTGATTGAGAGAGAAATAAGAAAAAGAGAGGGTAAGGTAATGAATAAAGCTCTTAGATAGTATTCAGTAGGGGGTTGGGGTGATGAATTCATCACCTACCTGAGAGTATATAATTATTTGCTTGTAAACATTATTTAAAAGCAAGAAGGGCCATGGAGGGGGGGCAGAGTATGGCAGTAAGTATACGTTTTTGTTTTCTTTGCCCTTATAGCGGCAATATGTTGTACTCATGTTTGCCATTCATCCCTCAGAGTGGTAATATATATGATATATTCATGTTTGCTACTTACCTTCTGCCATTATGCGTTTATGTCTGTTGTACATATTTGCACATGCACATCTTTCATATATATTGAAACTGTTTGGTTGTTGATCATTGTTGTCTTACTGTGTAGTTATCTATTATGTTTACTGTTCTATGCAGCAACTTACAATTTCCAGTCTTATGTAAGCCCCCCCCTTTTCTTTCCCCGACATTACATAACTGGTTTTGGTGCAGGCCACCTATCTATTCCTTATTGTTGCTTCCCATTGACTGTTTCCCTTCCTTCTCTCATCCCCCTCCCCCTTTTCCCTGCCTCCATATACTTGGAGGAATACACTAAAGTAATTTTCGTGATTGGGCAGCAGTTACTCCATTATATTGATATGTGTCTTTTTTATTTTTCTCTGTGCTATTTTCTGTGGCATATTCTCCTTCTCCCCGCCCCCCTCGGGGCGCGTCTGGCCAGAGCGGCTGCCCAGGACGGTAAGCCGCCACAAGAATTTCTTGGGCGGCGCTTAGTGAGGTACTTGGGCGCTTTTCCAGCCTACGCCCACTGCCTCCATGTTGTCACTCCAGGCGAGCATGCGCTCTCGCCGGAGTGTCACTTCCGTGCCGGTGGGGCGGGTGTGCGTGACGCTGCTCCAAACGCCGTGACGTTCGCGCGCGCGCGGTTGGGGCGGCGCCGCGCACGCTCGCCTCGGGGGGTCATTATAGCGCGTCCCGGCTTACGCTGCTCTCAGCACAGCTGTGCCTCATCTCTGACGCCGGCTGACTGTGGCAGCCACGCTATTTATACCAACCTCACTCACTTCTTACCAAGACGCCACACATACCGGACGCTTGGCTGTGAGGTTGTTATCATGCACCATCTAAGGTATGACTTTTTATTTATTTTTATTTATTTTTCCTTACTCCAGCATTTTTTGCTTCAGATACTTTTATTACTCCTTTGCTTTGCTGTACTAGCTACACACTACCAGTCCTGAGCCTGCTCTTACTCTGGTCTCCGCTACCTATTGGAAGTATTCTTATATAGGCTTTGCATCAATAAATATATTTGTCTTTTTCAAAACTCCATATATTATGGTATTCCTTCTAAAAAAAATTTTTTCATCTCACTTGCTACATACTATGCACCATGGATAGTCCTAATATGCTTGTTTAGCATATTTACCCGTTGTGCGCACAATTATGTATTTATTTTTATATTTTGTTTAACTTTAAACTTAAATCCATATATACATATATTTGTACGTTGCCACTAGGGTACAAGGTGAGCTGGACCTCCCTGTTGTTGCTCTCCTTGATGCGACTTATTTTTGATGCACTCCACTATATATATATCATCCCTTACATTTTCTTCATCATGAACTTCATTCTTACCAAATCATTAATCCATACATTCAGTCACTACTTTTTATCCACCTACTATGGACCCTCTCTTAAGGTCCTCTCTATATTCTCTTATTTTTTAGGGACGCCTTCCTGTGACCTCAGCACGCCGCTCTGGTTTGTACGCGCCCGAATCGGGCGGGACGGGAGTACTGCCATACCCCCCCATGGTGACTGCAGCCCTCCAACCTGCATCTTTCACCGTCTAAGTATTCTTGTCTACACCAGCAACAACACGTATACTTACTGCCATACTCTGCCCTCCCTCCATGGCCCTTCTTGCTTTTAAATAATGTTTACAAGCAAATAATTATATACTCTCAGGTAGGTGATGAATTCATCACCCCAACCCCCTACTGAATACTATCTAAGAGCTTTATTCATTACCTTACCCTCTCTTTTTCTTATTTCTCTCTCAATCAGCCTAGATGAACCCCTCTCTCTCAGATTATGCCCCTGAAGAAGGATCGTACAGATATTAAGTACCCCGAAACGCGTCGGGCTTGAGAAGAGCTTCTCATCACAACTTGTTTTGTTTGTCTATCATGGCTACCATGTAGTTTTCACTATGTCAGTCTAGATATTTACTGCTTGTTTTTATCATAGTGTACTTGTCAATACGAATAAAATTTATACCGTTTTTATAAATGCCCTTTATTCTCTACACACTTTATTTTATTCTTTACCTTTGCAAGTGCCAGTAAAGTCCACCCAGGGGAACCCCTTTGTTTTGTGTCTAATAACTACTCCAATGTTATGCTATCTATTCTAAATTACTCTCTATTATTATGCATACGTAATTATGGTTATCTGATTTGTAGAGAATTTACTTGGACGCCTCCTGAAGAAGCGGCTTGACCGCGAAACTGTCGAGGAGTACGTCCTCAAGTACTCTAAACCTGCCTTCATTTACCTTTGTGGGCGTTTTAAATTGTTATCCTAACAACTTTTGTATTGTAACGTGATCTTGTTAATCTATATTTTGTGTGTATAGATTTCTTTTAAATGTTTATTTCTGAATAAATTTGAATTTTATTACTTTTGTATGTCTCTATGAGGTACCGTGATAGTCCAATTGGTTTCGAGTGGTGAGGAAGAACTTAATTGGAGAAGTCCCTGTCATTCCTCCCCAACCCTCTTTATTCCTGCTCCCTCTGCGACGGCAAGATAAGGTCTGCAACCTTACCCTTGTAACGTGGATCAAGGAGGGTTGCCAGCCAGTAATGATCCCTCCCCTTAAAACCACGAATACAAGGATCCTTCCACAGGCTTTGCAGGATCAGGGAGGCCATGCAGCGTAGGTTTGCTGAGGCATTTGGTCCAGAGTCCTCTGGGTCACTAGGGACGACATGATCCGCAGCCACCTCCTCCCAGCCACGTACAAGTCCATGGGTTTCTTCAGACTGTAAATGACCCCTTGAAGACTGCTGCTGATGCTGAGTGCCAGGCTCCACCTCCATGCTGACACAATCCTCCTCCTCCTCCTCCTCCTCTTCCTGTGTGATCGGCGGGCATGCAGGAACACTGTCTGGATAAAGGGGGCCTTGAGAGGTAAGGAAGTCCTCCTCTTCCTCTCTCTGTTCTGCCTCAAGTGCCCTGTCCATTATTCCACGCAGCGTGTGCTCCAACAGGTGGACAAGAGGGACAGTGTCACTAATGCATGCACTGTTACTGCTCACCATCCTTGTGGCCTCCTCAAATGGTGACAGGACAGTGCATGCATCCCTGATCATAGCCCACTGGCGTGGGGGAAAAAAAACAAGCTCCCCTGACCCTGTCCCGGTGCCCTAGTCACATAGGTACTCATTGATGGCCCTCTGCTGTGTGTGCAGCATGGCCAACATTGAGTTCCACCTGGTGGGCATGTCACAGATTAGGCGGTTCTTGGGCAGGTTAAATTCCTTTTGGAGGTCAGCCAGCCGAGCACTGGCATTTTATTACCTGCGGAAATGCACACAGACTTTCCTGGCCTGCCTCAGGACATCCTGTAAGCCTGGGTACCTGCCCAAGAACTGCTGCACCACCAAGTTAAGGATGTGAGTCAAACAGGGTACATGGGTCAGTTGTCCCTGTCGTAGTGCAAAGAGGAGGTTGGTGCCATTGTCGCAAACCACCATATCTGGCTTAAGCTGGCGTGGCGTCAACCACCTATGAACCTGCCCCTGCAGAGCTGACAGAATCTCTGCCCCAGTGTGGCTCCTGTCCCCCAAGCACACCAGCCCAAGCACCGCATGGCATCTTTTTGTCTGCTTGCTTGCGTAGCCCCTTGAACACCTACGTAGCACCGCTGGTTCCGAGGACAAATCAGCACAGGAAGAGGCCATGGAGGAAGAAGAAGAGGAGGGGGTGGAGGAGAGAGGTGTGGCAGAATCACCACTAGCAGCATTTTGGAGGCGTGGTGGCAGAACAACCTCCAACACTAGCAATTGTCTTCAGGTAGCTTTAGGTGCACACTGTGCAGAGGACACAGTACACTAACTGTAAATACTGCAGCTGCCTGCCTGTGGTACTAATAGGATCAGAAGAACACCAGCAATTGTCTTCAGGTAGCTTTAGGTGCACACTGTGCAGAGGACACAGTACACTAACTTTAAATACTGCAGCTGCCTGCCTGTGGTATTAATAGGATCAGAACACCAGCAACTGTCTTCAGGTAGCTTTGGGTGCACACTGTGAAGAGGACACTGTACACTAACTGTAAATACTGCAGCTGCCCACCTGTGGTACTAATAGGATCAGAAGAACACCAGCAATTTTCTTCAGGTAGCTTTAGGTGCACACTGCGCAAAGGACACAGTACACTAACTGTAAATACTGTAAAAACACCTGCCTGCCTATCAGTAGGAAGAGAATAACCAAAACGGATCTAGCTAAACTGAATACAGTGTATATATATATATATATATATATATATATATATATATATATACACAACACCTAGGATTGGCTTTGGCCAATTACGGCTCTCTGTACAGACGGTGCTGTGATTGGCCAAGCATGCGGGTCATAGTGCATGCTTGGACAATCATCAACCAGCTGTGCACTGCGATGCCGCAGTCAATTATGGGCCGTGACGCACCACTCGAATTTGGCGCGAATGGCCCATAACGTTCGCAATTCGACAAACGGTCGAACAGGCGATGTTCGAGTCGAGCATGGGTTCAACTCGAACTTGAAGCATATCCCTAACAGTGAGTCTTTCAGGACCTACAATTACACGAAGGATTGAAGAAATGGGGGACAATTTGCATCAGCATTTGCAAAACTCCTCAAAAAAAGTTGCTATTTTTCGTTGGCACTCGATGAAAGCAATGATGTTCATTATTCTGCACAACTTCTAATTTTTATTCATGGGACAAATTATTATTTCAAAGTCACAGAGGAGCTTGCTACACTGAAAAGCATCAAAGGAACAACAACAGGAGAGGATATCTATGAAAAGGTTTGCCAGAAGACCAGCATGACAGGAGGGGGCAGCCGGATGAAAGGGGGACAGTGGGACAGGCGGGGGGCAGCAAAACTGTAATGGGAAGTGTCGTGGAAGGGGGGCAGCGGGACAGGTGGGGTGCAGTGGAACAGGTGGGAGGATATGTCGCACACATCTAGGGAAGCACCAGTCCTCCCAGCTCTCACATGTCCAGCAGTGCCAGGAGGGGTAGCTGAGCCTGTGTCCCATCTCCACCAGGATCTCCGGCGGCAGCTGCAAGAAAGGGGGGCTTCTTCACCCTGACCTCCTCCTCCATGGGGCCCTCCACTGGCACAACTGGCACCACCCACCCCGCACAGCCTGGCGCACACTGGTACCTGACCGGAGCGGAGCTTGCATGCACGAAAGAGGGGGGGCTCCTCCACCCGACCTCCTCCTCTATGGGTCCCTCCTGCACACAAAAGTGCAGGGAGGGGCTCCATCCCCCTGATGCCCTCCTCCATGGGGTCCATCCGACCTGGCACCTGAGGTCACCCCACCCCGCACTGCGTCTGACAGCGGGCCCCAACCTGCACACAGGTGGGATCCGCCCACCTCTCCACCCTGCCCTGCATCCTGGCAGCCGGTCCGCTCTGATGGCAGCTGTCTCATGTTAAGGGTAGTCCGGGTTGTGATCTGTGGTCTGGGCCCCTCGGATGGGCGGGCCCCTTACATGTGTACCAGCTGTACCACCCTGATTGCAGCCCTGGCTTTACACTGCCTCATCCACCAACAAGCGCTGTGTTGTAAATCACTGAAGTGGGACTCTGTCATGAAAATTGTGGTATCTTGTGTTAATTTCATTAGAACGCATCAGTGGCAAAGCTGGACATTCTTTCACCCGGGGCAAAGATTCAGTTTGACGCCCCCCCAGTACTGAGACAAGGTCACTCAGTGCCCAGGGTAAAAATGCCAAACTGCACCCCCCACCAACCGATGGAGCACATGGTAAAGACTAATATGCAACCCAACTACAACCCCCTCAACATTGTATTCATGATACATGGAATTTAAACAATGAGACTAAATATAGCATTTAGCAATTAGATTCCATGTATTATGAATACAATGTTGGGGGGGGTTGTGTGGCTCTAATCAATTTTTTTTTGTAGTTGGGTTACATCACAAGGACAAGGGTAGGACAGGGGTGGGACAGGGATGGGATAGAACAGGGATGGGGTTGATGGGATAGAACAGGGGTGGGGTGGGACAGGAGTAGGACGTGGTGGGATAGGACAGGGGTGGGACAGAACAGGGGTGGGATAGGGGTAGGACAGGAGTGGGATAGGGGTGGGGTGGGATAGGACAGGGGTGGGACAGGGGTCTCTCCCAAACAAAACATGTGTGGATTCACTGGAAAAGTTGCAAAAGGAATTTCAATTTAGATTTAGCCTAGGTTCACACTGATGGGATGTGGGAACCAGCGCTGTAATCATGGCATCGCATCTCTCCCGCAGGCAGTTCACACTGCCCTCTACGAACCACTTCGGGTGTCATTACATTGTTTGTTAATGACACCCCCAGATCTGTTCACAGAGAGCAGTGCGAACTGTGAACTCGCACAGGAATCGGATCACATAGGTGAGAACACCCATGCGATCCGACTTCAGTGCAGGGGAAAAAAAGTCCCTGCACTTTTTTCCTGCAAATCTAATGTGTGTCGTACAACTGTATGGCTGAACTTTCATCTCACAGACATCGCATGTGATCAGCACTGTAGGTGCGTGTACGGATCACATGCGATGTCTGTAATCACAGTAGGGCTCAAAGAGCTTCATCTCCAGTCCAGTCAAGCAGCCTTACTAATTTTTAATGCGTCTCTCCCCTCTGAGACATATCAGTCTCAGGAACCATGCACTCAAAATATGGAGGATGAAGGCGGGACTTTGTGTGAGGCATGTTGGTGAATGTGTCCACATTACAAGAAATGTTATGGTAAGATGTCTAAGGTGGATCCTGTACCAAGTAATAATACCCACAGAATATGTTGCAAGAAAAAGATGGTATGAAGTTTAATAACATAGATCCTAAAACCAAATACATAATAAAAGGAACACGTTTAGGACACCATAAAGCATGTTAAAATAGGTATGTTTACAGACATGGTTCAAATAATGATTGTACATTTACAAGAGAAAGTACATAGTACAATAGTACAATACATGGTACATGGTACAATGAATAAATGTGTGCATCAATAGATGTTAACTCTACGCGTTTCTTGGCTTGAAACCAATCGTCAGGAGTCTGATGCAGTATAACTGCGTTGAAACAATAGCAATATGTCAGTATAGCATCAAAAGTATGGGAAAAATGGACAAATAGAGATGCAAATTGTTAATATACTCACAAATGATGCATAGGTAAATAATGACCCGTACATTATAGTGCAATGTTGGTCTGGGTCCACTAAGTTTCAACGCAGTTACACTGCATCAGACTCCTGACGATTGGTTTCAAGCCAAGAAACGCGTAGAGTTAACATCTGTTGATGCACACATTTATTCATTGTACCATGTACCATGTATTGTACTATTGTACTATGTACTTTCTCTTGTAAATGTACAATCATTATTCGAACCATGTCTGTAAACATACCTATTTTAACATGCTTTATGGTGTCCTAAACGTGTTCCTTTTATTATGTATTTGGTTTTAGGATCTATGTTATTAAACTTCATACCATCTTTTTCTTGCAACATATTCTGTGGGTATTATTACTTGGTACAGGATCCACCTTAGACATCTTACCATAACATTTCTTGTAATGTGGACACATTCACCAACATGCCTCACACAAAGTCCCGCCTTCATCCTCCATATTTTTTCTGTACCCATTGGGATGGAGGCATGTTGGTGCATTTAGATAAAAGCAAGTGGACAGGTCACAACCCCATTTTTTTCATGCACTCAAAATGGCAACCATCTTTGGCAAAACCTATGTCTGTGAATAGACTTTTTCCGGAATTAAACTTCCGAAATCTCCAACCAGATCCAGACTAACTGATGCACAATTGCATCACTTATTACGACTAGCAGTGACAAATATGGAACTGGACATTGACCATCTCATTAGCCAAAAGCAGAACCATACCTCCCATTGAAAATATTAAGGCCTTATGTACACTGCTGCTGGTAAACGGATGTTTAGGAGCAGTTGGGCATTTTTTTCAACTGCTTCTGAACTCTCCTCTATGTTATCT
Source organism: Lithobates septentrionalis (assembly GCA_037952835.1). NCBI lineage: Eukaryota > Metazoa > Chordata > Amphibia > Anura > Ranidae > Lithobates > Lithobates septentrionalis. Next base: position 792,552 of record JBBDGP010002299.1, on the reverse strand, counting down.
TATCAGTACATGTACACAGGTTAGTTTATAGTCGTTTCTAGGCAGTTGCGTTCGGAGGCTTTTTTTAGAACCCAAAAAAATGCGTTCAGAAGCTGTGTTTAGAGGCATTTCAAACGGCAAACGCGCATTTTTGGCTATTTTGGAAAATAAAAAGATATGTGCAGTGTGCATAAGAATTTTTTCATAGTTCTTTTCAAACTATAGTCCGGCCCCCTAACAGTCTGAGGGACACCGAACCGGCCCCTTGTTTAAAAAGTTTGAGGACCCCTGCATTAACATAAAAAGCCTTCTGCCTTTACAACTCCTTTAAGGAGATTTTGTCTTTGTGAGGACACTGATGTTTTAAGGAAAGACGGAAAGGTTGATTTACTAAAGGCAAATATACTGTGCACTGCAAGAGCTTATTAAATGAGGTAAAGCTTCACTTTGCAAAAAATACCCAATTACATGCAAGGATAGTAAAAAAAACAGTATTTTTGCTTGCGCATGATTGGATGATAGAAATCAGCGTAGCTTTCCCTCCTTGACTAAAATCTACAGCAACTGCACTTGCAGTACACAGTATATTTGCTTTTAGTAAATCAGCCCCCAAAGAGTTTCAGGCCCTTTCTAAATGGGCATTGACTTGTGTACATTTATACTAGCCTACCCTTAGGTCCAATCCGGTCCTCTAAGAAAAAAAGACGTAAGGGGATCCGCTCCCTTCCATTTAGGTGGATCGGATCAAAGGGTAGTTGGGTGTAAATGAACAGCGGAGTCCATTTACTCTCAGCCACTCATAAAGCAGAGTGGGCTCTGTCCATGTTCGCTCTGCGGAAATTGAATGGACACGGATGTGTCATGTGCCCGCTCTGCTCCAATCAGCAGGGGATCTGTGAGCTAAACCGAATCCACCCTGTGTGAAAGGGGCCTAAGTGATGTTATTTCATAGAGGGTGAATTTTCAATAGAGCGCCTTTGGGTTATTGAACACTATTGTATGTGGTTGGTAACTTACCAGTGGTGGCTGGTGCTGGAGTGGGGATAATTACTGCGCTAAATCCAAAAATGGTTGGGGTGTCAAGCAACGGCATAAAAATGCGACAAACATATAGAATCGGAAAGGTAAATACCGCAGCGCTAACCAGGCAAATACATAAATGAAAAGGGTGGTGGAGAAAAATAATGCAACAAATCAGATATACAAAGTGTCCAATAAATGTACATAAACTCAGTGAATGAGTGACCAAACACCAGGGGGCCCTGAAAAATGTGAAAAAATATACAGGTGTGTGGGTTATAGTCCAATCAAGGCTGATCTTCTAGTGAAGAGTGGTGAAGACCCGAACACTGTTGGATATGGTGGACATCAAAGATATTGCATCATCAATAATAGAGAAGTGCGTGTGACCTTACCGGAACAGGTGGACTCCTATGTCAGCGACATGGAGTTATACAGACATGGTGCCACAAATGGCCAAAGTGCGGAGCTCAGCAGGGTTCAGATGGAAAACCTCCAAATGGACCTCCAATCCTTGGTGCATCAAACTGGATCTTGATGGTAGGATCAACAGGACTCCGGAGCCACTCTCAGCAAAGCATTATGTGGAAAAAGAAAATGCTTCCACATGGTGTAGATCAAAAAACATGGCATTTTATTTCTAAAAAACAGCATACAAGTATAAAAGTGATCACAAAATAAAAACTGGGCAATGTGGAGAGCGATAAGCCTAAAAAACGTACGCGTTTCGACCAATAGGTCTTCAACAGGGGCATAGGTCGGGGGGCGGCAGACTTCAGCCCTCCAGCCAGTTCCATGCACACCATACCCCCCCTCGGTCGGCTCACTTACCCCCAGATGGACATGTGACATGTTGGAGGGTGCATGCCAGCGGCAGCTTCCCCCCTCCATCTCCTCTGTGACCCCGCCTCCATGTCCCCCCTCCATCTTCGAGTGGTGGCTGGTGGGTCAGTCATTCGGGCTTCCCCTGCATCTCCTTGGCATCACGGCGGCCATGTGTCTCCTCCTTCCTCCTCCTAGGCCAAATAGAATCGCTTCTCCTTTTGGCTAAATCAGGAAATGGGTCTCAAGACCCGCTTCCTGATTAGCTGGGAGGAGAATCAGTGTGACAATAGCGAATATTTATTTGCTATTGACACACAACTTGGTGGGCTCAGGCGAAGTGCTCTGTGCCCCGAGCCCACCCTTTTTTGAAGCCCCAAAAAACCCCATTGGAATCCATGCGTCCGGCGCTCTGCATGTAAATTAGGGGGCCGGACGCATGGGTCGGGGGGGGGGGGCGCTACTGTAATTTACAGTATAGTTTTGATTGATTGGTTAATGATTACATTTTACATTTTGAATATTTGAAACCATTATATTTCCCATTTAAATATCATTTTGAAACAAGACTCTATGGAATTGCCTTGCCCTTGGGCCCAGAGCACACTTCCTGCTGTGGTACACTTCCTGCTACCCTGTTGCTAAATATAATCCCAGAAGAGCTGAGTTTCTACTTTCTGAAACCAGTCAGTTTATCAGAATCAGCGTTTCCTGTAAATACACTGCTCTAGATTTTAAAAGCAAACCATGGTAGGTCTATACAAAGCTGTTTATGTAAAATCACTAAGGAAGTGCATCTTTAAAGAGAAAACAGAAACCATCAGCATCGTGAATTTCCATAAAAGCTGATTAATAGAGTAAAACTACTGCATTGTAATTTTACTGTTCAGGCTGCTATCAAGTTAAAGCTGAACTCTGGGATAAGTAAATATTGTCTAAAAATTCTTTCCGGAACTCATTTATGAGGTTGAACATATCATGTGTTTTTATACTTACTAATCAAATATCCTCGTCCTTTTCCTGATCAAGCCGTCTCGGCGAAACATGTCAATATTTTTGGACGTGGTTGTATTTAGTTGTATGTGACTACAGTACTTTCATTTGTCAGTGATAGGTAATGTGTGTATACCTATGACTGTGACTGTAAACTGTATTCCCTACTTCTTTTAAAGTGTTTTTTCTAATAAATATTTGTATATTTTTATATAATTGTGTTTTCGTTCATATGATGTACCCTTAAAGTCCCATACTCTCCACTTCTCTGTTCTACCATTGTCTAAATACACAAAATCTCTCAAACAGAATGCCCATGGGACTTTTAAAGGGGGTAAAAAACAGTCCAAAAAGATCTTACAATTTTTATTCACAATGTACATGTAATCGTTAAAAACATCTGAGCAGATGTGCAAATGATTAAATATATCGAAAATACCTTAATAAAATAGAAAGTGCTGTGTAATAGCGTTGTAAACACAATGAGCATGATCAAGCTATGTCATGAATCTCGACACATTTCCTGAAGCAACAATGTTGATAAGAACATACACTATATTACCAAAAGTATTGGGAAACCTGCCTTTAGACCCACATGAAATTTAACCACTTGCCTACAGGGCACTTACTCCCCCTTCCTGCGCAGGCCATTTTTCAGCTTTCAGTGCTGTCGCACTTTGAATGACAATTGTGCAGTCATGCTACACTGTACCCAGATTCAATTTTTATAATTTTCTTCACACAAATAGAGCTTTTTTTTGGTGGTATTTAATCACTGCTGGGTTTTAAATTTTTTACAAAAAAAAAAAGACCAGTCTGGACCCCTGTAAGGGGCCAATCAAGGAAGCAAGCCTCCACACCTCAACGCTCACGTTTCTCCAAACAACCTCCTTGACCCTCCTGGCTGGATCTTTTGGCTCACTTTTGTCTTTTTCCCCCCCTGTAGTTTACAGGGTGCACAGTGCTATGTGCTGGACTTCAGGTAATATGGATTTCCCTGAAAATTTGTTTTAGGGGCTCTCCTTTCCCATACCCGTGGGGTATTAAAGGTAAAGTTACTGTTATTGTTCTGTTGCTCTTTAATGGCTGTTTTCTGATGAGTTAACTTTGCCAGATTGTTACCGTGACTGCCAAGTTCATAAGGAGAATGGGCGGTTCCCTCTCTCTCTCTCCTAGACCCCCTTGCTGGAGACCCCCTTGTGCCCCTACATGGCCTTTGCCACAGTGCGAGGCCTCCTGGGATGCCAATGGATCTCAGGCTTTCAAACTTTGGTTTTCTTTTTCTTTTTTTTTTTCTTCTGGATGTTTTTTTTATTTATTTATTTTTATTTTTGTTTCTTTATTTTCCCAACATGTCCATGCCTATATGTCAGCTTTGTAGGTTGAGCTCGCAAGACTTTGTTTTATCTCTGTTTTTATGGGTTTCTTCCCATAAGATATATATGTTCTTTCACAGATACCATAGACATAGTTCCCTTTGCTATGTTCATAATTACTCATTTAATAGTTATCATGCCTTTTATGTTATGTTTCTCCACAGGGTCTACATGCCAATGTTAGCTACCATTGATGATTTGTTCTCATGGTGTTGAGAATCATGTCGTATAATGTAAACGGTCTGGGCTCCATTCGGAAGCATTGGATGGCTCTGAAGGAGTCCAGATCCTCGGGTGCAGATGTGGTCATGCTCCAGGAGACGCACTTTCGAGCGGGAGGTACGTTGAAATTTGCTTCCAGATTTTTTCCCACCTCCTACCTGGCCTCGGATTCCACGGGCAAAGCTGGGGTGGCAATTTTAATTAAAAAATCTTGTCCCATTAGGGTCCAAAAAGTACATGCCGACCCCCACGGGAGGTATCTCATCCTGGAATGTGGCTACATGACCTCTTCTTTCACCCTAGTTAATTTACATGCTACCAATACTGGACAGGTTGATTTCCTCAACAAGCTTTTTGACTCGCCTCAATATCACTCTCAACCCTTTATGATTGTTGGAGGAGACTTCAACTTGATCTGTCTTCATCTTGGTCTGTCTCTAGAGGGATGTCCCCCTCTAGAGACAGACAAGCCATAATTGCAGACGTCCCCTCACGGAGGATCACCTCCCAAGCCAACTCTTTTCGCAAATGCATTAGATCCCATTGACTTTTTGACTCCTGGAGGATTAAACACCCCATGGCTAGACAATATACTTTCTACTCCATGGCCCACAAAATGTACTCTCGCCTTGATCATTTTCTTATTTCTGCCCCACTCATACCTTGCATTGTAGATTCTGACATACTCCCCATCACATGGTCGGACCATGCCTCTATTGTATTGGATATTATGTTATCTCAGACCCCCACCAGGACATGTCACTGGCGCCTCAATGACCAACTTTTACAATCCGAGATCTCACGCACAAAATTGGCTACAGACCTAAAGGAGTTTTTTCAATTCAATCTGGGGACTGTCTCAGATTTTTCAACACTGTGGGAGGCGCACAAGGTAGTCTTTCGGGGTACCTGTATTGCGGAGGGCTCCCGCATAAAAAAAGACAGAAACAGACTTTTACAGTCCTTGACGGATGCCCTGCAGAAAGCTGAGCGTTGGCTGCTGCGCGAACCCACTGTAACGAAACTGCGTAGGGTCACCTCCCTCAGGGAACAGATAAGGTCCTTGCACCTTGGTAAGGCGGTCAAATCCATACTCTGGGTGAAACAAAAATTCTATGAATTCTCTAATAAGCCACACAGGATGCTGGTCAATAAACTGCGCACACGCCCCTTTAACTCTTCATAAATCACCAGGCCCAGATGGACTGCCCTACTTCTATTATAAGACCTTCCTGGATATCCTATCTCCCCACATGCTAACTTTATATGGCACTCTGCTCAAAGGACAATCCCCGCATCCCCAGTTTTCAACTTCATATATCTCAGTTATCCATAAACCGGGTAAAGACCCTTCCGTCCCAGATAACTATAGACCTATAGCTCTCCTAAACTCAGATTACAAAATATTCACAAAAATTCTAGAGTCTAGACTCTCCAAACATATTCCTAAATTAATTAACAGGGATCAAGTGGGTTTTGTTTCAAATAGACACGCTGGGGACAACACTCGCCGCACAAAATTTAAATTTGATCGATCTATTGAACAGATCTCCCCGCCAGGCTCCTATTCTGAGCCTGGATGCACAAAAGGCCTTTGACAGTTTGAGCTGGCCTTATATGTTCTCCACCCTGCGAGCATACGGATTAAAAGGCCCTTTTTTCAAAGCTTTAGAGGCCCTGTACTCACGAGTCACAACTCAAGTTCAGATCATCCTTTTTGTCGCCTAGCCTTCCCATGACTAATGGCACTCGGCAGGGGTGTCCCCTATCCTCACTACTTTTTATCCTGTGTTTGGAACCTCTTGCCGAGTCCATTCGTATATATCCTGATATGCGTGGGGTGGTGATGCGACAAAGGGAGTATAAGCTATCATTGTTTGCGGATGACATTCTGCTAACTATCACAAATCCGTTGTTGTCCCTACCCTCACTACACAAGCTTCTGTCATCATTTGGTGCCATTTCTGGTTATAAGGTAAACACTACAAAAACTGAAGCTCTTCCTTTACACATACCACCGTCTCTTCTATCCCAACTCAAGGAATCCTATCCCTAGAGGTGGTGCTCCACCTCTCTTAAATACCTGGGAGTTCATATTACTCCCACCTACTCCTCCCTCTACTCGATAAATTACCCTCCCTTGATTGCAGATATCAATAAGCCTCTACAAAGCTGGACTAGGTATCCCCTTTTTCTTCTGGGCAGGATTAATGTACTGAAAATGTCCATCCTGCCTAGGCTCTTATGCTACTTTGAAACCTTACCAGTTCCTATCCCCCTTTCCCAACCTAAGTCTATCCAGAGAAGTTTTCAGGAATTTATTTGAAATGGTAAGGCACATCGCATTGCAAGTTCAGTTGTCCTTGCTTTGAGATCTAGGGGGGGCCTGGGGGCACCGGATATTGCTAAATACCCTGTTTCCCCCGAAAATAAGACCTAGTGTGATTGTCGGTAATGGCTGCAATATAAGCCCTACCCCCCCAATAAGCCCTACCCTGTTTCCCCGAAAATAAGCCCTACCCTGAGAATAAGACCTACGAGGACTTTAACTAGGGCTTATATTGCAGCCATCACCGACAATCACGCTAGGTCTTATTTTCGGGGAAACAGGGTACTATTACGCCTAAGGGCCATTGCCTCCTCGTCCAGCTTACAGGATTTTAGTCACTGGGTTGACATTGAGAAGGGGGTGTTGTGTCCAGTCCATCCATGCTCCCTAGTCTGGTCTCATTTGCCTTATATAGACCCCATTTTTAGACGTCAATGTACGGCACCAATGAGTTTCACAATAACCATATGGCGTAAATCCCTTAAGAACTTCTTTCTTTCTTCCCCGTGTTCTCCTCTTACGAATGTGTTATTTAATCCATCTATACCTGATAGTTTATCCTTGGGACATACTTTCCCTTGGATAAATAATTCCTTATTTCAGCTCCGAAACTTGGTCCACCCAATTTCTCACAGGTTTCATACTTTTGACTCCCTCTGCGAAAAGTTTGACATACCTCTACATCAGTTTCATTTTTATCTGCAAATTAGGCACTTCTTTCACTCTCAGGCTCCGCTTCTGACTCTTGAAAAACCCACCCTCTTTGAATATATATGTGCACAGGGCCCTTGCCAACTACATTTAGTCTCTTCCATCTACCACATCCTCCAGGAGTCAACCCCTCTCACTGAGGACACGCATTTCTATATGAGAAGATGGGCCCATCTGATAGGTCGGCCCATCAGCTCTCAGATGTGGGATAGGATCTGGTCCTCCACTTTCAAGTGTTCCAAATGTGTCCTACAGAGGGAGACATCCATTAAGATCCTCATGCACTGGTATAACACCCCAAAAGTCATCCATAAGTATGACCCTTCGAGCTCAGCTAACTGTTGGCGATGAGGGCAGGCTGTGGGATCTATATTTCATATCTTTTGCCAATGTACTCTGATACAGCCGTTTTGGCATGAAGTGATGTTGCTAATACAGAAAGTGGTGGAGGTATCTCTACCGCTTGACCCACTACATTACTTACTGGGCCTTGCTTTTTCAGGTATTACTAAATAAAGCAATAGGCTAATTTCTTACATCCTCCTTGCTGCTAAGAGGCTGATTCCTTTATGTTGGCTATCCAATACCCCCCCCCCACCACCACCACCATGGTCTAGACTTCTTCAGCTTATTGTAGAGACTCGCAGAATAGAATATATGACGGCCATTGTGCATGATAATATACCCCAATTTGACAAGATCTGGGAGCCTTGGGACAATTGCTTTGTGCACTGGTGCACAGTCATGTTGGAACAGGAAGGGGCCATGCCCAAACTGTTCCCACATAGTTGGGAGCATGTAATTGTCCAAAATGTCTTGGTATGCTGACGCCTTAAGTGTTCCCTTTACTGAAACTAAGGGGCCAAGCCCAACCCCTGAAAAACAACCCCACACCATAATTCCCCCTCCATTAAATTATTTGGACCAGTGCACAAAGAACTCCTCTTCACACCTGGTCTTGCAGGGCCCTGTATATTATGTAGTTTCAGGTTATGGCTTGGAGGGTCCAGCCTAACACTTGGGGCCCATGGGATATGGTGGCTCAACTTACACGTGTTTTGAGTGGTTCTCTTTGCACCATCACACATTTTCCCACTAGCCACCACCAGCTCAAATGCCATTTGGGTTTGCACTCCTCTTAAAGGACACACCCCTGGTATTGGCTGTGCATAGTAAACTGGTAAACCCCCCCCCATATAAGGGGATTTCTTTAATAACTATCCAGAAAGGTACTCACTCTTGTAAATACAAGTTCTTCCCCTTTCTTCTTAGTTTCCCATTCCAGGGCTGAACCCAGAAGCTCCATGCTAGGCTTCTTATCCAAAGAGGGAACCAAAGACGGCACTCTGACAGTTATTCTAAATTTTGCTATTAATGCACTCGATTGCAAACCTTCCCAGCAACAAGCGGGAAGGGGGAGTCCTTGTTCCCCCAAATCGCGTTGGCTCGATGTACTTGTTGCTATTTTCAATAAATACCTTCTAACTTACCTTCTAACTTGCATATTATTGGACATCGGGTGCTCCTTTCTACCTACCTTTCCAAGTCTAGGTGTGGAAAGGCTGTACCAAAAGGAAGCAGCCCAAGCCCAGAGGGCTCATGCTGCTGCTATTAAAACCTCCAGTACAACATTAGAAACAAACGGCCACTGCTCCCACCTATAACTGGCCTTCGCAGCAAGGAGCACATGGAAGTGCAACACATATCAAACAAAACTAAAGGAAATTTCCAGCCCAACTTACCAACCAGCCTGCAACCAATCAAATTTTCCTGTCTAATAGTATACGTTAAAAAACAAGGGTTTAGTTTGCAGACATTTGCAAATACATGCGTAGGCTGCAGAGCCACTTCACATCACCCTAGTATTATCTGCAGTCCTAGCCCTGTAAATGAGAGCCTCGATAGTAGAAGCACATGCATGATAATGGATAGAGAGAGGGCAGGTGAGCCTGGAGGGAGCCCATCTCACCTTAAAGGCACAGGGGGGAAATGGACATCCGGCACATAGCACAACAGCAGCAAAGGTGTCCAGTGCATTCCCTCACCAGTATTCCAACAGTACAAACAAACGGCCACTGCCCCCTCCCATAACTGGCCTTCGCAGCAAGGAGCATATAAAAGGGCAACGCATATCAAACAAAACCAAAGAAAATTCCTAGCTCAACTCACCAACCAGCCTGCAGCCAACCAAATTATCCTGTCTAACAGTATACGTTAAAAACAGGGGTTTAGTTTGCAAACATTTGCAAATACATGCGTAAGCTGCAGTATAACATGTACAAATCGCCAGGACCATAGGCTTACGTGTACCCACAGAGTGGCTCCGCCCCTATATGTGTTATGCCAATAAGGCTTCCTCAGTAGGTGCCTACTGTTGTGTTGGTTCATGAAGTTTATACCATAGCACTTATGCCGCGTACACACGGTCGGACTTTTCGTCTACAAAAGTCCAACGGACGCTGACGGACTAAAGCTGGCTGGTAATCCGATCGTGTGTGGGCTTCTCCGGACTTTCAACATACTTTTTTAGCCTCAAATCCGACGTACTTTAGATTTGAAACATGCTTCAAATCTTTACTTCGTAACTACGACGGACCCCGAAATCCGCTCGTCTGTGTGCTATTCCGACGGACAAAAAGCCACGCTAGGGCACCTATTGGCTACTGGCTATGAACTTCCTTATTTTAGTCCGGTGTACGTCATCACGTAAGAATTCGATGGACTTTTGTGTGATCGTGTGTAGGCAAGTCTGTTCGTTAGAAAGTCCGCCGCAAGTCCGTCGAAAGTCCGCCGAAAGTCTGCCGGAAGTCTGTCGGACAGGCTGTCTGACTTTTGTAGACGAAAAGTCCGACCGTGTGTACGCGGCATTAGAGTGCTCTTTTATGTGAGTGTTTTTTTGGAAAACATTCTTAATAAGGGAGGGATTTGAAACAGAGAGCACTATTGGTCCCATTTCTGTATTTCATGTCATCGGATGCATGAGTGGCGTGCGGCTGGAGGATAGAGCATAGCAGAGGAAAGAGGAGGATATCATTTAAATAAGAATGCTTGACCTTGATTGTTTGTTCGGGGTTCACATTAAGCGGTTAGTGGTGAATCTGCACATGTGAAATTAATGTTGCTATTAATGCACCTGATTGCGAACCTTCCCTATTTTTTAGCATGCAGCAACAACCCTAAAGAAGGGGGAGTCCTTGTTCCCCCAAAATGCGTTGGCTCGATGTACGATGTATTTTCAATAAACACCTAACTCACCTACCAACTTGCATATTATTGGACACTGGGCGCTCCTTTCTACCTACCGTTCCAAGTCTACACGCAGAAAGGACCATAAGGCTGTACCAAAAGGAAACAGCCCAAGCCCGAAGAGAGCTTAAGCCTGCTTGCCCTTGATTGTTTGTTTGGGGTCCACTTTAGGAGGTGAGTGGTGAATCTGGACATATATGAATTTAGGATTGATGATTTGCTGGCATTCATGGAGTTAATGTAAGTGTGTTTCTGGAATTACTGGGGTAATACACTGCACGTACAGAGAGCACTATATATGTTTTTCTTTTTGCATGTCACTATATCCACGAGGTTGGGAACGCAGAAGAAGGGAAGACAAGTGGAGGAGATTACGTGGGATGAGAGATCACATATGCGTGTATGACCTTGATTAGTTTTGAGGTTTACACACGAAGGTGAGCAGGGGTGGTGAATGGTTGATTAGTATTTAATTGGAACATGATATTTTGAAGACACAAAGGATTTAGGAGTTGTGTGGTATAAAGGAATTAATGTGAGTGTTTTTTTGTGGGGGTGTACTGGAGTATCACATTGTATGTGCAGAGAGCACTATATACCTAATTTCTCTTGCATGTAATCACATCTTATGGGAGTGGAAGAGGAGAAAAAGGAGGAATAAGTGCTGGATATCACACTGGATAATAATACACATGTGTTAATGACATTGATTAATTTTGAGGTCCTCAAATAAAGGTGAGCACATAGACTGCACTTCATTTAACATTATTACATAAATGCACCTCTTACCTTGGCATCTTTTACTGATCAAGTTCAGGATATAGGGGAAAGATGTTGCACTTTTCTGCCACGATCCTCAAAAGATCAGAGAACAGACCTAAGCTTTTTGAGGGTTGTGTCAGGGAATTAGAGGATGCCACTGGTCCTTTAACATTGTGGTTCTCAACCTCAGTCCTCGAGTACCCCCAACAGGCCATGTTTGCAGGCTTTCTTTTATCTTCCACAGGTCTTTTAAATCAGAGTCAATGGCTTGGTATTTTGGACAGCTATTTTATCTAACAGAAATTCCCAAAACATGGCCTGTTGGGGGTACTTGAGGACTGAGGTTGTGAACCACTGCTTTAAAATATGATGGTAAAATGGCACTGCAAAGGTCAGATGCTAATTCCTCTAAAATGTAGGATTTAGAAAACAGACTAAAAGTGCAACAATATCAGGGCAGCAGTGGGGTTTACAGAACGAGCAGAAGGTGCCAATCCAACAGAGTTTATAGAACAGTAGATACTCATTACAATTTGTAAAGAAGCCCTGTCTCCACTGTTCGCAGGTAAGTGTGCTCACCAGGTCCCCGCCCACCCACTTTCTCCTGTTAATTCACAGAGATCCCTGCAGATCCATACAGACATAAATAACTAATTCACCATAAAGCTTGTGATTTCCAAGACATCCCCCTTAATGGGTCTAAAATAATGTTATTTCCAGTCTTCTCTCTAAAAGTTCATAAACGGAGAGCCAGATACCAGGTTGTCAAAAAGTACCTTCAGCAACATAGATGCCAAAACTCCTTGCTGTATTCAGTGAGGCTGCACATGCTGAAAAATATATATACGTATATATACATCTTCCACGGATTCTGGCCCGATAAGCAAGAAGAGAGACAGCATTGTGACACCTGGATGGGTATTGTCCCCTGCTAGCTTTGTCCTAGTGGACACCACATTGACTTCTGCATCCTAGTTAGTTAACTTGCATTTAGTAGGAAGTCTCTTCCAAGACTGGATTGTAATTGTTTCCTTCATGGTTTACCTTATTTGTTTTGTGATAGCTGAGTTGACATGACTGCGTTATTGGACTTCCTTGGACCATCCTTTGAGCATGTGCTATTCTGTGACCCACATAACAGTGTCCCACTGCCTCTTGTCCACAGATATTCTAGTGCTGTGACTAAGGGCACTTTCTGCAGTAGGTACTGGCAAGTTTCTACAAGAGTTGTCAATTTCTTCTTTGGACTACAACTGGAGCACTGAGCCAAGGCTCCCTTTAATCTTAGATTTCTCTCTCTCTTTATGTATGGGATGTCAAGACCACAGTCTATCTGGTCTTGAAGTACGCCACATCCCCCCCCACACACACACACACACACACGCACGCTATTTTCCTATTGTTAATATTGTTTTATGTTTGTCTGATCTTTTTTCCCTTGCTTTATGGGTGGTTGGGTGGCTATGACACCCAAGTTTCTTCTGTGTTTGTCTTTTGTCTTTTTTTTGTGTTGCTGTTTGTTCTGTTTAGTTGTTGACACCTGTAAGATGATATCTTTGTGACAGCTGCAAGCTCAAGTACATACACACGCTCTACATTGAGGTCCTCAAAAGAACTCATTATACACCTGTGCTCTGCCCTTTACTTGACTCCTCCTTGTTATTATGTTGGACACTCTCACATAGTGCTCCAAAAAATACCGATTATTTTTGGAATGTGCGGGGAGCTTATTGACCCTGTAAAGAGATAGGTGGTGATTTTGTTTTGAAAAAGACATTAGGGAAAGCCTAAATCCTTAAAGACCCGTGTCATGGATGGCTGGGGATCGTGGACCCTCCAAGCAAGGCTCGAAGGTAGTCCTGCCAGCTACCAATGTTTTCTCATGGCCAAGAGTAATTTTTGGCAGCTCAGTCTGTGTGCTGGGAGCGTGCAGGGAGCACACTGCCAGGACACAATCATTACCGGGCCAGCGATGCATATGTGCGGCGTGTGGGTGTTAAAGACTATCTTTTTGCCACCACAGATATGGGTTACTGGGGAATAAATGGATTAACGTGCAGAACTGTGGCCAGGCTACAGACACTCAAATATTTCTTATTCCACAAATAAGCTTTACAAGAAGTCCTTACTGACCTCTCTAGCTGTAGTTACTCTGGAGCAATTTATCCTCATATTTTGTAGCAGAGGTCCCTAAATTTTATTTTCACATTCTGTTTGTAGATTTTTTTTTGTAAAATGATGGGGTGAGTTGTGGTTTTTCAGCACAAGAACAAGTCCAGGATGATTCAGAAGGGCTTCCTAAGCGCCTGGCTAAGGTACATGTTTTCATTCGTTATTAAAAACAACCAAAACACACTGAAATTTATGGAACCATAGCAATTTTCCCCAATTTTCAAAAAAAAAAAAATTGGGGGAAATTAGGCACTCAATATTGCTAATCCCTACTTATGCAACCATAGCAATTTTCCCCAATTTTCAATAAAATTTGGGGGGAAAGTAAACTCAATCTTGTTAATCTCTACTATTGCAACCATAGCAATTTTCCCCAATTTTTAACAACATTTTGGGAAATTAAACTCCCAATCTTGCTAATCCCTATTTATGGAACTATAACAATATTCCCCAATTTTCACCTAAATTTCTGCAAAATTAAACTCTCACTCTTGCTAATCCCCATTTATGGAACCATAACAATTTTCCCCAATTATCACCAAAATTTGGGAAAAATTCAACTCTCAATCTTGCTCATTCCTACTTATGGAACCATAGCTATTTTCCAAATTTTTGCCAAAATTTGGGGCAGATTAAATTCTCAATCTTGCTCATCCCTACTTATGGAAGCATAGCAACCTGACCAGTGGGATCCATGGAAAATCATTCTCCTCTTCCGTTTTTAGGGCCATCTACTTCAATTCCCAACAGTTGCCACCAGCATATTGGGATCCTGTAGGGGCACGATCTGCAGGATCTCCCCTCTGTATATTTTAGAGCTGCTATTACATGGTAAAAATACATGGCTAATGACCCACCTTGAATTTAGAGCAGGATCATCACCTAAGTATTTAGCTGTAACACAATGATTTCATCACCCCTGATGATTAACACAGAATGTGCAGTGTAATGATTACCAGTTTATACTTACTAGTTTCCTGTGGCACTTACTCATCCCTTGCTAACCTATCCAGCTCCCACTTTCATGCTTCCACCCATTAGTGAGTTTTCAGGAACTAAAAGTACCAATTAGAATATAGATTTCTTTATTATAAATGTTTGCCTTATTTTTATTCTTTACCAGATTCTTCTATATTGCCCCTTTTTGTGGGCTCATTGTCAGAGGTGCTACTGATTTTGAAATGACTGCAAACTCGCTCACCCATCAAAGGTCTCTCATTGCCATTTATAAAAGACAAATCTCTCTTCCTCCTCCAGTCAACTTGCCTCTACCTGCTGCCAAACATGTGCATGAAAGGTATTTTCTGACATACAATACGTGCAAAGGGCAGGTACAGTATTGCTTCCTCACAGTGCCCCTCCTAGGTCTGTGGCAGATTCTCATAGAGCTTAATGAGCAGTCCACCATAATATTTAAAAGATCTTTTTTTTTTTTTTTAGTTTTAATGGATTAGTTTACCTTTAATGACTTTTGTCCAAAACCCTCCTATGCATTAGGTTAACATGGTGTGTTCTGTTTTGTAAAAGAATGCTTAGGCCAGTCATGGACGGATCTAAATTAAAAAACGGCTGAATTTCGATCAATCTATGGGCAGGCTGGTTGTACTGAGATCGATCCATCGATCGACCTTAGTACAACCAGCCTGTCGAGTCCATATTGTGCGATCACTGCCAGCGGCTATAGCTGCTGGTAGTGATCATTGTATTTTGTTGGCTGGGAATCCTCCCGCTGTCAGAATACAATAGCGCAGTGGAAGGGATTCCCCTATCAACACTCAATGCATCCTGCCATCTAGATTGAGCATCTGAAAAAGTAACCTTAAAATAGAGCACTGAATGTTAATGTACCGAGGACACTGTAATGTCTAACGAGGTTTTTGTCAAAAGTCAGTAAAGAAAACTTAGGTTTTAAAGTGGAACTTCACTCTCCCAATCCCAATCAACATTGATTATTTTTAATCCTCATGCTTCTAGCATTAGTGAATAGATATGAAAGTATGTCTTACTAAACTTTTTTTTCACATTTCTTCATTTACTTCCTGGTTTCTTGCAAATGATTCCATACATCCCAGGAGTCTTGAGGAGGGGAGAGGAGGAGAGTATTTCTCAGCTAAGCACACTCTCCTTCATGCATGCTTGAGCTAAGGGCTGATATAGCACCCTCTTAGGTTGATGCTAAAGAGAGGGCATAGTTTTGGGTTTCCTTGCATACCAGGGAGGCTATTAGGTAATTTTTGGTGTTCTCTGCCCACCAGGGAGCAGTGATCCATTAATAGGGTCTGCTCATTGTGCTCAGATGCTGCTCATGTTGTCTGCCTGTTTCACACTGGTCCAATAGGACGAGGCTTATTGGACAGTGGGAGGAAACCTGACAAATGGGAGCATAGGTGTAGTTACAGCCCTGGCCATTGGCAGAAGCAGGTACTCAAGGCATGCTGGATGACTGTATATATACCTAGGGCACATGTGCTTGGGGTCTTTGGCTGGAGAGCAGGGTCCCGAAGGGAGGGGGCTGCTGCCCCTCCCCTGTGCAGCCTGCCATGCGGCCTCAGGTGGTCAACCTGAGGGACGGAACTGCGGAAGCTGCAACCCAGATGTCCCGTAGAGCTGACCAGGAGGGAGACGCATCTAGAAGGATCTGTTTCTGGCTACAGTGAGTACAGACCTGCGTCTAGGGGCCTGTTCCGTGAGGGCCATCTCTTCAGGCTAGTGAAGTCAGTGGACGGGTGTCATCTAAAGGGAATACTTGTGAGTGTCCTGCAGAAAAGTGGTGCATTGAGTCTGCTAAAAAAAGAGAAGAAAGAAAAGAGGGCGCACCGACCTAGTGCATTACCACTGATAGCGTTTATTAAAAAAAGGTAAAACAGCAAATGGATACTCACAAACGAGCATAAATGACAGGCATGAACAATAGCTGCAGGTGAGCAGTGACAAACATCAGTATGCACTAGGTCGGTGCGCCCTCCTTTCTTTCTTCTCTTTTTGTAGTCCATGAATACCCATTATTCTGAGGAGGGCTGCAAGACGGTAGACAGCACTGAAGCATTCCGGCCATACCACATATTGAGGTTCTAGATACCCGAGCGCAGGAGAGTTTTTACGGCATTGAGTCTGCTGCCAGAGCAAGCAAAGGACTTATCTCCGCACACAGCCATAGTGTGGTCCAACAGGGAATCTGCTATCCGGATCAATTTAATGGGGTCAAGTGAGAGTTGTCCTCATCATGCATAGTTCAAGTTGGAGTATCCCACTAATCCCTTCTCCTATCCAAGTTCTACCAATAAATACCAAAACAAAAAACAAATACCCTAGACTGATCATTGGATAATAAGTGGAAGAGTGTGTCTGTATAGTGTGAAAATACCCAAGTGTCTGGCTGCAGGATAAACAGAGGGAGGCCCAGGAAAGACTATACTCAGCAACCCCTATGAGGGCAGTGCTACAATTATATGAATATTCTGCCCTTACTCAAGATGGCCACGGCCAGAAATGCTAGGGGGGTGTTTTTCAAAGTGATTTCTCAACAAAATAAAGTATAGAGACATGGATGGATGGGGGAGTTTGCTTTAAATATTGAAAATTAATTAAATAGAGTTTTTGGTTTGTGGTGCTCAGATGCAGTGAAGATCCACTTTAAATAATATTTCCAAAAAGGATACAATCTTAAAACTGAACATCAGATAAACAGCAAAATAAATAACCGAAATACAAATTTGTGATTTTATCGGCCAAGGAATTATCTCTGTCCAACAACTTTTGTGATTCCTGAGATTCTGTTAGACAGACCAGCCGAGCAAGTGATACCACTTTGTCAGAGTTGTCCTAAAGGTAAAACGATTTTACCTTAATGCATTCCCTGCGATAGGGTAAAAAACTTTCTACCGCTTTCTGTGTGCTCCAAATTCCTGAATACTTACCTGAGTCATGTATCCATCCAGCACTGTGACGGCTGCATTTGTTCTCTCCCTTCTCCTTGCTTTCACAAACTTCACTGAGAGTAGTGAGAGCCATTGACTCCTGCTGCTGCCAGTCAAATCCTGTGAGGAGGGAGCAGGGGCTGGGCCAACACCACGCTGTGTGTGTCTATAGATGCACACAGCCCAGCTCAGGAGTGAGCCCGCAGGTACGCCTCCAATCCAGCTTGTTTCTGGTTTGGCACATTTATGTGCCCAACAAAGGTCAGCACAGTACCCTATCTGGAGGCCCACCAGGAAAGACTAAAGCCGGCCATAGTTGGTTCCAATTTCGGTCTGTTTAGCAGAGACCGGCTGAGATTCTAACCATCTATGGGCAGGTTGATTGTACCCAAGTCGATCCACCAACATGTACAACCAGCATGTCAGATTTTTACAAGGAATTATTGCCAGCTGCTATAGCCGCTAGCAACAGTGGTGTGGGGGGGCTGCAGTCTGCCCCAGGTGCCACACATTGGGGGGTGTCAGGCCAGGACTACTTAGGGGTGTCAGCAGGCACCAAAAGCAGCTGCAGAAGCCGGGCTGCTCCTTCAGCCCACGCTGCTCACCTGGCCTCTCCGTGGCCGGCTGGCCAACCGCCTATTTGGTTCAGCAGTCTGGGCCAGGGAGTGGAAACTAACCAGCTGCCCCATGACCGTGAAGGGGAAGGAGCTGCAATGGACCCCGATCCCATCGCCTGATGCCACCTGATGGACCGGAAAGAAAGTGAGTTCCTGTGCAGCCTCCCTGTGTGCCTGGCTAGGAGAAACGGCGGAGGCAGCTGCATAAAGAGGAATAGATTTTTCCATATTCCTCCTGCAGCTGCTGAATGTCTGCAGGAGGGAGAGGAGGATATACAGGCATTCAGAGGCTGCAGGAGGAATATGAAAAAATCAATTCCTCTATATGCAGCTGCCCCTGCAGCTCCTCCTATCAAACTTATTTTTGTGCCCCCCCCCATGCTCTTCAGCCACCTAGTGCTCTCCATCCCTCCCCACCAGTGCTCTCCAGTCCCCCCCCAGGACTCCCCGGTCCCCCCCCCCCCCAGGACTCTCCAGTTCCCCCCCCCCCGTGCTCTTCAGTTCTCCCCCCGGTGCTCTCCAACCCCCCCTGTGCTCTCCGGCTCCCCCTGTGCTCTCTGGGCCCCCCCATGTGCTCCCTGGCTCCCCCCTAGTACTCTCCGCCCCCCTGGTGTAGTCTCTGACCATCTTCTTTATCATGTCTGCAGTCTCTGACTATCTCTTGTATCATGTCTGCAGTCTCTGACTATCTCTTGTATCATGTCTGCAGACTCTGACCATCTCTTGTATCATGTCAGCAGACTCTGACCATCTCTTGTAACATGTCTGTAGTCTTTGACCATCTCTTGTATCATGTCCTCAGTTTCTAACCATCTCCTGTAGTATGTCTGCATTCTCTACTTAAACACATTTCTAATAGTATTAGATATCTGTTTATGCCGAAGTTAGGACTGTGCAGGGGAGACAGAGAGTAAAAGGGGGCACTGTGATTAGAGAGACGGGAGGGGGGGCAGACTACAAGGGGCACTGTGATGGGGGGCTGTGAAATTTGTGCAATAAATATTCTTGAAAACAATACAAATTTTTGTGGGTGTTTTTACATTTTAAAGTTGGGGGGGTGCCAGATATAATATCTGCCCCCGGTTGCCAAATGCTCTAGGTACGCCCCTAACTAGCAATAATCACTGTGTTCTCCCGTTAGGGACCCATGGTTGCAGGAAAGAAAATCTCATCATCTGCTGTATGGCCTGCCTAGGAGGACTTGTCTTAAAGGACACTCATTGAGCACAATGAGTGCATGTTACATAACTGTGAAGTGCCTTATTGTACATATAAATGCTTAGGATTATTAGTGCATTGATGCGCTGATCACAATTCATTACATACAAGCAAAAAATTCTTAAAATATGTTTTGCCAGGTCCCTTTAAATCACTGACACTCGGTTAGCTCCACCAAAAGGCAGACAGCAAAGTCTCTCCAACTACATAGTTTAGCAACATTTCTTATGAAAATGATTTCTTGTACAGCGATGCCTAGAGCAGTATATAGAGCATTTGTGCCCAACATGTGGCCTGGGGCAACAGGCAGCCCTTTGACACTTTTTGTGTGGCCCTTGGGGCCCCTGCAGACACTTATCTGTGTTTCCCTATTGCCTTGTTGTGGCTGTGATTTCTAGCAGTCTCATGTAATATGTCTCCAGTCTATGACTGCCTCCTGAAGCCTGTCTCTTGTTTTATTTCGAAGGGAGATGCCCTCTTCCTCAGAGCCACTCTAAGGAAGTGGCTCTGAGGAAGAGAGGATCTCCCTTCGAAACGCATCAGCCATCTGAATGGTCCTCCAGCCTGCTCGATCTCCGGGACCTGGTTCTTTGTATTTATTATGGATGCTGATATGATTTTATCATTGTGAGTATACTTCTTAATAATTGATTATTAACCACTTGCCTACAGGGCACTTACACCCCCTTCCTGTCCAAGCCATTTTTCAGCTTTCAGCGCTGTCGCACTTTGAATGACAATTGCCCGGTCGTGCTACACTGAACCCAAACAAATTTTTTATCATTTTCTTCACACAGATAAAGCTTTCTTTTGGTGGTATTTAATCACTGCTGGGTTTTTTATTTTTTACAAAAAAAAGACCAAAAATTTTGAATAAAATATTTTTTTTCTACTTCTTTTCTGTCAGTAAATTTTGTAACAAAGTAATTTTTCGCCTTCACTGATGTGCGCTGATGAGGCGGCACTGATGGGCACTGATAGGCTGAACTGGTGGGCATTGATGAAGTGGCACTTATGGGCACTAATGAGGTGGCACTTATGGGCACTGATTAGGTGGCACTGATGAGGAGGCACTAATATGACGCACTTATGGGCACTGATAGGTGGCACTGATATGTGGCACTGATGAGCACTGATAGGCGGCACTGATGGGCACTGTTAGGTGGCACTGATGGGCACTAATAGGCGGCACTGGTGGGCACTTATAGGAGGCACGGATAGGCGGTACTGATGGGCACTGATGGGCATTGATGGGTGGCAGTGATGGGCGACACTGGTGGGCATTACTGAAGGGCATTGATTGATAGCAGTGATGGGCATTGATGGGCAGCACTGATAGGTGGCACTGATTGCCAGCACTGACTGGCATCGATAATGGGCACTGATTGGTGGCACTTGTGGGCAGTAGTGGGCACTAATTGCTGCCACTGGTGGGCACTGATAGCTGGCATTGGTGGGCAAAGGTGGGCACTGATTTGTGACACTATATTTCTATATTGTAATCAGGGCACTGATGATCAGGACCCTGATTACATTCCTAGATGTCCCCCTGCTGATTGGCTCTCCTCGTCACACACTCTGTCAGTGTGAGGCGAGGAGAGACGATTAGCGGCACTTCCTTGTTTACATGTGACCAGGGCTGGACTGGGACAAAAATTTGGACCTGGACTTCATCCAGGCCGGCCCACTTTAATTTTGCAAACACATACAAAAACAGTATACGCCCTGGCTCCGCCTCCTCCTATGTCCCCGGGCCGCCTCCGCCCTCCGGCCGTGAGTAACGGCGCCGGGACAAAGAGGCCGCCAGGGGAGGGCTGGCAGCCTTAGGCCTGGGGGGCAAGTCCAGTCAAGTGACCCATTGAACCACTGAATCAGCCCCGCTGGCAGGGGGGGTGATAGATGAGTCTGCTGGCGGGGGGGAGGGGAGGGTGATAGATGAGTCTGCTGTCAGGGGGGAGGGTGATAAGTCCGCTGGCAGGGGGGGTGATAGATGAGTCTGCTGGCAGGGGGGTGATAGATGAGTCTGCTGGCGGGGGGGAGGGGAGGGTGATAGAAGAGTCCGCTGGCGGGGGGGAGGGTGATAGATGAGTCCGCTGGCGGGGGGGAGGGTGATAGATGAGTCCGCTGTCGGGGGTAGGGTGATAGATGAGTGCGCTGGCAGGGGGGGAGGGTGATAGATGAGTCCGCTGGCGGGGGGGGAGGCTGATAGATGAGTCTGCTGGCGGGGGGGAGGGTGATAGATGAGTCCGCTGTCGGTGGGGAGGGTGATAGATAAGTCTGCTGGCGGGGGGTTGGTTGATTGCCGCCCTCCCCAAAAAAAACACGAGCCGTCACTGCCAAAATGTAAAATTGTAATGATGATGACTATGCTATGCATCATTTCTACAATTTACTGGTGAATGGGGATTTTCTACAATAAGTCATTTTGTAAAGGCTATATTGCATGGGTCATCACAACTTACTTCAGGCTGGGGAGCATTGTGTTTCAGTGAGGAGACAGTGACACTGAGCCAGGTCCTTGCTAGTTGCCACTCTTCGGGGGTGGGATGATGATTTCTGAACCACGTCTTGTCTTCCCTTCTCTGCAGACTGCAGCTAGCTAGCCACTCCTCGAGTAAGCGCCAGTAGACTAGCCCAGCAGGTCACGTGCGACGTGACGTTCTTGACGCCGGGCGTCCCCTCCCCTGACGTGCCACACGACCTGGCCTGCCTCTGAGACTCCTGGGAGGTGGGAGTTGTAGTTTGCTGCGCTCACACCACCAGGAACTTTAGCGCGGCCAGACTACAACTCCCACAATGCAGTGCAGGCTGGCCAGCAGCATCGAGCTAACCAATCGGCGGCCGCCGCGGCCGACATCTATTAGCACTGCCGCCCACTGTGTAACCCAGGCCGCTGCGGCGCCGCCTGTCACAGGCTGGAAAAAAAATTAACAGATAGCCAGCGGCCGTTTTAAAGATAATGTAGGCGCTGGCCTGGGGGGAAATTTTCACCCTGCCCCCCGGCCCAGCCCGCCCCTGGAGGCCGCCCAAGGCTATAATGTTAGGGGGAGTGCCTGGGGGAGTGAATAGAGTGATGATGCCTGTGTTTGTGTGACGCCGGCGCCGCCCGCCGAGTGCAGGAGCGGAGCCGCCCGGCGTTAATGACAATGGAGAGTCGGAGAGAGACACTGACACTGACAGTCAGAGAAGTGTAGTGGCCCGCTGCCAATCGGCCCACCGGGAAACTCCCGGTAGTCCCGATGGCCAGCACAGGCCTGCATGTGACCGGCTGTGATTGGACACAGCCGATCACATGGTTAAAGAGCTGCGGACGCGGCTCTTTATAGAGATCGGGGTCGCGACATGTCCTAGCAACACTGCACGGCCGCAATCGACGTCATATGACGTCATCCCAGAACGAGAGCCGCACCGCCCCGCCATCATTTGACGGTGGGCGGGCAGCAAGCAGTTAAAGATACCTCTTGGATAATGTACAAGGCTGATGAGCTCTCTTCTCTTTGTTTTACAGCTTTTGTATTATGTCTGAAGTCTCTAATTATCTCTTCTATCATGTCCACAGTCTCTGACCACCTCTTGTATCATGTCTGTAGTCTCTGACTGACTCTTCCACCATGTCTGCAGTCTCTGACCAACTCTTTTGCCATGTCCGCAGTCTCTCACCATCTTCTGTATTATGACCATAGTCTTTGACTATGTCCTGTTGTGTGTTTGCTGTCTCTGACAGTAAATATTCACTACATTTTATGTGTGGCCCTTTGGTAATGTCCGGGGTCGCACTTGTGGCCCTCCATATTAAGAAGGTTGACCACCACTGATAAAGAGTCTGCAAAAAAAATCCATTACCATTGGATCATGACTGTGCAACTATCCAGCCCTCAAATATTCATGACAAACCCTTCAGTACGTGAATAGGACTGGTTTTTGAAGACATAATCTTTGAAGGAAGTCACACGCACCCCTACGCTATCACAGGGCTGTATATCAATGTGCTCACACAATTTTTCATTCAAGACATATGGTGTTCTTTTATCAGACAATGAAGTCTTTCGTAGTGATAGGTATATAATAACCTGTAACAAAGCACGCAGGCTGCTCTTGAGACACCACACCCCATTCCATCAAGACTTACAACAGCTAAATAATCAGTCATTGCTTCTTAACATATAAATCACACCAATTAAAAGCCACATAGCAAGAAACCACCCACAGAATGTTTAGCACTCTACATACAGCCTATGAAATGGAGAAACGGGTAGGACCAGATGTGGACAAGGTAACAAGTCATAAGAGGTGCTGATGAAATTTGAATTAAAGTGTAGCTAAACTGAAGAGAAATTATATAAGTTGCAGGTTACCTGTCCTTAGGTGTGGTGGCTGCATTTGTTTTTTGTTAAGTACATTTTCTGCAAGCACAGAAAAATATCTGATGATTTTCACATAATTCCAGCATCCTTTTAACTTCCTATGCCCTGAACAAAAATCTCAAACAAAGTTATCAACCTTCCCAGTTCTTGTGAGTGATCTACAGAACTATGTCCCCACTAGAGGCAAGGAGAAGGGGAGATGCTTGTAGTGAAAATTAGGAGAGCAACCTAGTTCTCCATAGATGCAGTGGAGTCAGTGACCATTGTCCTCCTAGGACGGGGAGTTAGTAGCAGGATGACCAAGTGAAAAGGGAAAAATCCTGAAAAAAGACAACCTTTGTAATCAAAACATATACAGACTGGTAAGCTGTTTTACATTACATTTTTTTTTTTTGATTAAAGTGGTTGTAAACCCTCTCATATAACCAGTGAAGTGACTATCCTCAGGTGATACACAGAGATGAAATAAATCCTCCTACATTCAGTGCATATCGCTAAAAATATATATTTTTTGCAAATTCTTTAGTTAAGAAATGTAGTATCCAACAGGCTGTATAAGTGACGGCAACATACATCATATGAGTAGACATATATACAAGCTACCATTATACAATGATAAGATGAGTTCTACACATGGAAAGGAAAAAATGCCAGGGGGAAAGGCCATATCAGTAGACTTGTCGAGACTGTAAAGGAGGAAGTGGACATAAACAAAGGGTTATATGGCAAAGCAGAGAAAAACAAAAAGAAAGAAAAACATACGAAAATGCACTCTAGCCTCTGTTTCCAGTTGAAAAAGTCCTAAAAGTATGGAAATTCAGAGTGCAAAAACAGGGCCCAAACAGACCAGGACTTTGCATTTCACCATTTTCCATCTAATAAAGATTAGATTCCCTTCCTCTTTCCTTGTCACGTGTTGTATAGTGCTTAGCAAACATATTGGCTATGCAATATGTTGGTCAGCAGTCATAATGGCTGCTGTAGCAGCATTAATACAGTAGATGAAGAAGAAGAGGATAACCGAAGGAGGAGAAGGCATAGGTTTTGGATCCATCCCGTCATCACCCAAAGGGAAGGGAGAGGCCAGGTTTGGGTCCTTTATAACGACCTCCGTGCTCATGAAGACAAATTCTTCAACTACACACAATCGTATGGCAGCAGCTCAGACTCCGGTATTTTTGCACAATCATCTTTTGGAAGAATGTTGAGGGAAAATGGCCTGGACCTGCCACAGGACTGTCCGCTGCCAGGAACAAATAGGCCACCACTAGGGATGAGCCGAACACCCCCCCCGGTTCGGTTCGCACCAGAACCTGCGAACGGACCGAAAGTTCGCACGAACGTTAGAACCCCATTGACGTCTATGGGACTCGAACGTTCAAAATCAAAAGTGCTCATTTTAAAGGCTAATTTGCATGGTATTGTCCTAAAAAGGGTTTGGGGACCCGGGTCCTACCCCAGGGGACATGTATCAATGCAAAAAAAACTTTTAAAAACGGCCGTTTTTTCGGGAGCAGTGATTTTAATGATGCTTAAAGTAAAAAAAAAAAGTGAAATATTCCTTTAAATATCGTACCTGGGGGGTGTCTATAGTATGCCTGTAAAGTGACGCGTGTTTCCCGTGTTTAGAACAGTCCCTGCACCAAAAGTCATTTTTAAAGGAAAAAATCTCATTTAAAACTGCTTGCGGGTTTAATGTAATGTCGGGTCATGGCAATATGGATGAAAATCGGTGAGACAAACGGCATGGGTACCCCCCAGTCCATTACCAGGCCCTTTGGGTCTTGTATGGATATTAAGGGGAACCCCGCACCCAAATTAAAATAAGGAAAGGTGTGGGGCCACCAGGCCCTATATACTCTGAACAGCAGTATACAGGCGGTGCAAACAAGACAGGGACTGTAGGTTTGTTGTTAAGTAGAATCTCTTTGTAATTTTGAATGGGTACATTTTTAACGTGTTTAGCTCCAGCCAAAAAATCTTTTTTAAGCTTTTTGGAAAACATAGGGCAGGGTTATCACCCCTGTGACATTTGTTTTGCTGTCTTTCCTCCTCTTCAGAAGATTTCACCTCACTTTTTGTCCCAATGAAAAATGTTTTTTGAAAATTTGGGTTTTTTTGTGGAACAAGGATTGGAAAGCATCAGTGGAAAGGAGAAATTGTTTTCCCATATTAACCCTTACAGGAGAGAATTTCCCTTCCTAGGGGTAGATTTCATCTCACTTCCTGTTGTCTCCTTCCGTTTGCAAGTAGGAGTTGTTTGTAAGTTAGATGTTTGAAAGTAGGGTCCTGCCCTATATACTCAGCAGAAATTTGGGCCTTAGGTGTTGCTGTGGCCACAACACTGTAAGCCCTCACAGGGCCCTGCTGTGAAATATTAGATCAAGAATTGTAATTACATGCCCCTGTTGAACAGGAGCTGAAAAATTAGGCCTTAGGCACTGGTGCTGGTGCCACAACACTGCAACCCCTCACAGACACTCTAGTTGGAACGCAGGAACGAGATCTGCTGCAAAGTATTGCATCAAAAATTGTAATTACACGCCCCTGTTAAACAGGGGCAGAAAAATTGGGCCTTAGGTACTGGTGCTGGTGCCACAACACTGCAACCCCTCACAGACACTCTAGTTGGAACGCAGGAACGAGCCCTGCTGCAAAGTATTGCATCAAAAATTGTAATTACACGCCCCTGTTAAACAGGGGCTGAAAAATTGTGCCTTAGGCACTGGTGGTGGCGCCCAGAACCAAAAATGTTCTTACAAGCTATCAGCGTGATGATTGAGGAGGAAGAGGATAATTACTCAGGGATAGTCACTCAGCATCAGCATAGGCAGTCTTTGAAGGGATCTGAGATTTCAAAAAAAATTGTTCGGTTACATCAGCATCAGGTGCTTGGTAGCTGGTGGTGATCCAAGACTGATTCATTTTTATGAAGGTCAACCGAGTCGGTGGACAGACGCACCCTGTGATCGGTTACCACGCCTCCAGCAGCACTGAATGTGCGTTCCGAAAGAACGCTGGATGCAGGACAGGCCAGTAGCTCAATTGCATACTGTGCAAGCTCTGGCCAGTGATCCATCCTCAAGACCCAGTAACCCAGAGGATTTTCGGTGGGAAAGGTGTCCAAGTCTGATCTTGCCCCTAGGTATTCCTGCACCATGTAAAACAGACGCTGGCGATGGTTGCTGGAACCGATCATACCTTGGGGCTGCGGACCAAAAAATTGTCTGAACGCATCGGTCAGACGGCCACCTTCTCCACCGCTCCTTCTTTGACTGACCGAAGCCTCAGCAACACGTTGTCCAGAAACAGGAGTTTGTAACCTCCCAGTCTCTGGGAACGCGTTGCACAGACCTTTCTGCAAGGCCTCCCGAAGATGTTTCATCCTCTGCTCCCTCTGTGATGGCAAGATAAGGTCCGGAACCTTACCCTTGTAACGTGGATCAAGGAGGGTTGCCAGCCAGTATTGGTCCTTCTCCTTGATACCACGAATACAAGGATCCTTACGCAGGCTTTGCAGGATCAGGGAGGCCATGCAGCGTAGGTTTGCTGAGGCATTCGGTCCGGAGTCCTCTGGGTCACTAAGGACGACAACGTCCGCAGCCACCTCCTCCCAGCCACGTACAAGTCCATGTGTTTCTTGGGACTGATCCCTTAAAGACTGCTGCTGATGCTGAGTGCCAGGCTCCACCTCCATACTGACACAATCTTCCTCCTCCTCCTCCTCCTCGTCCTCTTCCTGTGTGATCGGCGGGCACGCAGGAACACTGTCTGGATAAAGGGGGCCTTGAGAGCTAAGGAAGTCCTCCTCTTCCTGCCTCTGTTCTGCCTCAAGTGCCCTGTCCATTATTCCACGCAGCGTGTGCTCCAACAGGTGGACAAGGGGGACAGTGTCACTGATGCATGCACTGTCACTGCTCACCATCCTCGTGGCCTCCTCGATTGGTGACAGGACAGTGCATGCATCCCTGATCATGGCCCACTGGCGTGGGGAAAGAAAACCAAGCTCCCCTGACCCTGTCCTGGTGCCATAGTCGCACAGGTACTCATTGATGGCCCTCTGCTGCGTGTGCGGTTCTTGGGCAGGTTAAACTCCTTTTGGAGGTCCGTCAGCCAAGCACTGGCATTATATGACCGGCGGAAATGCACACTGACTTTCCTGGCCTGCCTCAGGACATCCTGTAAGCCCGGGTACCTGCCCAAGAACCGCTGCACCACCAAGTTAAGGACGTGAGCCAAACAGGGCACATGGGTCATTTGTCCCTGTCGGAGGGCAGAGAGGAGGTTGGTGCCATTGTCGCAAACCACCATTCCTGCCTTAAGTTGGCGTGGCGTCAACCACCTCTGAACCTGCCCCTGCAGAGCTGACAGAACCTCTGCCCCAGTGTGGCTCCTGTCCCCCAAGCACACCAGCTCAAGCACCGCATGGCATCTTTTGGCCTGCGTACTTGCGTAGCCCCTTGAACGACTACGTAGCACCGCTGGTTCCGAGGAAGAGGCCATGGAGGAAGAAGAAGAGGAGAGGGTGGAGGAGAGAGGTGTGTCACAATCATTAGCATTTTGGAGGCGTGGTGGCGGAACAACCTCCAATACTACTGCACCTTGTCCTGCATCCTTCCCAGCTGCCAGCAGAGTCACCCAATGCGCCGTGAAACTTAGGTAACGCCCCTGTCCATGCCTGCTGGACCATGAGTCAGCGGTAATATGCACCCTACCGCTGACCGCCCTGTCCAGCGAGGCATGGACATTGCCTTCCACATGCCGGTAGAGAGCCGGAATCGCCTTCCATGAGAAAAAGTGGCGTTTGGGTACCTGCCACTGAGGAACCGCACATTCCACAAACTCACGGAAGGGGGCAGAGTCTACCAACTGAAAAGGCAGCAGTTGAAGTGCTATCAATTTTGCCAAGCTAGCATTCAACCGCTGGGCATGTGGATGGCTGGGAGCAAACTTCTTTCGGCGGTGCAGCAGCTGGGGCAGGGAAATTTGCCTGGTACAATCTGACGTCGGTGTACCAAAAGCAGATTGCCCACAAGTACTTGGCTGTGACACACCTAATTCTACACCTTCATTCCTCTCACTGCAGGTCTCAGAGAGGACTGGAGGTCTAGTGGGGTTGGAAATCTCAGCTGATGAGGAGCAAGGAGAGATCCTCTTTGTTCTTTGGTGTGGGTCTTTTAGATACGCTTGCCAACGAACTGCATGGCAGGTCAACATATGTCTGGTCAAGCATGTGGTACCCAAGCGGGAGATGTTTTGGCCACGTGAGATACGCTTGAGACATATGTTGCAAATAGCAGCGGTGCGATCTGATGCACTCGTCTCAAAAAAGGCACACACCTAAGAACTTTTTGAATAACGCGCAGAGACTGCAGCGCCCTGCACATGTGGAGCTTTGGGGTGTGATGCAGTCAATGTGCTGCCCTTAGGCTGGCCCCTGGAGGGCATCCTGCCTCGTTGGTGATGTGCCGCCTCCTCCTCCTCCTCCTCCTCCTCTCTCCTATCAGGCACCCATGTTGAGTCAGTGACCTCATCATCCCCTCCCTCCTCATCACTGGAGCAAACCTGGCAGTATGCTGCAGCAGGGGGAGCATGACTGCCAGATTGCTGTCCTTCTTGGGCACCCCCTCTGTCCGTGCTCATGTTACTGCCTTCATCGAGCTCAGTATCATCATCAGAGCCTTCCAAACGCTGGGCATCCTCCTGGAGCATGTACCCAACACTGTGGTCAAACAGTTCGAGGGACTCCTCAGGAGGACATTGGTGGAGCTAGGGAAGGAGTCACTGATGACATTGAGCTGAGGGAAGAGGCCGCTGCTTTGCCAGACAAAGCACCCTGGGCATGGGTGAGAGAGGATGAGGAGGATGAGGACGGCTTGGTCATCCACTCGACCAAGTATTCCGCATGTTGCGGCTCAACACGGCCAGCTGCCGAAAAAAAGGCCAAGCGTGTCCCATGGCCACGTGCTGATGAGGATGCACCGTCTCCACGGCCAGCACTAGACACAGAGCCTGCTTGCCCTCTCTTATTGGCTTGTGACTGTCTGCCTCTCCTTCTTGGCCTTCCAGACATACTAATGGCCTGTAGCTGCACTAAGCTGGGATATATATATCTATATATATATATATGTACTGATACTGCAGCTAGCAAAATCAACTGCTTGCCTGTAGTATGAGAACACCACCAACCTTCTTCAGGTAGCTTTATATACTGTAACCAGACAAGCCTGCCTGTCAGTAGGAAGATAACAGGAACGGATCTAGCTGAACACTGTGAGCAGGACGCAGTGTACTAAATGTAAATAGTCTAGCTGCCTGACCGTGGTACTAATAGGATCAAAAGAACACCAGTAATTTTCTTTAGGTAGCTGTTAATACTGTAACAAGACAAGCCTGCCTGTCAGTAGGAAGATAACAGGAACGGATCTAGCTGAACACTGTGAGCAGGACGCACTGCACTAAATGTAAATAGTCTAGAAGATAACAGGAACGGATCTAGCTGAACACTGTGAGCAGGACGCACTGTACTAAATGTAAATAGTCTAGCTGCCTGACCGTGGTACTAATAGGATCAAAAGAACACCAGTAATTTTCTTTAGGTAGCTGTTAATACTGTAACAAGACAAGCCTGCCTGTCAGTAGGAAGATAACAGGAACGGATCTAGCTGAACACTGTGAGCAGGACGCACTGTACTAAATGTAAATAGTCTAGCTGCCTGACCGTGGTACTAATAGGATCAAAAGAACACCAGTAATTTTCTTTAGGTAGCTGTTAATACTGTAACAAGACAAGCCTGCCTGTCAGTAGGAAGATAACAGGAACGGATCTAGCTGAACACTGTGAGCAGGACGCACTGCACTAAATGTAAATAGTCTAGAAGATAACAGGAACGGATCTAGCTGAACACTGTGAGCAGGACGCACTGCACTAAATGTAAATAGTCTAGAAGATAACAGGAACGGATCTAGCTGAACACTGTGAGCAGGACGCACTGTACTAAATGTAAATAGTCTAGCTGCCTGACCGTGGTACTAATAGGATCAAAAGAACACCAGTAATTTTCTTTAGGTAGCTGTTAATACTGTAACAAGACAAGCCTGCCTGTCAGTAGGAAGATAACAGGAACGGATCTAGCTGAACACTGTGAGCAGGACGCACTGTACTAAATGTAAATAGTCTAGCTGCCTGACCGTGGTACTAATAGGATCAAAAGAACACCAGTAATTTTCTTTAGGTAGCTGTTAATACTGTAACAAGACAAGCCTGCCTGTCAGTAGGAAGATAACAGGAACGGATCTAGCTGAACACTGTGAGCAGGACGCACTGCACTAAATGTAAATAGTCTAGAAGATAACAGGAACGGATCTAGCTGAACACTGTGAGCAGGACGCACTGCACTAAATGTAAATAGTCTAGAAGATAACAGGAACGGATCTAGCTGAACACTGTGAGCAGGACGCACTGCACTAAATGTAAATAGTCTAGAATTTAACAGGAACGGATCTAGCTGAACACTGTGAGCAGGACGCACTGCACTAAATGTAAATAGTCTAGAAGATAACAGGAACGGATCTAGCTGAACACTGTGAGCAGGATGCACTGCACTAAATGTAAATAGTCGAGAAGATAACAGGAACGGATCTAGCTGAACACTGTGAGCAGGACGCACTGCACTAAATGTAAATAGTCTAGAAGATAACAGGAACGGATCTAGCTAAACTGAATACAGTTAATATATATATATGCAACACCTGGGATGCATATATATACACAATACACTGTAAGTGCAGCTAACTGACTGACTGTTCTGCCTAATCTATCTAACTCAAATCAAATGACACTGTCTCTCTGTCTATCTCTTTCAACGCCGGAACACACACTACCCAGGGCCGCCGTGCAGGCGGGCTTATATAGTGTGGGGCGTGTACTAAATCCCCTGAGCCATAATTGGCCAAAGCCTCCTTGGCTTTGGCCAATTACGGCTCTCTGTTCAGGCGGCGCTGTGATTGGCCAAGCATGCGGGTCATAGTGCATGCTTGGCCAATCATCAGCAAGCAATGCACTGCGATGCCGCAGTGAATTATGGGCCATGACGCGCCACACGAATTTGGCGCGAACGGCCCATATCGTTCGCAATTCGGCGAACAGCCGATGTTCGAGTCGAACATGGGTTCGACTCGAACACGAAGCTCATCCCTAGCCACCACTGCCATTTGTGTATGTTGGGGATGAGGCCTTTGCTTTCAGTAACCATCTACTAAGGCCTTATTCCAATTGGCTCTGAGTGAAGAGAATCCTCAACTACCACTTAATGAGGGCAAAATGAGTTGTCGAATGTGCTTTTGGCATTTTATTTAACAAGTGGCGGTTCCTACATACACCTATCAATTTGAAAATGGAGAATGCAATATCTGCGGTAAAAGCAGCATGTGTGCTTCATAACTATGTCCGAATTCATGATGGGTACCTTTTTGAAGATTCCCTCATGCATGATATGGAGGGTGCACAATGGAGTGCCAATAGGGGCACCAGCAATGGTGCCACTGTGCGTGAGGGTTTCACTTTGCTTTTCATGTCTGCTGCTGGTTGTGTCCCCTGGCAGCAGGATGCTATTGCACAATGTATGTCACACATTTTATTTTTGATTATTATTTATATGTCTGTTATGTATAATTGCATTCAAATGCTGAATGACAGGCCTTTAACACCAAAAAAAAGGAATAATCAAAAAACACATAATGTAACCAGAATAATTTTTATTTTCAAAATTTTTGTGCAAGAAAGTTTGTTTTCGGTGAACTACACCATTTTTTGGTTGTTTATTTTTGCCAACCCCAACAAAGAAAAATAAATTAACATATATCAATTTGAACAACACCAAAAAAAAAAGGCATACAAAAAATGACAATATAGAATCAGAATATTTTTTAGCAGCAAAATCAGGAATTGGATGTAACATGCATGGCCTTGAGGGATTCAGCATATTACCATACTCGTCACAGTATGGACGGTTTATTGGTGGGGCATACTGTGTACTTGGAAAGTGAGGGTACTGTTGATAAAGGGGATATGGGGGGGGGGGGGTGCATATATGCTGAGGATGTTGTTGGCTCCTCACCCACAAAGGATTTAGCAGTTGACATCAAAGCCATCCTGAGTGGATATTTTTTTCTCTCGGGGGACCTATTTACATATGCCTAAAATTACAGTGAGAAATGCTGTGTCTTCACACTGGTTTTCAGCCATTTTAGTGGACATCTCACTGACCACATGTAAGATTTTATCCATGGGTTTCCCAGCCCTGGCACTTCCCCTTCACACTTCGATCTTCCTAGAGACATTGCTAGGCCCTGGTTCAGCATCCTCCTCATTCATGGAGTTTGTTGATGACCTTCATTCATCTACGAATTGTTCCTTGTCAACAGTGGCTTGGAATTCATCCTCCTCCGCAGCAGCCTCCTCTGACTCATCTTCCGGTGGAAAACACTGTGTGCTGTCTTCCCAGCATGCTTGGGTTCTAAAATATGAATAACTCATTTTTAAAGTAGCAGTACAATTTTATATGTCAAATTCTGGAAATATGCCTGCTGATAACTTTTTCTCGCATTAACAACACCGGCTTTAAAAATTCAAGATCCCCGGCATGGACATATGGGGCTAATCTTTTTGAGCCGGAACCACTCCTTCCTTCTTTTAATTTATGTTGTAACAGTCTTTGAGACTTCTCCAGTAGGGATGAGCTTCGAGTTCGAGTCGAAATCATGTTCGACTCGAACATCGGCTGTTCGCCAGTTCGCCGAACAGCGAACAATTTGGGGTGTTCGCGGCAAATTCGAAAGCCACGGAACACCCTTTAAAAGTCTATGGGAAAATTCAAAAGTGCTAATTTTAAAGGCTTATATGCATGGTATTGTCATAAAAAGTGTTTGGGGACCTAGGTCCTGCCCCAGGGGACATGTATCAATGCAAAAAAAAAGTTTTAAAAACGGACGTTTTTTCGGGAGCAGTGATTTTAATATTGCTTAAAGTCAAACAATAAAAGTGTAATATTCCTTTAAATTTCGTACCTGGAGGGTGTCTATAGTATGCCTGTAAAGGGGCGCATTTTTGGAACAGTCTGACAGCAGAATGACATTTCAAAGGAAGAAAAGTCATTTAAAACTACTCGTGACTATAATGAATTGCCATTCCGACAATACACATAAAAGTTTATTGATAAAAACGGCATGGGAATTCCCCACAAGGGAACCCCAAACCAAAATTTAAAAAAAACTGGCGTGGGGGTCCCCCTAAATTCTATACCGGGCCATTCAGGTCTGGTATGGGTATTAAGGGGAACCCCGCGCCAAAATTTTTTTTAAAAATGACGTAGGGGTCCCCCTCAAAATTCATACCAGCCCTTCAGGTCTGGTATAGATTTTAAGGGGAACCCCGCGCCAAAATTAAAGAAAAAATTGGCGTGGGGTCCCCCCAAAAATCCATACCAGACCCTTATCCGAGCACGCAACCTGGCAGGCCGCAGGAAAAGAGGGGGGACGAGAGAGCGCCCCCCCTCCTGAACCGTACCAGGCCACATACCCTCAACATTGGGAGGGTGTTTTGGGGTAGCGGCCCCAAAGCACCTTGTCCCCATGTTGATGAGGACAAGGGCCTCATCCCCAAAACTCTTGGCCGGTGGTTGTGGGGGTCTGCGGGCGGGGGGCTTATCTGAATCTGGAAGCCCCCTTTAACAAGGGGACCCCCAGATCCCGCCCCCCCCTGTGTGAAATGGTAAGCATTTTACAAAAAAACTGTCAAAAATGTTAAAAATGACAAGAGACAGTTTTTGACAATTCCTTTATTTAAAGTCTTCTTTTTTCCATGCATACTATAGACACCCCCCAGGTACAGAATTTAAAGGAATATTACACTTTTATTGTTTGCCTTTAAGCATTATTAAAATCACTGCTCCCGAAAAAACGGCCGTTTTTAAAACTTTTTTTGCATTGATACATGTGCCCTGGGGCAGGACCCGGGTGCCCAAACCCTTTTTAGGACAATACCATGCAAATTAGCCTTTAAAATGAGCACTTTTGATTTTGAACGTTCGAGTCCCATAGACTTCAATGGGGTTCTAACGTTTGTGCGAAGTTTTGGTCTGTTCGCAAGTTCTGGTGCGAACCGAACCGGGGGGTGTTCGGCTCATCCCTATTCTCCAGTGTAATGAGTGCACTGCAAAATATAAAGACAATACCATGTTCAAAAAATGTTTCTTTATTAACTGGCCATAGGTCATTCATTTGCTAGGCTGCAAAATTGACGTTGATGGTGGGAAAACAACCGCAAGCTATATTATCCATGACACCTGCAGAATTTGTGATGTGCTGAAGGATGTCGACAGAGCCATCTTTAATATTGTTTGGACCATGGGTAAATATTATTTGGGGCCCCACACACACACAGATTTACTTTCCTGCAGCCACAAGTTGCAGGAAAGAAACTAGCTAAATTCCACCATCAACACAGACAGTGTTGACAGGGGTTTCCCTCCTGCCAAACCATTGTGATCTCCCGGCAGGAGAAGCAGTCCCCACCAAGAAAACACAGTGCAAATTATTAACACACACCAATTGGTTGCTAGAGGTTACTGCACATTATTACTACACACCCATTGGTTGCTAGAGGTTACTACTCATTTAAATAGGTGCAAGCCGCAAATGGCTAAGCAGCATATATCAACCACTTACTTTTTGCAGTCCGTTCTGTAGCTGATAGAGTCCCAGGTATCAAAATATATGTGAGCCACTTCCAACCATGCTCTCTCCTTCTTTACATGATCTTTGTAACATGGATCTCTGAGGTCATATATTGCCGAACGTTGCCTGACAAGCCAAATAATTTCTTCATTGACATGAACTTGTTGCTTGTTCTTTCTAGCCCTAGGCATGCTTCCTGCTGTCTTCCACACTCACGTACATCCATATAGGAAGTGATGTATTTGGGAGGAGCAGAGATCATGTGCTTCTGCAGACTTCAGTGGAAGTTGCAACAAAGTCGCGGTGACATTCGTGTACACGCGACTGCATTGCGACTTACTTTCTATGGAGAACAGGTCGCACTGAAGACGGAACAAAGTAGTGCAAAAAACTTTTTTGGAGTCGCTGCGACTTGAGTCGCACCAATTAGAACGGGGACCATTGAAATACATGGATTTTGACTTGTCATGCGACTTCACATGTGTCAAGTCGCACAACAACTCGCAATAGTGGAAACAGAGCCTTACCCACCGTAGAATAAACAAACATATCCCAGTGAAGTCAGATTTTGGAGTATAGTTTGCGTTTGTTTTGGACGGTGTGGACAAGATCTTCTATTTGATTTAGCTCAAGCAGAATAGATTGAGGTGGCAGATCTTTGCAGTTAAGAGAAATGCATGACTTGGAAGCGTTAAGAAGATGGCATAATATGGATTTCTTGAAAGTTTTGGCAGGGATGTCAGATACATGTAGGAGAAAGAAAGACGGATTCTAAATTTTTGTGAAATTTTGTGTACCTCTTTCCAAAAATGATTACATTTAGGACAGGACAAGAATATATGTAGCAGCATCCTCAGTCCCTCCCAGCATATCCAGCAGTGATTAGTGGTGGTAGGGAAATATTTATACAGGACAGAGGGGGTATGGTAGCATCTGGTGAGAATTTTTGAATTTTTTTTCCTGTATTCATGTAGAGATGGAGGATTTTAAGGTGAAGTGAATAATCCTACCCTTTTGGTCTGCTGTGAAAGTTTTACCTAGGTTGGCCACCCACTTATGATAAGGCAGAGAGAAATCATCTGGAGGAGATACTTACAAAGGGTACATTTTTGAGTGTAGGTAAAGTACCCTGAACCATGAAAAACTCTTCAAAAGTTATTTAGGATCAACGGTAATTGCTCGAAGGAACAAGAGAATGAAAAATATGTTGAAGTTGAAATGCCATCAAAAAGTCCAGACCAAAGGGCCCCATTGGGTCCATCAGAGCCTGAATAGTGGGCCAAGAGGGCACAAGGAGGACGTAAGATGCCTGGAAGCACTGTGAGTCAAGTAAGGAGCAAAAAAGATCCCTAAATAGCTGGGGCAAATCTTAAAAGGGAAGTTTGCCTCGAGTGCCTGCACCAAAAGTTGCTGCAGGTAAAACATTAAACCGTTGAGGATTTTAGATTTGCTAAGATTGACTCAAGGTGCCCATTGTGTGTAGGGAAAGTGCTCTTGGGAGGTGTAGTTCTCGGGGGAAGAAGGTGCCTTCGTTAGTAGGAAATGGAATCAAACTCCCAGTAGCTTCCCCTGCAAGTCTGGTGATGATATCATCGTGTTATGTATTAAAATCTGTTTCTCACTACAAGAACAAGGCAAAAGAAAAATTAATGCTGGGGCATTCTCATTAAATGGGGGCAGGGTTGGGTTATTTTTGGGCCATGCTTATACAAATCCCTAAATGATAATCACAGCGCTTCACTTTTTCCACATTTCGGTATGTTACAGCCTCATTCCAAAATAGATTAAATCAATTATTTTTCTCAAAATTCAATACCCCATAATGACAACATGAAAGAAGTTTGTTTGAAATCTTTCCAAATTTATTGAAAATAAAAAACGAAAAAATCACATGTACATAAGTATTCACATCCTTTGCCATGACACTCAAAATTGAGCTCAGATGCATTCTGTTTCCACTGATCGTCCTTGAGATGTTTCTACAACTTGATTGCTGTCTACTTGTGGTAAATTCTGTTGATTGGACATGATTTGAAAAGGTACACACCTTTCTATATAAGAACCCACAGTTAACAGTGCATGTCAGAGCACAAACCAAGACATGAAGTCCAAGGAATTGTCTGTAGATCTCCAAGACAGGATTGAGGCACAGATCTGGGGAAGGGTACAGAAAAATTTCTGCAGCATTAAAGGTCCCAATGAGCAGAGTGGCCTCCATCATCCTTACATGGAAGGAGTTTGGAGCTACCAGGACTCTTCCTAGAGCGGGCCTCCCGGCCAAACTGAGCGATCGGGGGAGAAGGGCCCTAGTGAGGGAGGTGACCAACAACCTGATGGTCACTCTAACAGAGCTTCAGCGTTTCTCTATGGAGAGAGGAGAACCTTCCAGAAGAACAACCATCTCTGCAGCACTCCACTAATCAGGCCTGTATGGTAGAGTGGCCAGACGGAAGTCACTCCCCAGTAAAAGGCACATGGAGTTTGTCAAAAGGCACCTGAAGGACTCTCAGACCATGAGAAACAAAATCCTCTGGTCTGATGAAACAAAGATTAAATTATTTGGCCTGAATGGCATGCGTCATTTCTGGAAGAAACCAGACACCGCTCAACACCTGGCCAATAGCATCCCTACAGTGAAGCATGGTGTTGGCAGCATCATTCTGTGGGGATGTTCTTCAGCGGCAAGAACTAGGAGACTAGTCAAGATCGAGGGAACAATTAATGCAGCAATGTAGAGACATCCTTGATGAAAACCTGCTCCAGAGCGCTCTGGACCTCAGAAAAAGACCCTAAGCACACACCTAAGATAACAAAGGTGTGGCTATGGGAAAACTCTGTGAATGTCCTTGAGTGGCCCCATCAGAACCCAGACTTGAACCCGATTGAACATCTCTGGAGAGATCTGAAAATGGCTGTGCACTGATGCCCCCCAACCAACCTGATGGAGCTTGAGATGTCCTGCAAAGAAGAATGGGAGAAACTGCCCAAAAATAGGTGTGCCAAGCTTGTAGCATCATACTCAAAAAGACTTGAGGCTGTAATTGGTGCCAAAGGTACTTCAACAAAGTTTTGAGTACTTATGTACATGTGATTTTTTTTTCGTTCTTTATTTTTAATGAATTTCAAACAAACTTCTTTCACATTGCCATTATGGGGTATTGTTTGAAGAATTTTGAGGAAAATAATGAATTTAATTCATTTTGGCATCCTTATTCCAAGCTGTAACATAACAAAATGTGGAAAAAGTGAAGCCCTGTGAATATTTTCCCGATGCACTGTACATGGGAAGGTGAGATTAGATGTATATCTACATCTACACCCTATTGATAGCACTTTGTTATAATGAGTTTTGCTTAGACCATTTTCCATTAGATAGCTTTAATCCATGTTTGATCTAATTGAATATCATACCCGCACTAGCCTGGAATTTTTTAAAAAAGAATTTACCTTTGCTTCTGCACCCTTGTCATGCTAAGAAATGCAAAAAAGAGGGGGGAAAGAATTTTCCAAGTAATTCTTCTAAAAGGAACAGCCGAATTATCAAAAATATAAATAATCTTTATTGAAAAAACCCACATAAACACTGATAACTAGTGAATGTATATATGACACACCTCCACCACATACAATAAAAATAGACAACATTGTCTTATGACACAGATGGCCACCACAAGCAGACATTCCTCGCTAATATCATGAATTACTGATTCTCATAATGAAGTCCGAGTGTGGACGTGGATAGATGTGGGTTTGGAGCAGTTCACTCAGTATTTCATAAATACCACACATTAAGCATTTATCCTGTCCACAACTTAATTGGATAGATGATATTAAGAAGTAATTCATACATTTAGTCCCGGTAATACAAGTTGAAACTTGATGATGCACAGATGGCAAATCTAATGATGGAGTGGGAGTATGATTTCCTAGTAATGCAGGTCAAGCAGAATGGACATGGCAGGAGTGTTCAGGGTACCCCGGGTATAAGGGTGTATGGTAACTGTCCAGGTTGTCCGTGACAAGTGGGGACGGACTGTTGGATCTCTAGGGGGCAGGTGAGTGTGTGTATGTGTATACACCTCCCAGCCAGGAAGAGGAATCGATACAGCTCTCCGCTCTCCCAATGTCCACCTCATCCACAGCATCAAAGCAGAGTGGACATTCCACCCATTTCCAGAGGAGATGGGAACCACAGGGAGGGGGGAAAGACCTTTGTCCACTGCCCCGAATGTCCCAAAGGTATCCAGTGCCGTTGATGTTCAGCGTTGCGATGCCCGCATGTAGCTAAAGCACTCCGATATCTTTTTTCAAGTCTCCCGGGAAATGCAGAGGTGGGTTGTCCGCTAATAGGTGGTCTGAGAAGTAATTAATACATTTAGCCCCGATGATACAAGTTGAAACTTGATGATGCACAGATGGCAAATCTAATGATGGAGTGGGAGTATGATTTCCTAGTAATGCAGGTCAAGCAGAATGGACATGGCAGGAGTGTTCAGGGTTCCCCAAAGGCCCCCATCAGGGAATTACTTGGGAAATTCTTTCTCCCCTCTTTTTTGTATGCTTGCTCTAATTCAGGGGAACACACCTCATGCCTTTTTGATTAAGTTAACACCTGAGGTGACGGTATGTGATGACTTTGTGAGGAAATTGTTAAAATTTAGTTTCCCCTCTCCAGTCTAGCTTGCATTAGGTGTAGCCGCTGTGTCTTTTTTTATTATTTTTGTTGTTGGACATGCTAAGAAATGCGTAGATTGCCAACAAGATTCTGTCTACTGGTGGAATTTGCAAAACCACAATGTTTTCCCACTGTTTATATAGATTTCCTGGAAATTGGAAAATCAGTGACTGAACTAAACTAGATTATTGTGCTCTGGTTTGAGATCCTCTGGTCCAGAGATGTTTGTTGGAACCTGATGTATTGAGAGCTGAGCTTTGTGTTTGTTCAAGGCACAGTGCAAGAGGTGACATCTGAAGTGTTGACTTTGGTTCCACAAACCCTCTTCTTTGGGAAAACAGAATAAGCAGTTGTATAATTACTCTAAAAGCTTCCAGATGTGTTCTTCATTGTTTGATCATCGAGCATTGCAGTCATTAAAAAAAACTGAATTAATGTGCGTAAGCTTCACAAGATGTTCTATGTGCAAGGCAGTAATTAGATGTTGGTCTAATTTTTCAAGGTCTTTTGTTTTTGTAAGCATCATTAAAAAAATGGCATACGTACATAAAATATTATGTGGTTCCAACCAATACAGACATGTTTCTATTCTGGTTTAAGAAAGGTTCCATTCTCTTTCTTGAGTTACGAACAATACTTTATTTAAAACTGAAAAACAAGCCTTTAAGTGCTTTCACAGACAACAATCTACCTTCTCAAGGATTTTGTTGTTTATCCACACTCTGCTCTTACATGATCATCCACCCCACTACAGAAAGCTTACTTGTTGATGGTTTTCTAGCAGTTTGGTTACATCCACACTCCCATAATTTCAGTGAATTATGGCATTCCTAATCCTTCCAGGGAGTCCTCAAATGTCTGAAGGATCCAGGGACTACAGCTAATGTCACCTCCACTAAGCTTCTGGTATGGCCATTGTGCTATTGTGCAACGTCATTTTTATGCAGGATCAAATGTATATTCTTCATTGCAATGGTCTATTGGTCAACTCGTGCTTGGCGGTACTAACTCACTAGACATTTTTGGTCTGTTTGGGGTGGGATTAGAACCCCAGTTGGTTAATTCCGTTTCTTTTTCCATATTGTGGTGAATTCAGGCCCAGGGGAAAAAAATCTTTTGCTGCCATTTTACATTGGGCCACCGAATATGATATTGCTAGAGGTCTACTTCATTACAGCTTGCATTGTGGGGTATATTCCTCAAATTTCTCAAATGCAGCCATTGGCTGTACTGTCATAATGAGTGAATAATCAAGTGGATCCCAAAAAAGCTCCTTTCAGTTGAAATGCGTCGATCCATCTCTAGCACACTAAAATCCCCACATTACCAAGGTCCTTAACAGGACATGGTGATGTCCCTTTATTTTTCCATGATATAATTTAGGGGAGAGTGCCATATATATAAATGACAGAGGCTCCCCACCTACCATATAAGTTACGGCTTCTTGATCTTTCAAGTCTTTGTGTTTTTTTTGTAGTACTCCATTTTGACCAATGTTTATATTAACTGTACACTCACGCTTATTTGTGGATCACTTACCATGTATATTCTGAAAGCATACCTATTATGGACCAACCATTTCTATGCAACTCATTCAGTCATAGTCGTAATGTATGGAATGCTACTGTGTGATCATATGTTCCCTATCTCCATTTCTCTTTTTTATCTGACAGTTGCAATAAAATACGTTTAATGTAAGACGTTTCTTTGGAGTTTATTATTGTGTGTATAATAAGTTACATTCTGAACTGAAACCACACGAGAAGACAGCAGGTCACCATTATAATACTCATGGACAAAACCGCAAAAACTGTCACGGTAAACAAAATAAATTATTGCACAAACATCTATCCTTAATTTTATTAATAAAACATATAAACTTTATATTACAAAGCATAAAAAATGTGAACATGCAACTTCATAGAGCAGAACAGTATGTATATATTACAATGATTGTCCATATGGCCTAATCTTCTAGAGCTAGGCTTCAGTTAAATGAACAAAAAAAGTGGCAAAAGTCCTTTAGGAATCCTAAATATGTAGTTGGTAACTGAAAAAGTGTGTCCAGCTTTATAACTCTAAGAAAAGAGACACCCAACTCATCATAAAAAAGTAAAAAAAACTTACTTCATACAATAATACATGTACAAAAAGAATAGAAAAATGCACACCCCTTATCCACAGAAACTGGATATCAATACATTTACTTAACCTTTATTTCAGACTTTATATCATTGAATTGCATTTGAGCTCTTCTTAGTCAATTTGAAGTATTTGGGGTATTTACAGTGGCTTGATTTTAGTTCTTAATTTTCTTTCCATAGGTGTCACATTTCAACATTCCCAAAAAAAAACATTTGGCAGATTTGTGGAAATTGTTTTGCAAACCTGTATCTAAGGTATCTAATTCTCACCCAGTCATTTCTCTCCCGACTGAATGTACGTAATTTTAACGCTCATCATTTTTATCTTTGGTTGAGTTACATTAAAAAACGCATAACTTGGAAAAGGTCAACCCATTAAACTCAAACTTGGTTCACAAAGGAAAGAGGTTTTGGCTCTGTAATAAGGCCTCGTACACACGGTACAAAAATCAGAAGGGAGAGGTCTGAAAACGAGCTGTCTGCTGATTTTCGGATCGTTAGTAAGGTGCGATTTGACTTTTGCATCAGAC
Organism: Lithobates septentrionalis; assembly: GCA_037952835.1. Lineage (NCBI taxonomy): Eukaryota > Metazoa > Chordata > Amphibia > Anura > Ranidae > Lithobates > Lithobates septentrionalis. Next base: position 749,719 of record JBBDGP010002299.1, on the reverse strand, counting down.
AAAAGCTGGATGTGCAGGCTATAAAATTTTTGTCTGATGTGAACTCAACGTCTGATTTTCAGATGGTCAGTACAGAAATCCATCACACAAAAGTCGAAAGTACAAACCACGCATTCTCTGAATCAAGGAACGACTGGGAAGTGTTTGGTTCTGTAAACTACCGTTCGCAATCTAGAATTAACATTTGTGACGCGGCAATAGATGAAATGTCAAAATTCGTAGTTATGCCAAACGTATTTTAAAAGGCATTTGTTTTGTACGATCTGAAAATCGCGAATCAACACTCACCAAACTTCTACTAACATGAAATTAGCAGAAGGGGCCCAAAGGGTGGCGCTTGAGAAATGAGCTTCCTCTTTATACCCTTATAGTACGTCACTACGTTTGTGTTTGTCAAGCGATAATTTGCGGATAGTAAGTATGCTAGACAAAATCCTGCCAATGCCCTTTTGACAAAAAACAGACGCTCGGTTGTCCAACAATCAGACCGTGTGTACGAGGCTGAATTCTTTAACAAAATCTCCAGTTCAAAAATCATAGCAGATTCACCGGTGATCACTGTCGATTATTGATGGAAGACATTTAAAAATCGACAGATGCAGAACTGAGCGATTCGAATGTGTCGTAATTTGTAGACAAATCTTGACTTCTTACACTTGGAAGTTTTGTATAAGATTGGCACTTCTTTGTAGAATGGCACACTGACCATCGAGTTGGCTTTGGATGAAACACAGCCTTTGCACAGACAGTAGGCCTCGACAATGAATGGAGGATATCTGTTCAAGTCTTCATTGATTCTAAATATGAAAGAAAAGGTAGGTGAGAGACTGTCAAATGTACATTTTTTGTCCCGAGTAACAGTAAAAGATTACATTCATATTTTTTGATCTGAAAACTATCCAGGTAAAGTAGATGCATACTCAAAAATCTTAAAGACATTGCAACCTGTTCTAAATTTTCTGTTTAGGTGCGTTTCAACATATTCACAAAAACGCATGCATTGAAGCACACGGTGTTGCATTGTGAATCAGCCCTGTTATACTAAAAAAAATACTTGGCACTCCTGCCAGAAAGACAGGCTGTACCTAACTTCCATCCACCAGCTGTTGATCCTCCCAGAAATCCATTGGACCCTTAACTTCCTACACACTATACAGCAGTGATCCCCAACCTTTTTTTTTACCAGGGACTGCACTTTACATTAATGTAACATGGACTGCACTGGGGTGGGGAGGGTGGGAGCTGCCCAACTTATCATATTAACAAGTGGGTAATTGTCTACTTGTTAAGATGAGAAGACTCTTGCTCTTTGTGCACATCTCCAGCTCTTCCAGTCCTGCTGATAGGATGGCATTGTTGGTGGGGTGGGGAAAGGACAGGAGACACAGGCATGACCGCACAGGGGGAAGCGATCAGCGACCGCAGTTTGTGATAGGTCTGTCTGAACCACAGTCGCAGCTCATCTTATCTCAAGCAGTGTGTTATCATCCCTGCCCAGTTTACCTCTGCGAATTACAGACTACTTCACTCTCTATGTTATGGAAATGAAGAAAGGAGAAGGTGTTCAGTAGTCCTAGCACACCTTCTGTCCTATGGGGACTATTGCTCCTACATTGACATTCTCCAGAAAAATTCTTTAGCTGTAGGTAAGTTATTCCTTGAAAAAGTCAAGTCAATATCCCTAAGCATTGCTTTCCTTGAAAGGACAAATAACAGAATGACTTTAGAAGACAGGATTCTTTTACCTGTAGGACCAGGGAGAAATACTTCTGTCCTGCATCAGCTCGGATGAAATATTGATGCTGGAAGGGCATTTTTTAATCTTAATGTCAGGCACATTGTCTTGCCTGATGAGGAGCAGGGAATCTGGTGCCAGTCTTTCGAGCTTACTCCTCAAATGTTCCTCAGAGGGGTTTTTACATCTGTGATTCTGTTTTCCTTCACATTCCATATACATCAAGATGAAGATCAGAGCCAGCAACAGCTTCATCTGTAAAAAGATAGCACAAGACAGGTCAAATATATTCATTCAAATGCCGCGGAAACAAAAAATACTTTAAACAAATACTATATTTTTGCACAAATCACCCAATTTTCATTACTACATTCCAAAGAAGATACTCCGCTGTAGGTTTCTCTTAAAAACGCATTTTTGTCACCCATTCCAATCTTCAATTTTATGGATTCTTCCCAAACATAGACCATAAAAACTTGAGTCATTTGCTATTACATAGTTTTAAAAATTATGGAATTCTCACAAATAAGCCAATAAATGTATGTCACTGGTTACAATTCAAGACGACCCCCCCCCCCCCCCCGTGAAAGCCCCACTGCTTTTAAATGGTGGACCGCCAATGCTTTTTTTTAATCATATATAATATTCTTAAAGTGTCTTGTATAATTTTGTGGGTAAAATTTTAAGAATTAAAATTATAGTATATAGTATAGAATTATAATATATTGTTCCTTTTAAAGAGTTTCATAGATGTACAGAAAAACTTGTTATAGAAACCTCTCAAGAATAGTAAAAGCCTCAACATGTTCTACTAATATAAATACTATAGAGGGAGCATATAAAGTGCTGATGGGTTGGTATTTGATGCCAGCTAGATTAACTCACTTTACTCCAAATTATTTCAATGTTTGCTTGCGGGGATGTGATGAGATTGAAAATATGAACTATATGGTGGTCTTGCCCTGTAATGAACAATTTTTGGAAAGGAGTTTTCTATTTAATGTCTATTCTTTTTCAATAATAAATGCACTAAATGCATGAATAACTCTTTTACATGTAAAGATAGAATCCATACCTAAAACACAACAGAAATTAGCGACCTTTTCCCTTCTTGCAGCAATAAAATCTATTGCTAGAGCTTGGAAGCAACAGATTGTCCATTTCTCCTATGTGAACTTAAGATTAAATAAATTCACGAGTAACAAAAAACTTTACAGTATTTTGTCTGACTTTAAGTACAAATTTTCTTAAATCTCAATTGTGTGTGTTCATCCATAGTTTAGTTTGATTTGTGTCAACTGCCATTTATGGGAATTCACTGTCTAATTTTTTAATCAATATTCCTAGACTCTCCTGTTTTATTTATTTGTTTGTTTGTTTTGCATTTAATATTGAATATTTTGGGCCTTTCATAATATTTATATGCTATATCCAAACTCCAAATTTTAAAAATGTAGTTTTATATTTAACTAATATATTAGAAATTGCTGTAACTGATATTTATACTCTCTCTTTGTATAATTTTTTTCTGTTATGATATACTTTGGTTATTTTATTTGTTACATAAAACTAAATAAAACATTTATTGAAAAAGAAAAAAATATTTTCACCAATTTTTTTTTTTACCAAAGCAAAAATCCAAACCTCTGACCCAAAGTAACAAATATTATAGACATTGGGGTTGATTTACTAAAGGCAAATTCACTATGCACTACAAGTGCACTTGGAAGTGCAGTCGCTGTAGATCTTAGGGAAAGATCTGAAATGAGTGGAAGCTCTGCTGATTTTATCATCCAATCATGTACAAGCAAAAATGCTGTTTTTTTTTTCCTTGCATGTCCCCCTCTAGGCTCTACAGCGATTGTACTTTCAAGTGCACTAGTAGTGCACAGTGGATTTGCCTTTAGTAAATAACCCCCATTGCTCCATCTAATATTCTGAAGCTTTGCACACAATTCCTTTTGACTGATGTAATAAGGGATATGTCGCTCACAATTATAAATCAATCATATTGGTGTTGCTTTGCTAAAGGCAAATTGACTGTGCGGTTGCACTCAGCAGTTGCTCCAGAGCTTAGTAAATGAGCAAAAGTTCTGCTGACTTTCATCATCCAATCATGTGCAAGCAAAAATTCAGTTATTTTAATCTTCTTTGCATGTGATTGGGTATTCTTTGCAAAGTGAAGCTTTACCTCATTTACTAAGCTCTAGAGCAATTGCACTTTCAGAGTGCAACTGCACTTTGCAAAGTGCACAGTAGAGGTCGACCGATATGGGTTTTTCTCTGGCCGATGCCGATATTTACAAATCGCGGTGGCCGATGGCCGATATGTGATGCCGATTTTTTTGGGCCGATATATTAGGCCGATTTTTTTTTTTTTCTTTATTTTTTTTTTTTACCTTCATCTCATAAAATCTAACAGATGGGGAGTTTTTCAGGCGCTTTTGGGCTAAAAATAGCACCTGTAAAGTGCCTGTCAAATGGCCCCCCTGCAGTCTCCGTGTGAAAGCCCGAGTGCTGGCAGGATGTTAAAAAAAAGTCCTGCAAGCAGCATCTTTGGAGCGGTGTATACCACCACTCCTGCCCATTGAAATGAATGCGCACCGCTGCCGAAGCGCCTGCAAAGCGCTTCGGCAGCGGCGCTTCAGGGGCGCATTTAACCCCTTCCTTGGCCGCTAGCTGGGTTATAAGCGCCCTGCTAGCAGCCGAATAGCGCTGCTAAAATGATGGTAAAGAGCCGCTAAAACTAGCAGCGTTTTACCGTCAACGCATGCCCGCTCCAGTGTGAAAGCAACCTTCAGTGATACGGAAAATTTTTTACATTTAAACATTAAACAAAACAAACCTCCAATCAGTTCAAAAACACCTCTCTTAAATATTAAATACACAAAAACAGGTAATCAAAAATTCTGGATGAAAAAAAATGGGCTAACTTTACTGCTTAGTTTTTTTTTTAATTTATTAGTGTATTTTTAAAAAATTTTTTTAAAAAAAAAATTTGCATTTGAAAGACCGCTGCGCAAATACCGTGTGACATAAAATATTGCAACAACCACTATTTTATTCCCTAGGGTCTCTGCTAAAAAATATATATATAATGTTTGGGGTTCTAAGTGATTTTCTAGCAGAAAATACAGGATTTTTACTTGTAAGCAACAAATGTCAGAAAAGATTTAGTCTTTAAATGGTTAAACTGAGAGCTTCTACAAACGGAATTTAGTTCATTCACAAGTGTAAACATTGTATCCTTCAGGTTCTTTTTATCAGATTTGGCAGGCTGCCCAGAGAGGGGGAGAAGTCTCTTCACACAGGCAACTTACACTGACTTCTATTACAGAAGTCTTTTGCAAGTCGCGCTGAAGCTATATCGGCTTTTTTTATCAGCACAATCGGCCGATGCCGATTAAGTAAAAAACACCAAATATCGGCCGATATATCGGCCGGCCGATATATCGGTCGACCTCTAGTGCACAGTCTAGTTGCCTTTAGTAAATCAACCCCTTTTTTGTTTGAAAATACAGACCTCATTGGTCTTATGGGCAACAGATGCACATTTACATTTATGCATGTGCATTAAAATGTGTTTAAGTTGCTTTTTTCATGGATTTCATGTTCTGTTGCCATTCCTATCTAAAGCCCTATTAATGTGCTGCACTGGATGGAAAAAACGAACATGAACCTTATTTGGCCAATGCATATTAAATGGCAATGGCAAATAGGAATTTAAATGGCAAACATTGCCCATGCATATGTGCTAATGTGCCCTAAAATACACAGGTGGAGCGCCGCACTCTACACATCTTGTTCCGGAACCTGATATCGGAAGTAATGTTGACAAGCAGTAACCATGCCCCTACGCGTTACGTCCTATCTCAACGTTCTCAGGAGACATGAACGCTGGTGTTTTATGCATGATTTAAGCCTTGATAGGTATTGCAACGCTGAGTCACTAGGTCATAGGACTGTTTGCTTTGCTGGAGGGTAGGGAAGGTACTTCTATTATTTCAGTCTTTTTTTTTTTTTTATTATGCAAATGAAAAATGTTGCTATGTGGCTCATCTAATTTGATAGTATCAGGAGGGGTTTAGCATGTAAACACAGTGTTAGCCATGTATAGGCACAAGCCTATGGTTTGTGCAGGGCAAAGCAACAGGTTCACTTTAGAGCCAGCCCAATGCAGCTGTTTAAAATATTCTTCCTATTGCTCCTCCGCCATTCTGCAGTCCCACATAATGAAGAGTAGAAGCCCTGCTTCAACCCTAAGGGCTCTTTTACAAAAGGACTTGAGGCGGTAAAAACAGAAGGCAGAGCCATGGTTTTACTGACCCCGGTCACCCACATGATTCTTAAACATTAAAGCCTTACAGGGCTGTTCACATGCTTCATGGCAGTGGCATTTTTAACTTGGGCTGTACAGCACTGCCTTTCATTGAGTCCGCCCCACAACTGCCTTGCAACCGCATGCAATGCATGCATTTGCAACACTGTTGAGCAGCATTTACAGGTTTAAATCAGTGGTGAGGAGGCGATATAATGCCTCCTTACCCCTGTCAAATGCCCTCTGAATAAATCGCTCTTCAGGAGCATCCCAAATGTGAAAGAGCCTTAATTTCCCCTAGTCTAACTTTGCACAGGTTGGGCTGTATGGATTTTCATTTAGAAAGAAACAACCCCCACCTCTATATGACAGTGCTGTGTTCCTGAGCACCCAATGGAAAACCACAAGTGCTGTCACATGGGAGAAAGGGTCACATGTTACCCATACCCAGGAGTATAACATTTTGCTTTTCGGGGCAGCAAGTGATAAACACAAAAACAAAAATGTTATATACTGCAGCTTAGATATGGTGGCTGCATTAGTTTTCTTTTTTAAGATTTTTCCACATGGTGATCTGGCCATTAGCGCACTTCCTGTCCTAGGGTGACACTCACTCACCATACCATGTTAGGACAGAAACGACACAACTAGAAAGGAATACAGAAATCACCCCCTCTTCTCTTCTCCGTAACATAAAGGGTGCAAGGTTCGGTAGTCCTCAGAATTACCTAACAATATAAATGCTTACTGGCGGTATGATTATGTCAGATTTTTGAATCTCAAAGTGGTACAATTGTTTTGCATGAAAATTTGGCGTTTTATACTGTCGGCCTGTAATTCTTAGTAATAGCACACTTAAATCTGTCCAAACAAGAATCTAGAAGACATCCCGGTTTTGATAAAGTTTGAAACACAAAATCATAAATATTAATATAATAAATAATTATAGAATATAATAATAATAAAATTTATTTTCCCACGATTCACTATCGCTCAATTCTGCAAGTGATTTACCATCGCTGTTTTCTAGCTGGTCTAAAACCACTTTTGACGTAAAGGGACACATTTTGGTTGCTATGGACAATCTCCAGTTTCCAGACAGAAAGAACAGTATATATAATACAAAAGTGTAAGCAGGGCACTGGACAAAGCACTGGGAACAAAAGGGAGGTGAAATTATTTGATACAGTAATGTCATCTGTAAGATTACAGTGTACTGTCTGTGTTATGTATTTTGTACTTTTTGAATTTGCCACCGGGCTCCGCCCCCATGCGTTGCGACGCTTGCAGGTAACGGAGCCCAGAACACAGACCCTTGGGCGGAGGACACCGCAGGGGGACATTGCAGGATCCTGGTGGCAAGGTAAGTATGCTGTACCAGGATTCTGCAATGCAATGCCGAGTGTGGCTCGGGGTTATCGCTAATGGTACTGAGATTTAACCCCGAGCCACACTCAGGAATACCGCCAAGGAGGTTAACCTATCAAATAGATATAACAAAATTGAGAAAAGAAGAGTTCAATGTTAGTAGATCTAAAGGAAGACACATGTCAAAACTGCACCGCTCTCTCCCAGATGAAGGTGAAACAAGTACCGGCCTAAAGAGCCCATCTCTGCTCTGTGTATCACCGCCAGAATTCTACAAAGCCCATACGCTGATGATGACTGTCAGTTACCGCTGTCTGCTCTGCCCCCCCCCCCCCTCCTGGCTCACTGGAGCACTGAGCTGTGGAGGGGGCGGGAGCGGCATGTGGGCAGAGGCTGAGCCAGGGGCCGGTCCAGGCACGTGGGCAGATCCCGACTTCATTGGCACGATCTTGCCCGAGCCTGGACCGGCTCTGTGACGTCAGCAGACAGCGGACTTCAGCCTGTTGTCTGCTGAAAATGAGCCACAGGATTGCAGAACGATCTACACTCCTGCAATCCACAGGAGGAGTACAGCTAAATGAGCTTTGGCTGTACTTCTCCTTTAACATGTTGAAGATTATATGAGATTTTAGTAAATGTTTTTATATCTAGTTTAAAAACCATATACACAAAGCGTGCAAATGATTTACTAATAGTTGACCTTTCTACATTATTGCTTTGCCATAAAAAGGTTGCACTGGGTTAAAGCATGCTTGGTTTCCATTGATTTTATGGAGGAAAAGTAAATAGGTTAGACGGGTCAAAGGGTTTTTGTTCGCAGTGTTTTTGTTTTGATTTTTTTCTATTACAACAATCGGCACTAGACACTCGGTTGGCACCGAATGCGTGTCTTTAAATACACCTGTTTGTGGACAATTTCACTTAACACTTCACTTTAAGCCCCGAGGGCTCTCACGGCTGCGTTTAAATTGAAACAAAAAACCCTTCACATTTCATGGAACTGGCCCATCCAGATTCCACAAATATGCTGACATTTAATCTAATGCAGATCGGGGATCAAAAGCATTTTTCTTAAATTAGTAACAAAGAATGCATGAAGTCTCAGGTATAAAATGTGACACAAAGAAGAAGGCACGCAGGGTTTGATTTACTAAAGGCAAATAGACTGTGCAATCTGCAAGCCCAGTTGCTCAATAAATAAGAAAAAAAGGAGAAGCTCTGCTGGCTTCCATCATCCAATCATGTGCAAGCAAAAATGCTGTTTTTTTTATTTTCTTTGCATGTGATTGGGTATTCTTTGCAAAGTGAAGTTTAAACTCATTTCCTAAGCTCTGGAGCACCTGCACTCGCAGAGTGCAACTGCACTTTGCAAAGTGTATAGTCTATTTCCCTTTAGTAAATCAGACCTGAGTATGCTGGCCTCGCCAAATACATATGCTCATTTATTGAAATGAAAATGTGAATAGTAATGGCAAACATAGAAGAACAATGAGCACATTGAAACAATCACTCCCCCACATTAATGGAAAGGATGAACCACCAATGGTCATCACTGGCATCCAACATCAAGCCTCATTCTCTTGGGCCTAAAGAAATTTGAGATTTTATGACTGTCCATGAACATGGGTTTCGAACAGACAGAGTATGTCCCGGTACATATTCTATTGGCCATTTCTGACTTAAAGGACATTGGGGGTTATTTACTAAAGGCAACTCCACTTTGCACTACAAGTGCAAACTACAAGTGCAAAGTACACTTGAAATTGCACTGAAAGTGCACTTGGAAGTGCAGTCACTGTAGATCCGAGGGGAACATGCAAGGAACAGAAAAAACAACATTTTAGCTTGCACATGATTAGATAATAAAATCAGCAGAGCTTCACCTCATTTCAGATCTACCCCTCAGATCTACAGCGATTGCACTTCCAAGTGCACTTTCAGTGCAATTTCAAGTGCACTTTGCACTTTTAGTTTGCACTTGTAGTGCAAAGTGGAGTTGCCTTTAGTAAATAACCCCCAATGTCCTTTAAGTCAGAAATGGCCAATAGAATATGTACCGGGACATACTCTGGCTGTTCGAAACCCATGTTCATGGACAGTCATAAAATCCCAAAGTTCTTTAGGCCCAAGAGAATGAGGCTTGATGTTGGATGCCAGTGATGACCATTGGTGGTCCATCCTTTCCATTAAAGTGGGGGAATGATTGTTTCAATGTGCTCATTGTTCTTGCACTTGTAGTACAAGGTGGATTTGCCTTTCGTAAATACCCCCCCTTGTTTCCACAATAAATGAGGGAAACGTACATCTAGAGTACTGGTGACTGTACATCTCCGTCTTTAGTATTTGCATGGCACCATCTGTTGTGGTCTCTACCAGGGACGTCACTAGGATTCACAGTAAAATTTGGCAAAATTTGCACCCCCTCACATCGGTATTTGGTGGGGGGGGGCAGCATATAATTGCACCCCTACTGGATTCCCATTCTACTTCTAAAGTCCACAATACTTACCTCCTCTCCAATGGTCCAACATCCACAAGGTTTCTCACCGATGCTGGTATCTTCCCACTGGATTCCACCAGGTGCTGGTCTTCAGCCGTCTTGGTTGCCCAGCGTGGGGTGACTTAACTCCAGCGTTTGCACAGCTCTGTGTACATTTCAAAGAAAACTGCAACAGGCAGGTAGTTATATTTCTATTACAGAAAAGACCTTGCATGCCTCTTCTGCAATAAAAAGCCTGCCAGGTCGCAATTTTTTTAATTTCAGCCTTTAACGGTGGTGACTACTGTAACTCAAAAATTACATAGCCACCAGGAATTCTATATAGGTCACTTTGTAGTCTTGGAGGGCAGGCAGAGCTTCCACAGAGCCACTGATGTGCTTGTTCCCTGTACCGAGGAAGAGAACTTTTGTGGTGAACCCAAATTAAGCTGGCCGAGGTGGGTGGATGAGATCATGGAAAAATGGCTGCCATCACTCAATCTCTGAGCCATTGATGAGAATACACTGATGAATATAGGTAAGTGAACAAATGTATTTATTTTGCAAATGCTTTTTAGGCAATGGGATTTATTTACTAAAGGCAAATCCACTTTGCACTACAAGTGCAAACTACAAGAGCAAAGTGCACTTGAAAGTGCCCTTGGAAGTGCAGTCACTGTAGATCCAAGGGGGACATGCAAGAAAAATAAAAAACAGCATTTTAGCTTGCACATGATTGGATGATAAAATCGGCAGAGCTTCCCCTCATTTCAGATCTACCCCTCAGATTTACAGTGACTGCACTTCCAAGTGCACTTTCAGTGCAATTTCAAGTGCACTTTGCACTTGTAGTGCAAAGTAGATTTGCCTTTCGTAAATAACCCCCATTGAGTGCTCTGACCTAGTGCACTGAAGTGCCATTCAAAATAAATGGCACCACAATGCATGTTATGTGCATTATTATGCATTGCAATAATGCATGTGGAAGTTTAAATCTGGCCTATAGCCAAGCACCAGGCAAGCAGCTGCAGTACATACACAGATGCATATGGTGACTTGTTCTGCTAGCCAAAATGTTTGCAATCCTGTTTTGGCAGTGCGGAGACGTACTCTTTCCTGCAAGATAGAAGAATGAAGTACCTGACTTTACGGGGTTCATTTACTAAAGAAACTCAAGAGTTGATTCACTAAAGGAAAATAGACTGTGCACTTTGCAAAGTGCAGTTGCTCCAGAGCTTAGTGAATGAGCAAAAGCTCTGCTGACTTCCATCATCCAATTATGTAAAAGCAAAAAATGCTGGGTTTTTTTTTTTTAATTTTCCTTGCAAGCGATTGGATACTCTTTGAAAAGTGAAGCTTTACCTCATTTAATGAGCTCTGGAGCAACTGCACTTGCAGAGGGCAACTTTTGCAAAGTGCACAGTCTATTAGCCTTTAGTAAATCAACCTCTATGGCTCTCCACTGCAGTCTCAGTATACCATCTTGGTGAAGGACCTGCCTTTGCCCATCATTGGATAATTAAGGCACTGCAGTGCACTAATGAGGTCAACTATGGGGTCTTTCCTCCTGTCAGCAACCTCTCTATGTTAGATTGACAGCACTCTGCAGTAAAGCTTGACTGGTTTTTAATGGTGCCTCACCCCCGCTACTGCTTTGCAGGGGATTTATGAAGGCTGATAGACAAATAAAGGTACTATAATTTTTTTGTTGATTGCCTAACTAGACTAATGTATTTAAAGTGTATTACAGCCCAAACTTTTTTTAATTTGGGATAAATATTGGCTAAACCCCTGTCACTTTTTGTCTTGAAAGCTTTATCTTTATTTCTTGTCCTGAAGACAGTGAAGGGAATTCTCTCCAAAGTAAGAAGGGATCCCCTCTCCTGGTTGTCACCTTTGGAGGATTTTCCCTTGTCTTGGAAGCTGGTGATAACTGTAACGTTTTGGATTTCCTATGACTTTCTGTCCCAGTGATAGTGGTCACCAAGACAAATAAAGAGGGTGAATCTACTCAAAGAGGACATAGACAACAATAAAGATCTAACAAGGGTTTTACCCATTCCATGGTTAATCTAAAACTGGCAAAAAGTTTTGGCTTTAGACGCACTTTTGTAACTATCTATAATTCTTACTTACAGTGGAGCTCCAGCTCCGCTTGTTTGCACCCTGCACTGCCACATTTGGCACTTTTTGAGGGGGAGCGGGTACTTGGTTTTGACAGGTAACTGCTCCTTTCTTGCGGGTCAGATCACTGCGGTGATCTACGAGAATCTTCACCCCCCCCCCTCCTCCACACAGGTCCCAGAAGACCGAGGGACCATTCACAAAGCGCAGTGCAACTTGCGCATGCACAGTAGTAAATCAGCTGTGAAGGCTTCACTGCCGGTTTCCCTTAATATAAGATGCCGACGCCTGCACCCAAAGCTGATTGAAGAATCGGCTCAGGTGCCGACATCGCTGGATCCCTGGACAGGTAAGTGTCCTCATATTAAAAGTCAGCAGCTACAGTAGCCATATTTTTTGTTTTGCATAGTGTAAGGAAGTGATAAACCCATAATTAGGGTTTTTTGTTTTCCCTTCACTTCCCGTCCTTTATACTCAACAGAAAAAGAGAGAAACTCTATTTTTTCTTTGCTTAGGGAATTCCCATCTTAGTAGTCACTGGAACATTGGTCCCCATTAGATGATATACCCTTATCAATTGTTCTGATGACAACTCTAAAATTTTGGATTGCCCTCTCTGGGGTTGGTTTACTAAAAGAAAGTTATCACCGCTCCAGGAGCTTTAAACAGACCAAAAGTAAAACGATCTTGGTTCGGGGGTCGTAGGTGCTGGCTAATGCTGATAACGTTGAACATGAATGAATTCTGGACAGCCGCACTCATAGATAGCCTTATTTATTTAGAAGGTGCACATCAAATACAAAAATCACAGCAGACAGGGAAAGGCTGACGTTTCGCACTAATGTTAGTGCTTACATATGAGTAAGCACTAACGTTAGTGCGAAACGTCAGCTTTTCCCTGTCTGCTGTGATTTTTGTATTTGATGTGCACCTTCTAAATAAATAAGGCTATCTATGAGTGCGGCTGTCCAGAATTCATTCATGTTCAACGTTGGTTTACTAAAACTGGAGAGTGCAAAATCTCATGCAGCTGTGCATGGTAGCCAATCAGCTTCTATTTTTAGCTTGTTTAATTAAAGAGGCATTAAACCCTGATGGGTTTTACTTCCTCTTTATTCCCCTGCAAAGTAAAAGCATAATGGGCTAGTATGCATGGCATACTAGCCCATTATGTGGCACTTACCTGCAAACGAAGCCTGCAATGTCCGCAATGTCCCCGCTGGTGGAAACATCCATCTTCGCCCCTTTTCCTTCCGGGGCCGCGGACTTCGGCTCTGTGACAGTCCGGAGCCGCGTGACGTTACTCCTGCGCATGCGTGCGGGAGCCGCCAGTCACGGCACTCACTGGGGAAGAAACGGCTCAAGGGGCCTTTTTCTTCACTACATCGTCGGCGCACTACAAGGTACATATCTCCTAAAGGGCGCATGTTTAGGAGATATTTTCAGTACGTATAGGTAAGCCTTATTATAGGCTTACTTATAGGTAAAAATGTCTCATGGGGGTTTTACAAGCACTTTGACAAAAAAAAAATAAAAAAAATGAAAGCTGATTGGTTCTTTGCAAAGCTGCACTAGATTATGCACTTTCCAGTTTTAGTAGATCAACCTCTCTGTCTCGGTGACAAATCAACAAAAAAAATAAATAAAAAAAAGACTAAGGTCTAACCCTTGCCCCACTTTATTGAAAACAAAAAAACAAGTTTTGCCTTTACATACTTACTTAAAATTGAAGTTCAGGAGCAAAACAGGAGCCCCACCTCCTTCATCTCTCAGACAAGTGAAGGCTTTTCTACTTAAAGAATGGTGCAAAATCTCAGCACACACTCAGGACTTGCATGACAGCATTCTAAGAGGGATTGAAGCTGTTCCAAGGGTGGCCCTACTCCCTGTTAGGTGATCAGTATTTCTAGATGTTTCTATTATTTTGCCCACCCCCTTTTTACAGCAACATCCATTCCCCAAGCAACTGGACAGAGTTTACTTCATTAACAATGGCTGCCAATCTAAAGAACAGGAGACAGAAGTCGGGTTCCTTGGCTCCAATGCCGCCATATATCATACCTCCCAACATTTTGAGATGGGAATGAGGGACACCTACTAGCAAACATATGTAGGCATAGGACACGCCCCCCTGTCACATCCCTTTAAAGGAGAATTAACCAAAAAAAGGGTTAATTAAATCTACAAGTGCTGTTTTTCCACTACTATTCCTTTATATTGGCTTTTAAAATGTAGAAATGCAGCAATTTAGAAACTGGATGAAAGGTTTAGCATTGGGAAACACTTTTTGAAAGCTAAAAAGTACATTTTTTTATACAACTATATAGATCAGACCAAAATGAGGGACAAATGAGGGGGAAAGCGGGACATTGCTCGAAATCAGGGACAGTCCCTCGAAATCAGGGACAGTTGGGAGCTATGCATACATGGATTCCAAAAATAGCCATAAATCCCAGATGGATAAATTAGACAAATTACCCTTAGCCCAACATTTTCCTAGAGAAAGAACATACTGTTTCTCAATTAAGATTTATGGTCATAGATGGTATACCTAAGAACAGACGTGGAGGGAATAGGGAATTAAACCTTAGAAAGCGGGAGGTTCAATGGATACACCGTTTAATTCATTATTGCCTAAAGGATTGAATTCTGATTTTGATCTATATTTGTTTCTTGAACTCATTTTTTATTTTTATTTTTCCAAAAAAAACAGTGTTGTCTTTTTATATTTATTTTTTATTTTCATAACCGGTTAAAGGTTATATACATGTATTCACTATATGTGTTTTGTTCTTCCTTAGTGCATATTAAATGTAAAAAGAAAAGTGATAGAAACTGATGACCCATGATTCCATATATCTCTACATGTTTTCTTCATTTGTTGATTATCCTTATTGGTACTAAATGACTGATTAATTGATTGATCTCACATGAGATAGGAGTGTATAAATATCATTATTATTGTATGTGTCTTGCTTTAAGAAGCTATCTGTATAGCACGAAACCATCATGGATTTCACACTGAATGGAATTTGAATTTTCCTAATAAATTTTAAGTACAGCAATCACATCTGATCGTTATTTATATATGAGCGAACTGTTGGCGCTATATAAAACCTGTATAATAATATATATCTATATATCTATATATATATATATATAGATATATATATATATATAGATATATATATATATATATATCTATATATATATATATATATGAATATGTATAAAACACAAAAGGAGGATAGTGATATAGCAATAGCAAAGGAATTAAACGAGTAGAACAGGAGCTATACATGACAATCTGTAAAATTCCACTTGAAAGGTAAACAATCCATCTTCACATTTCTGCAAAGAGAAGACCTATCTCTTATTACACAGCACATACTACGACACAGACACTGCAGGTGCCATGAGCTGGGTGTGACGTTCTGTTGCTCTCGGTTTATATTTGCAGAAACATTTAAACCATAAACGGCATGGTTCATATTTATGTCTGATTTATACCAGTCTGACCTTCACTGATGAAACACAAACAACTACAACATGCTCATCTCTACCTGGACCTGACCCTAAGAGGTTGATTTACTAAAGGCTAATTGACTGTGCACCTTTGCAAAGTGCAGTTGCACTCTGCAAGAGCAGTTGCTCCAGAGCTTAGTAAATGAGCAGAAGCTCTGCTGACTTCCATCATCCAATCATGTACAAGCAAAAATGCAGTTTCTTTTTTTTTTCCTGCATGTGATTGGTTATTCTTTGCAAAGTGAAGCTCTACCTCATCTACTAATCTATGGAGCAACTGCATTTGCAGAGTGCAACTGCACTTTGCAAAGTGCACAGTCTATTTGCCTTTAGTAAATCAACCCCAGTGTCATTACACACGTTATACTGCAACATGCATTCTAATACAACACAACTACAATCATTCTTGTTTATGGAGTCACTATGGGACAAGTATGCAGATCTCTTTTCACTTTTCTCAAATGGATACTTGTTCCAGGTAAATGACATAGAAAGAGTTAAAGCCAGAAGATTCGCAATAGCAGCAATAAATACAAAAAAAAAAAAAAAATATTGGTTGCTTTTTAGCTGTAATCTGGAACCAAGAATTAAAGTTTGATGTGACTATGGAGATATAGATACAAAGAAAACTTTTTTCTGCCTGCAAACACAGCTTGCCAACAAAGCCAGGAAGAGTAATTCACAATCACCGCATCATATTATCAGTTTTACAGCAACCTGCAGATAACAGTGGAGGACTGATATTCTCAGGAACATCCCATGTACACAGAGGTACTGTCTGTCCCTTCATATAACTTTGTGATAAGATTTGTGGATAAATATAAAAAATAGATAGATTAGTGGATAAATATTCCACTCATTTCAGATCTACCTCTCAGATTTGCCTTTCGTAAATAGCCCCGATAGATAGATAGATAGATAGATAGATAGATAGATAGATAGATAGATAGATAGATAGATAGATAGATAGAATCTAGAGAACTAGAAAGATAGACGGTAAACAGACAGACAAATGCTCAGATTAACAGATGGAGGGACACTGGGTAATTATATAATAGATAGATATACAAAGAT
This sequence comes from Lithobates septentrionalis, assembly GCA_037952835.1. Classification (NCBI taxonomy): domain Eukaryota; kingdom Metazoa; phylum Chordata; class Amphibia; order Anura; family Ranidae; genus Lithobates; species Lithobates septentrionalis. The sequence continues at coordinate 733,096 of JBBDGP010002299.1, read as the reverse complement.
AATATGATATGATGATGAATAAAACAGACAAATATAGATAGACTCATATTTTTATCAGACTAACTATGTAAATTAGCTGTGCAAAAGAGAAAGATAGATAGATAGATAGATAGATAGATAGATAGATAGATAGATAGATAGATAGATAGATAGATAGATAGATAGATAGATAGATAGATAGATAGATAGATAGATAGATAGATAGATAGATAGATAGATAGATAGATATATCATTAGATAAATAGAACGATAGATTGAAAATGGACAGATGTATAGATGACAGGTGGTAATACGTGGACAAAATGACTGGTGGAAGATAAATAAATAGATAGATAGATAGATAGATAGATAGATAGATAGATAGATAGATAGATAGATAGATAGATAGACGAGACAGATATAGCCTGACTATTTTTAAACTATACTATGTAACTATATGAAACTGGTTAGTCTTTGAGCTGACAGCAAAAACCTGCCATGCAAAATACATAGATAGATAAATAGACAAATAGATATATGAACAGAGTAATATAATATAGAGAAACCGAAGTATAGATAATAGATAGATATGGACAGACAGACAGACAGACAATGCATATGTACTTCATAATGCAAAAAAGTGAAATTTTGCACGAAGGGCGGTAGGGCAGTAGATCCCCACCATCCTATTCATTCCATTTTCCATCCTTTCTAATGTAAAAATTCAATGTAAAGCTCCTTCTGTTGTGTAATATCAGGAATTCTTTGAAGAATCAGATTTATAATTACATTGATAACAATGGCAGCCAATTCTTGGTGTCCAGTCCAGATGGGTCTCACCTTTTAGCTATTTCTCAGTCCCAGGCTTAACAAAGGAAGACACAAGAGATGAGTTTGTGGAATGGAATTGTCAGCTGTCTTTATAACCTGCTGTGATTACCGCCTCCCTCCAATACGATATGATCGCCTGTTGTAACCTGAAACTGAATGAGGAACTGATTGGCTGGTTGTCTGGGTGAAAGCCAGAATTCAACTGCTTGTAAAAAAAGAAACCACACACCCAGAGCTGTCACACCTGCCATGCACTTTGAACTTGTGTGTTACAAGAAAAACAGCCTGGTGCAAGGAAAAAGAAAAACGTTCATTTTATAATTTCATACCTTGAGATGTCCATGTTTTACGCGACACAGCGTCTTAGCGACCTGTACCAGTTGAGTAGGAAAGTCCCTATTTGTTTGGATGGGGTAACACCATCTATCTTTGAGTATCATTTTAAATTGCCATAAATGGAGCGGAAAGCACCTTTCACATTAGGTTTATGTGAACACCGAGCCCATAAAGACACATTTACAGGAACCCTTAGAGGTTCAATACAGGCAGGCCCAGACTGGCCATAGGGCTGGGGCCGCCAGGCCGCAGAACTGGCTAATGCAGGGGTCCCAAACCCCCAGGCCATGGACCGGTAACAGTCCATGGCGTGATGATGATCGGGCCGCACAGCGGGCTTAAACAGACCGCATTTGTTGCTCACCTCCCGCTATGTGCCCATGGCTGTGTCTCCCCTCCTAGATCTCCCACCTTGCCAACCATGTCATTCTATCAGCAGAGCAGGGGGCGGGAGGAACTGGATTTCTGCACAGAGAGTGGGAGTCTTTTCATATTCACAAACGGCTAATCACCCTCTTGTAAATTTCTTCCAGATCAGATCTGCAGCTGGAGAGGACACACAGGCTGAATCCTGCCTCTATCCTGCCAAAAGTAGGACTGTGCAGGGGAGGCAGAGACTGAAAAGGGGCATTGTGATTAGAGAGAAGGGGGGGGGGGGCATGAACAAATTAAGGTGTCTCAATGACAAACAGGCTTGCCAAAAATGGCTGCCAGACTCCTCACTAAGAGGCCCTTTGATGTGCACAGTTACTGAAAAATGAAGTCATGTGGACAAAAGAAGTTCTGCCATTTAACAGGTGAATAAAAAGGGCAGGGTTAGAACAGGGATGTTTTTATTTATTGGGGGATATAATATTGGTGCAAGCTGTACAGATGCGCAAGGGTCCTGTAGGACCTATGAGTTCAAGGTTAGTAGATATGGGTCAGATGGGTGAAGGAACCCCTCCCTCTGTCATGTAGACATGGACACTATTCACTTCTGTCTAGAGGTTATTCGATGTACAGTGGAGTAAATCTTTTTACATGGCTAGCAAATAGGGCTGACACAAGGGACCCTTTGGGACTCAGTCTAATGCCCCGTACGCACGGTCGGACTTTGTTCGGACATTCCGACAACAAAACCCTAGGATTTTTTCCGACGGATGTTGGCTCAATCTTGTCTTGCATACACACGGTCACACAAAGTTGTCGGAAAATCCGATCGTTCTGAACGCGGTGACGTAAAACACGTACCTCGGGGCAGTGGCCAATAGCTTTCATCTCTTTATTTATTCTGAGCATGCGTGGCACTTTGTCCGTCGGATTTGTGTACACACGATTGGAATCTCCGACAACGGATTTTGTTATCGGAAAATTTTATATCCTGCTCTCAAACTTTGTGTGTCGGAAAATCCGATGGAAAATGTGTGATGGAGCCTACACACGGTCGGAATTTCCGACAACAAGGTCCTATCACACATTTTCCGTCGGAAAATCCGACCGTGTGTACGGGGCATTACACTGGGTTTAATCTCAACTTGGGCAGAAGTCAAGGCCCCATGTGCTGCCTGGGTTCAGGCTCTATAGGGGCTCCATAGAGACACAGAGATCAATGAAAGAAGAAGTCTCACTTCCGATTTTATTAACCTCCCTGGCGGTATTCCCGAGTGTGGCTCGGGGTGGATTTTCAGTACCAAAAGCGGTGACCCCGAGCCGCACTCGGGATCGCATCGCAGGATCCAGGTACAGTTACTTACCTTGTCCCCAGGATCCTGCAATGTCTCCCCGCTGTGTGTGCAAGCCGCGTCTCCGCTTGATGTATCACAGCGCCGGGCTACATTCCCTGCAAGTGTTGTGACACACGGGGACGGAGCACGGCGCCAAATTCAAAAAGTGAAACACATACAATACATACAGTACACTGTATTCTTAGAAATTACATTACTGTAACAAATAATTTCACATTCCTTTTGTCCCTAGTGGTTTGTCCAGTGTCCTGCATGCAGTTTTATATTATATATACTGTTCTTTCTGCCTGGAAACTGGAGATTGTCCATAGCAACCAAAACCGTCCCTTTACATGAAAAGTGGTTTTAGACCAGCTAGAAAACAGTGATAATAAATTAGAATCACTCGCAGAATTGAGCGATAGTGATTTGTGGGGAAATCAAACACTGAAAGTAATGACAGCGACAATTCTGCAACTGAGCAAATTTCAGTGTTTTTGATTTGATTACATTATTGAATAATTTTTATTATTATTATATTATTATTTGTTATAATTATTTATAGTTATTTATTATAATATAATTTATGATTTCGTGTTTCAAACTTTATCATACCCCGAGATGTCTACTAGACTCTTGTTTGGACCGATTTAATGAGTTATTCCTAAGAATTACAGGCCTACAATATAAAATGCCAAGTTTCCATGCAAAATATTGTACTGCTTTGAGCATCAAAAATCTGAAATAATCATACCACCAGGGAGGTTAATGCTTCTATTGCCCAAGGGACAACATACAGGTCAGGCTTTCTTTAAATATATACCTATCAGCCATAACTTTATCACCACCCATCAAATATTGAGTAGGTCTCCCTTTTGCCACCAAAACAGTGTTTTGCCACCTTCTGCTATTGCTCTATGGTCCAGTTCTGATGCTCACGTGTCCATTGTTGTTGCTTTTGACTGTGGACACGAGTCAGCATGGGCACCCTGACCAGTCTGTGGCTGTGCAGCCCCATAGGCAAGCAATGCCCATTTTTCTGATTTCAATACATCGACTTTAGGGACAACATGTTTACTTGCATCCTAATCTATCCCACTGACTTTCATATGCCATTATAATGAAATAATCAATGTTTTTCACTTAAACTGTCAGAGGTCCTAAAGTTTTGGCTGATTGATATACATGTAAAGGCAACTAGAGTAAACACTTGATTTTCCTTGATAGTAGCCTCCTATAGTTCCCTGCACTGCAGCACTGACAGGGAGAGAGAAAGTCAACACTAGGATCAAATCAGGCTCTGCTGCAGTGCACATGTGCTGATAGGGAACATGCAGATAGGAGGAGAGAGCGATGAACTGTGCTGCTACTTCTTCATAGTCCTCATCAGCTTCAAGGAGGTGGGTTCTTGACCATGCTGTTCTACTGCTCCTGCCGTGGAAGTCTAGGATTACCTAAATCGCAAGAAGGGCTGCAAATAATTACAAATCAGGAGCATGCAAAACATTTCCATATATGCTTTTCAAATGTATAATTAACAGATTGCCTGGCGTTCAGCTGTAACGCATAAACATATTACTGTCATGCCAGTCTAGATAATTGCATTTACTCCCATGACTGTCCTACCCTGCCTGCGTTGCCAGCTGCCAGAGTGGAAAAACTTGTTTTTCAAACTCATGTCAGGTTTATATAATATGATCTAATTCACTAATTAAGGGTTACACAAGGTCATGTGGTTAAAGAGGAACTATAATGTAATGTTCTCCAGAAATATGTGTTGCCAGGTGCTGGGCTAAAGCAATATGAAGAAGGAGACATTGCCTTTTTTTCTTCTCTCCCTCTATTCAGATGCTGATGTTATGCTGCACCATTTTCCTCCAGCCAACAGGGGGAGAGCTAAAGCCAAGCAAGCCCATAGACTTCTATGCAGAGCGCAGAAAATCCTGGGAGTTGTAGTTTAGGACAGCAGCCATATTATGGTACTCATAGACTCTTTGGACCAGAGATCCAAATGGACACTGTGCAGTAGGAGGAGTGGAGAGAGGATTTTTATTAAACTGCCTGAGAAAGTTGCTGAGGAGAGAGGGAGAGCAGAGCATCCCGAGTATTCACCTGCCATCAGGGGTGCAAGCCTGAGGCCAAGAGTGAGGACACCCAGGGACAGCGAAGCACCACCCACATCATAGATCCTGCACTGCTGCCGCAGAGAGGCTGGAGCGTCCACTCACCCTCGGCTCACCCTCTGCTCCCCACTGTTGATCAATGGAGCCTTTCAGGGAGAGACTGAGGGGACCCCCTTCTACAATGAGCATCCACAGCAACTGTAAAGTGCTGCTGTGGTTGGCCCTTTACCGCAATTTGTGATCAGCTGTGTCCGAATGACACAGCGATCACAGAGCGTGCCTGATGCACTCCCCAGGGGGCACGTGGGGGGATGTGGTTCTGGGAGGACGTCTATAGATGCCCTCCTGGAATTAGCCGACCGCGCAGTAGCCATCTTTTGTGTCGGCAAGTGGTTAATGGAACCCAACGATAGACGGCAGAATAACATCTTAAAGGACTGCCCCTCTCATAATTATTTTTCAAGCCCCCATTGTTCCCCTGTCACTTCCACTATCATCCTCCTTTTCTTTTGGACAGTGCATACCCTATCGGTCTAGGTCTAGCATTGCCGCCATAAATGCGCTTTGGCAGTACTCGGTAGATTAAACTTTACCACTGCCCACTGCTGCACTCGAGATGGCCTTGCTAATATTTAGGTTGATCTGGGCACCAAATGTCAACTTATGCCTAGTCCTTCCCCTTAATCACTCTATATGCTAAATTGTGTTATTACCATTGTTAATCCATTTTATGCTTGCCTAGTTACCAACCATATTGGGTGACATTTCCCATCTTGGAGTATTAGGGTTTGAGGTCAGGAGTGTAGGTGAATCTAAGCCCAAGACTGAAAATGTTTGCTACTACTGGTGCCTGTTTTATCATTTATATAACATTACTATTGGGTACTAAGTATTATGTTCAGTGATTTCTTGAGACATTGTAGGTGGCACAGTGGTGTACTGGGTAGCACTCTCACCTAGCAGTAAGATGGGTCGCTGGTTCAAATCCCAACCAAGACACTACCTGCCTGGAGTTTGCCTGTTCCTGTGCCTGCGTAGGTCTTCTCCGGGTACTCTGGTTTCTTCCCACACTCCAAAGATATGCTGGGTGGTTAATTGGCTTCTGTCTAAAATTGGCCCTAGTATATGAATGTGAGTTGGGGATTGTGGGCTCCTTGAGGGTAGGGACTGATGTGATGTATTTGCGTCTTTATTCAACCTTACTACCTGTGTATGTATGTTTTTACACTCAACCTCGTGTGTCAGAGGGGCTGAGGTTCTTGAGAAGGTCAAAGCCAGGAACAGAGGACCGATCCAGCAGCTTCTACGTGGGTAGCTCTTCAAGTAGAAGAGATTATCTTGATCAAAATTTTTTTATCAGAGCAGGTTGCAGAGGAGGGTGCAGATCTGCTGGGAGTAAAGATGGGCAAAAAGTTAGAGGGGGTTCTTAAACTAGGCGACGATTGGAGGGACCAGAGGTAGAGATAGTCAGCGCGGAACATAGTTCAGAGGGTAGTATTGGGGGCATTAGTGGTAGGTTGACTAAAGCACATAAACCCAAGGCAAGTATAGTAACAAGTCCTAGTTGCAATCTCGGAACACCCAGTAAGAGGATAGTATGCGACCGGTCTAAACTACGGGGCATGTTCACCAATACCAGGAGCCTGGCGGACAAGATGGTTGAACTAGAGATACTGTTGTGGAGGATTTGGATTTTGTGGGAATTTCAGAGACCTGGTTCAACAGCTCTTGTGATTGACTGGCAACCATTCAAGAGTATACCCTTTATCGCAGGGATAGAGAGGGTAAAAAAGGGGGAGGGGTATGCCTGTATATCAAGAATAATGTTGGGAGTATGCTATAGGCCCCCTAACCTGAAGGAGGAGGCGGACCTCCTATCACAATTTGGATTAGCAGCAAGGATGAGAAGTGTTATCATAATGGGGGATTTTAATTATCCAGACATAGACTGGGCGGAGGGAACCACGCATTCGTCTAAGGCTCGCCAGTTCCTAAATGTCTTGCAGGACCATTTCATGGGTCAGATGGTAGACGCACCAACTAGAAATAAAGTCACTAGATCTACTGATTACCAACAATACAGACCTGATCACGGATGTGGAAATACAGGGCAATTTAGGAAACAGCGGTCACAGGTCAATTGCCTTCAGTATAAATCACACAAATAGGTAACACTGAATTCAAAGACACTGAATTTCAAAAGAGCCAACTTCCCTAAACTACGAACCCTGCTAGAAGATATAAATTGGGATAAAATCTGAGGAGCAAAGAACACGGAGGAGAGATGAGTTTGCTTTAAGAGCATATTAAATAAGGGCATTAGCCAGTGCATCCCATTGGGTAATACATTTAAAAGAGCAAACAAAAGTCCTGGATGGCTTAACTCCAATGTAAAAATGCATATAAAAGCAAAAGAGAAGGCCTTCAGAAAATACAAGGTTGAGGGATCGTCATCAGCATTCAAACTTTATAAAGAATGCAACAAGAAATGTAAGGGTGCAATTAGGGCAGCTGAGATAGAACACGAAAGACACATAGCGGAGGAGAGCAAAAAAAATCACAAGAAATTCTTTAAGTATGTAAACAGTAAAAAAAGGGAGGACAGACCATATTGGCCCCATAAAGAATGAGGAAGGACATCTGGTTACAAAGGATGGGGAGAGGGCAAATGTATTGAATTTATTCTTCTCTTCAGTCTCCACGAGCGAATCGGGGGCTTCAGTAACCAAAACTGCAGTGTTTATCCTCGTGACACATCACAGGAAGCACCTTCATGGTTAACAGAGGACAGAATTAAAACTAGACTTGGGAAACTTAACATTAATAAAATACCGGGACTGGATGGCTTGCACTTGAGCGTACTTAGGGAACTCAGTCAAGTAATTGCCAGACCATTGTTCCTAATTTTTACTGACAGTCTACTGACTGGAATGGTACCAGCGGATTGAAGAAAAGCCAATGTAGCACCAATATTTAAAAAGGGCCCAAAATACATCCCAGGGAATTACAGACCAGTTAGTCTAACATCAATAGTATTCAAGCTCTTGGAGGGGATGATAAGGGACTATATAAAAGATTTTAGTAATAAAAATGGTATCATTAGCAGTAATCAGCATGGATTCATGAAGAATCGTTCTTGCCAAACCAATCTTCTATGAGGAAGTGAGTTGCCATCTAGATAAAGGAAGGCCCTTAGACGAGGTGTATCTGGATTATGCAAAAGCATTTGACACAGTTCCCCATAAACGTTTACTGTACAAAATAAGGTCTGTTGGCACGGACCATAGGGTGAGTACATGGATTGAAAACTGGCTACAAGGGCGAGTTCAGAGGGTGGTGATAAATGGGGAATACTTGGAATGGTCAGAGGTGGGTAGTGGGGTCCCACAGGGTTCTGTGCTGGGACTAATCCTATTTAATTTGTTCATAAACAACCTGGAGGATGGGGCAAACAGTTCAATCTCTGTATTTGCACACGATACTAAGCTAAGCAGGGCAATAACTTCTCTGAAGGATGTCGAAACCTTGCAAGAAGATCTGAACAAATTAATGGACTATAAGAGGATGGGTTGTCTCAGCCAATTGGCAGGGGTCTTTTGCTCCTTTGCCTGCTGGGAGAGCCTATTTATTTGGTGGAGTCAGGTGATCGCTGTTCTGTGCCACCTGGACGGCTGTCTGGGTGGACTTGTGTTAAAATGCTCTGGGGTTGCTAGGCCAGAAACCTGAGGCCTATCCCGGGAGTACCTGGCTGCTAGGCTGCCTGAGGCCTATCCAGGAGTAGGAGAAGCAGCGCGGAGTTGGGACTTCAGGCCAGGAGTCCAACCAAGTTGCTGAGGCTCAGCCGGACGGGAAACCAAGTTGTTGCTATCGGGAATGATCATTCTGGTTGCCAGCGGATCAACGCCAGAGGTAAAAGGGAAGCAGTCACCACTAAGGGACCATCCCTCCTGTTATCAGAGGCAAGTTTATGGAAGTCTGAAAGAAGTACCAGAGCAGCCTTTTTCACTAGCCAGGGATGGTGAAGAAGTGGGAAAGCTAAAGCAAGTGCCAAGCCAGGGACCCAGCGGGTTAGCAGGGGTGACGCATGAGGAGTATACAGCGGGTTAGCTGTGGAAGAGCTCAGAGGATCCAGTGAAGACTGGGATCTTGAAGTCTAGTGAGAGACTAAGAGCTCAGTAAGTGAATATCTACAGTGGGACACTGTGAGATGTAAGAGAAGACCTATACTGAGTTACTGTGAGTTATGCATAAGGATCTCTATTGACTGTTGCAAGTTCAGTTGCCATAGGAGACAGCAGTTCTACAAACACAGTGGCCGTATCCGGCTGGAAGGCCCTCAACCTGTATAGCTGTCTGCCTACTAATCTGTCTCAGAGTCTGCCAATTGCCATTGCATCTGCCTAAGGTGTCGTGGCCCTAACCCTCTCTCCCCCAGTTCTTGTTAATAAATCTCTTTTGTTCGCATCCAAAAAGTGACTGGCACCAGGCCCGGACTGGGACAAAAAATAGGCCCGGGCATTTTAGGCTGAGCAGCCCATTTTTTATTTTTTTTAATACAGATCAGGGAAGCATGAAATGTTTGTTATTTAACCAACAATGAATCTATCTATCTATGGTCACCGCTGCCACCCCCTATTCAGGTGCCTAACCCCTTTTCGGGCACCAGGCACCTAAATTACAGCGGCGGAGGTGTTTTTTGAAAGCACCTGATTAGAGCCATAGGCTCTAATATATTAGAGCCTATTAGAGCCATAGTCTCTAATAGGCGTCCAAAAAGTTGAACAGTGGGGCGCCATGCTGGGCGTTTGCTGTTCACTCAGCGTTGTTTCATTTGCTATCCTAACACTGAACCACTTCTTAGCCAATCAGGTGCTCGGGTCTGTTATCTGTCTGTCACCTGATTGGCTGACATGACAGGTGCTGTGATTGGACGGCGCCTATCAGGCGTCCAATCATAGCAGAGGATGGCAGAAGACATCAAGCGTGGAGGACATCGCCACTGTGACCCACTGCCCCACCGAGACAGGTAAGTGGCGGGCGATGCACACTGGCAGAAATTGGTGGGCACAGTAGCGGCAGTTGATGGGCTCGTAGCAGCAGTTGATGTGCACACTGGCAGCAGTTGATGGGCACAGTAGCAACAGTTGATGGGCACAGTAGCAACAGTTGATGGGAACACTGGCGGAAATTGATGGGCACACTGACAGCAATTGATGGGTATAGTAGCTGCGTTTGATGGCACAGTGGTGGCAATTGATGGCACAGTGGTGGCAATTGATGGCACAGTGGCGGCAATTGATGGGCACAGTGGCGGCAATTGATGGGCACAGTGGCTGCGTTTGATGGGCACAGTGGCTGCGTTTGATGGGCACAGTGGCTGCGTTTGATGGGCACAGTGGCTGCGTTTGATGGGCACAGTGGCTGCGTTTGATGGGCACAGTGGCTGCATTTGATGGGCACAGTGGCTGCGTTTGATGGGCACAGTGGCTGCGTTTGATGGGCACAGTGGCTGCGTTTGATGGGCACAGAGGCTGCGTTTGATGGGCACAGAGGCTGCGTTTGATGGGCACAGAGGCTGCGTTTGATGGGCACAGTGGTGGCAATTGATGGGCACAGTGGCGGCAATTGATGGGCACAGTGGCGGCAATTGATGGGCACAGTGGCTGCGTTTGATGGGCACAGTGGCTGCGTTTGATGGGCACAGTGGCTGCGTTTGATGGGCACAGTGGCTGCGTTTGATGGGCACAGTGGCTGCGTTTGATGGGCACAGTGGCTGCGTTTGATGGGCACAGAGGCTGCGTTTGATGGGCACAGAGGCTGCGTTTGATGGCACAGTGGCGGCAATTGATGGGCACAGTAGCTGCGTTGATTTGATGGGGGTTTTTTTCAGTTTGTTTGCGCCCCTTAAAAATTTTGAGTACCAGCTGCCACTGGTTCAGATTAGGATCCAAACACACCTAAGCTCACCCCTGCCAAGGGGAATGCTGCAGCTGGCTTAAAGGCTTCAGCCCGGGTTCACACTACTGCAGTGTGAGACACCACGTGTAATTCGCACAGGAATCACAGCACGTTCCTGTGTGAATTACATGTGGTGTCTCTGGGGTGTGATTTGAGCCATGGTTTTGTATGGCTCAAATCGCACTGCATTCACATCAAACTGGTGCAGAACCCTTTATTGTCCACATCAGAATCAGAATGCATGGGTGTTCACACCCATGCGATCTGATTTGGCAAACTGCGCTGCGTTTTGCAAATCGATTGCCGGGTGTTTTTAACTTGACATACACTTTGCAATTGGTTCACATGGACAGGTTGCAATTTTAGATGCAGTGCTGAAACCACAGCAAATTTGCTGTGAATTCGCACCACATCTAGTGTGAACCCAGGCTAAGACATAACAGTGAATTTTAGGGCACATTAAAAATATATTACCCACAATTCTATATAATATAATCTAAAAGGTGTCCTGAATTTAAAGTGTATGTATGATTTTTTGCTAACACTGAACTTACCCAGCCAGCTAGTACTAAATATACCACAATTACAAACACAAAAGAAAGAAAAAAATCATATATACACTTTAAATTCAGGACACCTTTTGGGCCCAAGAACTGTCCCTCTCTCACACAATGTTTTACACCTGCATTTACACACAGCATGATGAGAGCATGATTTGGTCTGGTTAGTGGTCTCTTTTACACAGTAAAGAGTGATGCTGAACTACCTGAGTGCTCTCATCATGCTGTGTGTAAAACTATTTTTTTTTGCATACAGGCAGGCTGGCATCACTTACTTTCTAGCAGTCTTGTCCAGGTCCTGGTATCTGTGGCTGCAGATACACCTTTCCGACATCAGGCAGAAGGGGATTCCTCCAGGCAGCTCCTCCCCCTTCATGGTCACCTGACCCCTTCATTTCCGCCCCCCTAAACTGAATAGTAGGACGGCCGCGGAGCTGACCGTGGTGAGGCCGGGTGAGCGGCCCCGACACACGGAGCAGCCCAGATGCCTTGGGACTTGGGAGTGGGCGATGGGGACTGGTGACCCCGGCCAGATAGACATGGATGCGGCCCTCTCCGCGGAGCCGGCCGCGGAGAGGCCGGCAGCGCGTGAGCAGGGCCGGCTCAAGCAGCTGCCCAGGAAGTCAGTCAGGCCCGATATTGACATGTGGCCCGGCAGCCCCGGCCCACCGGGCATATGCCCGGTCTGCCCTATGGCCAGTCCGGGCCTGACTGGCACCCAATTAGTCCATCTTGCATTACACCCACTATGCCTAGTAACCAACTCTACAAGGAAGGATGTCAGCTCTCCCTGATTCTGGAGGTCACCATTAGGCTTCTAGGGTTCAGGCGCCGAACGGGGGGCCAAGGCGTTATTCCTGCAGTGGTCGCCCCTAGCAACTGGCTACAGCTACATCTGGTTTTCGTCTGGCTCCATGGGAAGGTGGCAAGTAACGTCTTTATTCCACATAGACTGTGTTATTATCTATTTTAACAATGTGGGGAAGAACCAACCTGTCTAATTGCTCATGGGAGATGTCAGCCTGGTCTTTTGTCACTTTACGGCAGTGCTGCAAGTGTTAAAACAGGCTCCATTGAAGTTTTGGCATGCTGCACTAGAAAGGAGGCAGGCGCTGATGTTCTCAGAGAACAGGTGAACAAGTAATACCACGTGCAGCGCCATCACCCCTTTTGGAGATACAGGGCGATTGTTGTATGGAGAAGATGGCGTACTTTGGAGCTTCCATGGCGGATTTGAGGAGGCGTGTTCCGGGGTCGGGCTTGGTCTGCGTGGATCGAAGGGCCTACTGACGGATACCGGACTGAGATACACACCTAAAGGTAGCCTTGCGCCGTACTCTACCAAAGGCTATGAAGCTATCAGGCTGATCTGTGGGGAATGTTCCTGTTTGGCCACGAATCTGCGGCCTTGGATCGTCTGTGGAGGCTGTGGGGAACCCTAGCTCGAGGTAGCCTCACCATCCCAACCCCTGTGGACACTACAGGTGGACTGGGACAGTAATGTCGCTATCCCAGTTGGGGAAAACCTTGAGAGTCCCCCAGCCATCACCCGGCTTGTGCAAGAAGCTGCTCCTCTCACCTCTGTGGCTGCTCCAGGGTCCAGTGCTCTAGCTATTCCTCGAGGCTGCGGTCGGGCCCACCTGCATTCCTTGATGATGGAACCTCTAGGGCAAAGGATACTGGAGTCGGGTAAGCCTGAATTGGGTGAAGGTAGTGTGCCAGTGGGGGCTGGGATATCCGTGGCCAGCAAGGGAGACAAGGTTGTTTTGGCAGTTGATGTTAGCTTAAAGTGCAACCTGATCCTGGCTGAAGAGTGCTCCACTATATCCGATTCAGACATTTTATCTGATTGGATCTCTGAACTGTTCTCAGACACTTTGTCATGGACTGGAAAGTGGACTGATAGTGAAGTGATGAACTTCTTCCTGTGAAAGCTGCTAGTGTTAAAACTAAACTGCCAGCACCACATCTATACTTTACCAACTCTTTTGAGGAGAAGCGCTAGGCAAATTTCCTCCTAAGGTTATCATAGCCAAGCCAATTCAATTTACCAAGTCTTGTTGCAAACCTGACACTGTCGCTGGATATCAGGTCCAACGTGCTCCTAATACACGAGTGCTACCTGGATGCGGAGACCCTAAAACACTGCCCAGGCTGTCCAAGCTACAGCGTATTGTTATCAAGAAAGTGGCAGAAGAATACGGTTATCTGTACTCTTATGTACCTGCTCAGTTAGAAGAGGAAATTCAGGAGAAAAAAGCCAAGTGGGTGGATGTTGCTGTTCAGAGCTTTCTTAAAATTCCTCTTCACATTGACTTCAAAAAGATGTCACCGAGATGTGCTGAAGGATATACCTCTGTCTCACAAACTATGGCCGTCATATCTATCCTCATTATGTGATCATTCGCAGGCCTAATAAGAAGGACTTCCTCCATTTTATCACCACTGTGGACGCAAGTGGAAAACCTCTACAGCTACCAGACCCTAGGTATTACTGGTAAAAACTGTTGAACTGTGCCAAGTTACCGGAATCACCCTGGATAACAAATACCGTACGTGTTTGGTGGAGTTATGTTGCTTTACTGAAAGTTGTTCCACCTTCAAAAGCAAGTTGTTGTGGGGACATTCCTGCTGTGGCTGTGCTCCTGGATTGTATTCTGAAACCCGGCAGTTACAAGGTTACCGAGTCATACTGGCCTGTGTTCTGGAATATTGCCCTTACTTGTTCGGGTGGTACGCCTCACAAAAAAAAAGTGTATATATTGTCCACTATTTAGCTGCCCTTGTGTGAACTGCCACTTGTCTATGTACATGTGTGATGTTATTCATTCCATGTGGTACACCACATGTGTTGTTACCATTTTATTTTCCCTGTTACCCAACCTATCCAAGTTTTGCCAGAACATCCACTCTCAGGCTTGAAAGTACTTTTTTTTTTTGTTGCAAACTCTGAGATCTTTTCCTTTTCCTTGGCAGGGGGAGGATGTAGCACTGTGGTGCTTAGGCAGGGTTGCTCACAAATTTAGTCTAGGTAGTAAGTAGGTAGTAAGTGTCCTGGCCTATTGTTAGAAGACCCGCTAACTTTTCCCTAAATCTGGGTTTATTGCACTTCTCTCTTCTATCACTGGGTGGCACTGTTGCCGGTGACATTAGATTGGCAAGGGTATAGCGAAGCCAGACTATAAGTGGATGGGTTGTCTCGGCCAATTGGCAGGGGTCTTTAGCCCCTTGGCCTGCTGGGAGAGCCTATTTATTTGGGCGGAATTAGGTGATCGCTGTTCTGTGGCACCTGGACGGCTGTCTGGGTGGACGTGTGTTAAAATGCTCGGGGTTGCTAGACCAGAAGCCTGAGGCCTATCCCAGGAGTACCTGGCTGCTAGGCTGCCTGAGCTCTATCCAGGAGTAGGAGAAGCAGCGCAGGGTTGGGACTTCAGGCCTGAAGTCCAACCAAGTTGCAGAGGTTCAGTCGGATAGGGAACCAAGTTGTTGCTATCAGGGACAATCATGACCAGTGGCAATCATGGATCAAGGCCAGAGGTAAAAGGGAAACAGTCGCCACTAAGGGACTAAAGCCATTAGGCTTCTGGAGGTCAGGGCCAGCGCCACACAACATTTCTGCAGGGTGCAGTCCACCTTTAATAATAGAGTATATAGCAATGTAGAACATCATACCTTTAATGTTACCATTATGAATACAATTTATTATTGTTCATGTTGTTTATATTACTGTCACTTCTTACATCACTTTGTGTTTGTGTTTTTTAGCGGTAGGAATTTACTGAGTTTGTTTTTGGTGGTGCACCCTATTTCAGTGCCTTTCAGCTTATACTTGGATGGTAATTGTTTCCTGCTCATACGGCAACCCCAATGAAGAGAACCCAATAAAAACTATGATTGTTTGCATAGATTACAATCTTTATTACACTGATCACTCCCTCATTTGCTGGAAAAGATTAGTCATTTTAAAGCCGCCTTGTTGCCAATGCAAGCGGAACTCCAGGAATAATTTTTTTTTCCAACTTACATTGGCAAGAAGTACATTTCCATATCTTGAGGGCTGCTGGGCATGCTGTAAATTGCTGTAGTAGCCCACGCTACAGTTCAGTGATAGCTGTGATCTTCCATGTCTTGCTCTTCACATTGAACACAGGAGGCTGCTTGCTCAGCACCACCACCATCTTGTTTTTTTTCATTGAATAAGAGGAGTCGGAGAGGAGGTGCTGACTATCTACCCTCCTTCAATCAGAGAACACTAAAAAAATAGAAGATGTTTTCTAAATGGTGGCAGTGCCCCCAGTGTTAAGTGAGCAGAGGGGAAGCCCCTCGAGCAGGACATGGAAGAACACAGCTATCACCGTATGGAGCATGAGATACTACTGCTTTTTACAGTATACCCAGTTGGTCTTCTAAATATAGGATATGTATAGTTACAGTGTGCCAAGCTGGACCAATGTAAGTTGGTAATAAAAATAAGTCTTGGGGTTCCACTTGAACAAGAAGGCATCATGTGGAGAGAGACGTTTTTTACTTACCTGTTCTAGGTAGCAAGGGCAATCTTCACTCCACCACAGAGCTCCAGCCATTGCTGCTTCCCAGGTGTGTCAGATTGCCTGTCCCTGATTGGGTGTCATGGGTCCTCCAACCAAACCCTACGTTACTGCATAACACAGTAGTGTTGTACGGGTTGGCCAGAGGAGCCACAATGCTCGGTGGAAGACACATTATCAAACACACCTGGAAGTGTCAGATAGCAGCCATTGCTGCTTCCCAGGTGCGTAGGATTGCCAGTCCTTGGTTTAGTGCCATGGCTCCTCCAACCAAACCCTACATTACTGCAAGACACAATAGTGTTGTACAGGTTGTCCGGAGGAACCACAATGCTCGGAGGTGGACACACTATTAAACACACCTGCAAATGTCAGATAGCAGCCATTGCTGCTTCCCAGGTGCGTGCAATTGCCAGTCCTTGGTTGGGGACCATGTCTCCTTCAACCAAGCCCTACATTACTGCAAGACACAGTAGTGTTGTACAGGTTGGCAGGAAGAGCCAAAATGCTCAGTGGCGGAGTCAGATAGCAGCCATTGCTGCTTCTCAGGCGTGTGGGATTGCCAGTCCCTGGTTGAGTGCCATGGTTCCTCCAACCAAGCCCTACATTACTGTAAGACACAGCAGTGTTGTATGGGTTAGCAGAAGCAGCCACAAAGCTCAGTGGTAGACATATCTATAGACATAGACATACTATCCAACACACCTAGAAGTGTCAGATAGCAGCTATTGATGATAATAATAACAGGTAATTTGGCGCTTACTAATTACCAGTGAATAATAAACGACTAATAAACTGCTTCTCAAAAGTGCATGTGCTAAAAAACACTATATATAAACGTGCAAAATAGCAATAAAAAAATGTGCTAATGATAATCAAATCATATATAAATAATTAATATATATCTCATAACAGTGCAGAAAATCCTGGTAAATAATATATCTCTGACAAATTCCTATGTGAATAATGCAACTAGACAATATGTATAATGAAAGACAACATAATTGCTGCCAAACAACTTAAAAAGTTCAATGTGCAAAAACGTGCAAAGTCAACGTGCAAATAGCAATCAAAACAGTACAGATAGTCATCAAAAAATGTCTTTAGACAGTAAAGTAAACAAGTCCCATAGACGTGCAAAGGAAATCCACACAAATAAATCCACGCTGTGTAATTTGAATCTTCAATGGAAAAGTGCAAGTGCCAACATCCAGATAATCTCCACCACTCGATGTGCGACACACTATTTCCCCCAGCCTCTCACCTCATGTAGCAAGTCAATAGGCCTCTCTGTAGACACACACTGATCGATTGATTCCCAGAACACTCCTCAGCGTGGTCGCACTCACAGGGCAATAGGACACTGATCGATCGATTCCCAAAACACTCCTCACTGTAGTCGCACTCACAGGGCAATAAGGCTCAGTTGCATGCAGGAAAAGAGAGGGCTCAAAAATTGTAAAAAAAAAAGTGTAATAGTTCTCAAAAATTAACTTTATTAAATGTAGCAACTTACATTCAAAGTTAAAATCAAACAGCGCTGTGTAATCAAAGACTTCCGGTCTCGCCCACGACCGGAAGTGATGTCACCCGGCTCTCTCTCTCTCTGACGAGTTGCGTCACTGTTCACGTGACTTTTTCAAAGGTTTTTTTTGACCCTTTGAAATAGTCACGTGAACAGTGATGCAACACGTCAGAGAGCCGGGTGACGTCACTTCTGGTCGCGGCCGAGACCGGAAGTATTTGATTACACAGCACTGTTTGATTTTAACTATGAATGTAAGTTTCTACATTTAATAAAATGAATTTTTGAGAACTATTACACTATAGGAGCCCTCTCTTTTCCTGCATGCAACTGAGCCTTATTGCCCTGTGAGTGCGACTACGCTGACGAGTGTTTTGGGAATCGATCGATCAATGTCCTATTGCCCTGTGAGTGCGACCACGCTGAGGAGTGTTCTGGGAATCGATTGATCATTGTGTGAGTCTACAGAGAGGCCTATTGTCTTGCTATATGAGGTGAGATGCAGGGGGAAATAGTGTGGCGTACATCGAGTGGTGGAGATTATCTGTTGGCACTTGCACTTTTCCAATGATGATTCGAATTACACAGCGTGGATTTATTTGTGTGGATTTCCTTTGCACGCCTATGGGACTTGTTTACTTTACTGTCTAAAGACATTTTTTGATGACTATCTGCACATTTTTGATTGCTATTTGCACATCGACTTTGCACGTTTTTGCACATTGAACTTTTTAAGTTGTTTGGCAGCAATTATGTTGTCTTTCATTATACATATTGTCTAGTTGCATTATTCACATAGGAATTTGTCAGAGATATATTATTTACCAGGATTTCTGCACTGTTATGAGATATATATTAATTATTTATATATGATTTGATTATCATTAGCACATTTTTTATTGTTATTTTGCACTTTATTTATATATAGTGCTTTTTAGCACATGCACATTTGAGAAGCAGTTATTTAGTCGTTTATTATTCACTAGTAAATAGTAAGCGCCACATTACCTGTTATTATTATCATTTATGTTTAGTGTGAGAACACGTTTATGTTGGCAGCTACTTTGATAGGTATATACATTTATCTTTCCCCTTTGTGGTTTGCGCATTAGTACCCCCCTTTTTACAGATAGCAGCCATTGCTGCTTCCCAGATGTGTTGGATTGCCAGTCCCTGGTTGGGTGCCATGGCTCATTCAACCAAACCCTACATTTCTGCAAGACACAGTAGTGTTGTACAGGTTAGCAGGAGGAAGCCACAATGCCTGGTGGTGGACATACTTTGCAACACACCTGGATGTGTCAGATAGCAGCAGCTCCCACAACACTGCAAGAAAGTGAAGATACAGTATACCTCACCACCCATTGGGACAGGTAAATATAAAAGGTTCTTCCTCCGCATGGTGCTTCAACCTTTTATGTTCTCCTTGGGCCAATAGGGATGCTTTTTTGAAACAATGGTGGCATCCGGGGCTGCTGTTAGAAATCCCGGGGCCCCATACAGCTTACCTGACAGGGCCCCCCCCAGGCAAAAGTGACTGAGAACATAGATTTATCAGTCCCTTTCTCTGCATCTTCAGCTGCTCAGAAGAAGAAATAGGAAGTACTCTGAGGCTTCCTGCTCATTCAAAATGGAAGCATAGTAAACACAGTTTACTATGTTTACGTGATAAATGGACACAGGAGTGATTGGTACTGTGTTCATTCAGGTAAGGAAGGAGCCAGTAAATTACATATTTACTGGCCCCTTCCCCTGCTCTCCATCCTGAAACATCCCCCTGTGTGCCTGCAGCAGCTGCCAGCGGGAGACAAGAGGAGGGAAGCTGGCAGCATTGCAGGGGAAAGTGGCACACGGGGGGAACCCAGACAGTAGGTGAAAGGGGCACGTGTGCTAGAAGCAGTCCCTCTGCGGTGAAGCCAGAGGGAGAAAGAGAAACTGGCAGCGCTGCAGGGGGAGGCAGAAGAGGATTGGTGTCTGCAATAAGACAGTACAACCAGCTGTCCTTCTCAGCAGGTGCCTGGGCCCCCCTTTTCCACTGATGGGGCCTGGGCCCAGTACAGGAGGGCTGGCTGTACTGCCTTTTCAGCAGCCCTAGTGACATCAAGCATTTCTGTAAATAGCTCAGACTGGTGGCATCATCAGGAAAAGCCTCATTGAAAATAAGGTCACACTCACACAGAGCAACTGTATTTTTATTGTACACCCTCTCAGGAATCTAAATATTTGCACTTTTAAAGTAGCTCGATATACATTCTTTGTGGGGAAAGTTATCGAGAAAAAGATGATAACCAAATCACGAACAAGAGCAGAGCAAAGGAAAAGGGTTAAAACTCAACCGACGACATGAAGACTAGGTTGCTAGGATGTGTAAATTGCTTTTGTTACCCAAAGGTAACTGATATATAGTCCAAAGAACACGGATCTTATCCCCATGGAACGTTGTGGTCGCTTAGGACTCAAAAAACCACCAGGAAGCTGCAAATACAAAAAAGAAGGGCTGTCATTGCTTTGCATTCTGAGAAATGTAAATGAATTCAGGGCAAACAGCTAAATGCACAGCTAAAATACAGGCTATAAATATAGATAAGTAAAATTGTATTCAACTCAGTGATTCTGTTGGTCAGCTCTGTGGGCATCTTGTCTGATACACTTGAGAGCCATTTTCCATAGAATTGCTTTGGCAAATTTTTTTACAAGGTTGGTCATCAGGTCTTTCCTCAACCCTTCCCAATTGCTCAGGCTTGCAGAATGTAGCACATGTGCATAGCTAATTTGTACACACAAACTGGAGCCAATTAACCTACCAGCATGTCTTTGGAATGTGGGTGGTAATTCATACAAACACAGGGAGAACATTCAAACTCCATGCAAATTGTATCCTGGCCAAGATTCAAATCAAGGGCCCCAGTGCTGCAAGGCATAAATGCTAACCAGTGTGCTGGCCCTATAAAGCAGACTTGAAATTTACACAGCTCATCAAGGCAACAAAGTCAGGATGGTAACTTCACTTTTCTCTACTGCATTTAAAGCAGAGATCCATCCACTTGTTTGCACCCTCCCCCTCCACTAATACATTTGGCACTTTTTGGGGGGAGTGGGCACCTGGTTTTGACAGGTACCCGCTCACATTTTCAGCTCAGATCACTACCTCCCCCTCCTCCCCAGTCTTCTGGGACACATCACAGGTCCCAGAAGATTACAGGACCATTCACAAGGCACCGCGTGGCTCATGAATGCACTGTAGGAAACTGGTTGTGAAGCCACAAGGCTTCACTTCCTGCTTCCCTTGCTTGCTATGCAGGCATCTGCACCTGAAGCTGATTGAAGAATCAGCTTGGGTGAGGACATCGCTGGATCCCTGGACAGTTAAAGGGGTTGTAAAGGTAATGTAAAAAAAATAAAAAAAATAACAAACATGTTATACTTACCTTCACTGTGCAGCTCGTTTTGCACAGAGTGGCCCCGAACCTGGTCTTCTGGGGTCCCTCGGCGGCTGTTTCAGCTCCTCCCCTTAAGAACTAACCACCTTAATGCGAGCCCCCTCGCATGGTGGTTAGTTCTTGCGGGCGCGCTCCCGTGATACAGCCGGTGGCTATAGCCGCTCACTGTATCACTCGGGCGCGCCGCGTCATTGGATGTGATTGACAGCAGCACGAGCCAATGGCTGCGCTGCTTTCAATCCATCCACTGTAGCCAATCAGCGGCCAGGCTGAGCGGCGAAATGGATGTCGGGAGCGAGCAGCTGACTTTCGAGGGGTCAGGTAAGTAAAATGGGGGGGGGGCTGGGGGGGCTGTATTGTCGGAAGTTTTTTCACCTTAATAGATAGAATGCATTAAGGTGAAAAAATTTTTACCTTTACAACCCCTTTAAGTGTCCTTATATCAAAAGTCAGCAGCTACAGTATTTGTAGCTGCTGACTTGAAATGTTTTGGGGGGAGCCTGGAGCTCCTCTTTAAGTAATTTTGCTTGGTTGACTCCCTTCCCCCAAACAATGATTAGGTCTGCTACCATCACTGCACTCAGGTCACATTCGGTCCCTATTCAGACTACAAAGATCATTTCTTCCCCATACCATTACACATTATCACCCAAGCCCTGAAAAAATAAATAGTTCAAATGAACCTGCAAGTGAGAAGACCATTTTTTACTAGGCGCACCGAACCAATAATGCATTATTGCAAATATAGACCTCTGCGGATGTTCACCTGGGAATAGCATGGTCTTGATCATCTCTGGGCCCTCCAGACAATCGATGGATGCTCTCTGAAAGGCCTTGCTTTGTGCACACTGAAGATGACTAACAAAAAGAAAAAGTGAAAATGTACAATAAACAACTGTGTGGTTTGTGAAACTCTGATTACTGATCAATAAGCTATATGTTTTCCCTACAGGTCTTAATTTAAGAATGTAAATATATTTTATTTTTTTTGAACAATAGACCTACTTCTTCCACAAGTCCTTCCTAAGATGCCTGACTAGGACATGTATTTCAAGGGATTTGAGGTTCCCCATTTATCGGGGGTTTTGTTGGTCTCTTAGTGGTTATCAGGGGTTAAATCAACTCTGGAGTAAACTAGCTCCTTATATTGCCTGGTTTTGAGCTTGAATGCTCCTGCTAAAGTAGGCATTTTACATTAGGGAGCCAATTTATTCCAGAATTTATTTAACCCCAATTAACCACTAAGAGTCCAAAATATGAAAAAAAAATGAAAGTAGAACCTTACAGCCCATGAAACGCGTAGGATCATCACCTTTATTATCTTTAGACTTCAGCAATTAAATAATTATACTTGGACTCCAAATCTTGGTGTGGTGCTCTCATTTTCCCTGAACCTTCCATTGTCCACTCAAGGTGTCTTTGAGCTTCCATCTTGCCCAGCTAGAGTCACTGTACTACATAGTATGGACTCACCTTAAAGTATAACTAAAGGCAAAGCTTTTTCCTGGTGCCTCCATGGCAGCATACATTTGATAGTAGCCCCTTCTACTTCCACCCATAGGACCAGTGCAAAGCTATCAAAAGTTTACACCCACACAACAGCCCATTCCCTTTTTGTTAACGGAACTCATAGAAACCAACAATGGTAGAAGGCTCCAGTGCACAATCACCTTGCGGTTCCTAATGTTAAATCTAAGGTCCCACTATATGGCTGGGCTGCAACCACCAAAAGTAATTGCTGTACGTTCCTCCAGCAGCATCTGAACATCGTGGGCACCTTATGCAGAGATGTCAACCAACATGACAGGCAGGAGAGCCAATCGGGTTCTATTATGGTGCATTCTTTCAGCACTACTAATGGGCTTAGTAGTCTTACTACACCCGTCTTTGGCAGGAAGCCAGTAGCTTACACACTTTCTTATGATAGGATTTGCTGAAGATTCCCACCCTGGTAGCTAGTTATTGATCTATCACATGTATGCTGCTATGGAGGCACCAGGAAAACAGAAAATTGTATCATACTTACCGTAATTTTCTTTTGTTGGTGTCTCCATGGCAGCATAATAAACCCACCCAGTTCGTTCCTAGCGATGCACAGGGAATGGGCTGTTGTGTGCGTGTTAACTTTTTATAGCTATGCATTGATCCTGTGGGCAGAAGTACTATCACATGTATGCTGCCACGGATAGGCACCAGGAAAAGAAAATTACAGTAAGTATGATAAAATTTTCATTTTTTTTAAGTTTTGGACAGAGTAAAGAAGGATTAGAACACCTGTCGGTTTTTATTGTTGTCTGTGCCCCATTAGGGAAATTCGTCCTCTCTATTTGTCCTGTTTAGCATTATCATTGAAAGTGAAAGTAAAAGACAATCCCAAACTTTGGGTTTTCCCCAGAAAAGTCATAGAAGGTAAATCTTCCAATAGGGACACTGGTTCTGGTCAGTGTTGCCAACCGCCCGTAGATTTACGGGCAGCCCGTAAAAACGACCCGTTTTTCGGGGCACCCGTGAATGCCCGTTACGGGCACCGGTGCCCGTAAAAATGATGGCCGCGAGCCGGCCACGCAACTGCGCATGCGCCGTTCCGAAGCCGGCCGGGCTCGGGAAAGCTCGTACGCGCTCGGCCGGGCGGCGCATGCGCAGTAACGTAATACCGCCGCCCGGCACCATTTTCGAATCGATCGAGCGCGGCCGCGGCGGCAAGGCAAGCTGACAGCTGAGCTGAGCCAGGCGACTCTGTCCTGTCATGCAGTGCATGACTTGGCTCAGGCTGGCTGCACACCCAGGAGGTACGGAGAGCGAAGCTGTGGGGGGGATGGGATTGGGATCTAAAGGAGGACATTACTGGGACTGGACTGGAGCCGGGAGAAGTAATATGATGGTGAATAGAGCATATCAGTCTCTGTCCCTGGGCCCTGGCTGCATGGCATATGCAGGGGACAGAGACTGACGTGCTCTATTCACCATCATATTACTTCTCCAGTCCACATCAGATTCATCAGTGTGCTGTGTCCTCCTCCTGTACCCCTTTCACCTCTCCACAGGTCAGGGCAGAGGTGAAAGGGGTACAGGAGGAGGACACAGCACACTGATGAATCTGATGTGGACTGGAGAAGTAATATGATGGTGGACAGGGGAGGAGGCTGCTGTGAGGATGTGTCCTGTCCGCAGCCTCTGTCCACCTCTTGTAGTATGTCCGCAGCCTCTGTCCACCTCCTGTAGTGTGTCCGCAGCCTCTGTCCCCCTCCTGTAGTGTGTCCGCAGCCTCTGTCCCCCTCCTGCAGTGTGTCCGCAGCCTCTGTCCCCCTCCTGCAGTGTGTCCGCAGCCTCTGTCCCCCTCCTGCAGTGTGTCCGCAGCCTCTGTCCCCCTCCTGCAGTGTGTCCGCAGCCTCTGTCCCCCTCCTGCAGTGTGTCCGCAGCCTCTGTCCCCCTCCTGCAGTGTGTCCGCAGCCTCTGTCCCCCTCCTGCAGTGTGTCCGCAGCCTCTGTCCCCCTCCTGCAGTGTGTCCGCAGCCTCTGTCCCCCTCCTGCAGTGTGTCCGCAGCCTCTGTCCCCCTCCTGCAGTGTGTCCGCAGCCTCTGTCCCCCTCCTGCAGTGTGTCCGCAGCCTCTGTCCCCCTCCTGCAGTGTGTCCGCAGCCTCTGTCCCCCTCCTGCAGTGTGTCCGCAGCCTCTGTCCCCCTCCTGCAGTGTGTCCGCAGCCTCTGTCCCCCTCCTGCAGTGTGTCCGCAGCCTCTGTCCCCCTCCTGCAGTGTGTCCGCAGCCTCTGTCCCCCTCCTGCAGTGTGTCCGCAGCCTCTGTCCCCCTCCTGCAGTGTGTCCGCAGCCTCTGTCCCCCTCCTGCAGTGTGTCCGCAGCCTCTGTCCCCCTCCTGCAGTGTGTCCGCAGCCTCTGTCCCCCTCCTGCAGTGTGTCCGCAGCCTCTGTCCCCCTCCTGCAGTGTGTCCGCAGCCTCTGTCCCCCTCCTGCAGTGTGTCCGCAGCCTCTGTCCCCCTCCTGCAGTGTGTCCGCAGCCTCTGTCCCCCTCCTGCAGTGTGTCCGCAGCCTCTGTCCCCCTCCTGCAGTGTGTCCGCAGCCTCTGTCCCCCTCCTGCAGTGTGTCCGCAGCCTCTGTCCCCCTCCTGCAGTGTGTCCGCAGCCTCTGTCCCCCTCCTGCAGTGTGTCCGCAGCCTCTGTCCCCCTCCTGCAGTGTGTCCGCAGCCTCTGTCCCCCTCCTGCAGTGTGTCCGCAGCCTCTGTCCCCCTCCTGCAGTGTGTCCGCAGCCTCTGTCCCCCTCCTGCAGTGTGTCCGCAGCCTCTGTCCCCCTCCTGCAGTGTGTCCGCAGCCTCTGTCCCCCTCCTGCAGTGTGTCCGCAGCCTCTGTCCCCCTCCTGCAGTGTGTCCGCAGCCTCTGTCCCCCTCCTGCAGTGTGTCCGCAGCCTCTGTCCCCCTCCTGCAGTGTGTCCGCAGCCTCTGTCCCCCTCCTGCAGTGTGTCCGCAGCCTCTGTCCCCCTCCTGCAGTGTGTCCGCAGCCTCTGTCCCCCTCCTGCAGTGTGTCCGCAGCCTCTGTCCCCCTCCTGCAGTGTGTCCGCAGCCTCTGTCCCCCTCCTGCAGTGTGTCCGCAGCCTCTGTCCCCCTCCTGCAGTGTGTCCGCAGCCTCTGTCCCCCTCCTGCAGTGTGTCCGCAGCCTCTGTCCACCTCCTGCAGTGTGTCCGCAGCCTCTGTCCACCTCCTGCAGTGTGTCCGCAGCCTCTGTCCACCTCCTGCAGTGTGTCCGCAGCCTCTGTCCACCTCCTGCAGTGTGTCCGCAGCCTCTGTCCACCTCCTGCAGTGTGTCCGCAGCCTCTGTCCACCTCCTGCAGTGTGTCCGCAGCCTCTGTCCACCTCCTGCAGTGTGTCCGCAGCCTCTGTCCACCTCTTGTAGTGTGTCCGCAGCCTCTGTCCACCTCTTGTAGTGTGTCCGCAGCCTCTGTCCACCTCTTGTAGTGTGTCCGCAGCCTCTGTCCACCTCTTGTAGTATGTCCGCAGCCTCTGTCCACCTCCTGTAGTATGTCCGCAGCCTCTGTCCACCTCTTGTAGTATGTCCGCAGCCTATGTCCACCTCTTGTAGTATGTCCGCAGCCTCTGTCCACCTCTTGTAGTATGTCCGCAGCCTCTGTCCACCTCTTGTAGTATGTCCGCAGCCTCTGTCCACCTCTTGTAGTATGTCCGCAGCCTCTGTCCACCTCTTGTAGTATGTCCGCAGCCTCTGTCCACCTCTTGTAGTATGTCCGCAGCCTCTGTCCACCTCTTGTAGTATGCCCGCAACCTCTGTCCACCTCTTGTAGTATGCCCGCAACCTCTGTCCACCTCCTGTAGTATGTCCGCAGCCTCTGTCCACCTCTTGTAGTATGTCCGCAGCCTCTGTCCACCTCTTGTAGTATGTCCGCAGCCTCTGTCCACCTCTTGTAGTATGTCCGCAGCCTCTGTCCACCTCTTGTAGTATGTCCGCAGCCTCTGTCCACCTCCTGTAGTATGTCCGCAGCCTCTGTCCACCTTCTGTAGTATGTCCGCAGCCTCTGTCCACCTTCTGTAGTATGTCCGCAGCCTCTGTCCTTCTCCTGTAGTATGTCCGCAGTCTCTGTCCTTCTCCTGTAGTATGTCCGCAGTCTCTGACCATCTCTTGTCTCTTATGTCTGCAGTCTTTGAGGGGATCCTAGAAAGGATTCAAGAGTGGGAGCGCTGCCGGGATGGGGGTTACGGGAAGAGACAGACACGTGTGGACTGTGGAGAGGAGGCTATAGAATAGCCACCAAGCTGGACCCATCTGACTGAGCCCTGCTGGGTGCACCTGAGAGGAGGTCAGTGACAGTGCCGCCAGGCCAGTCTGGGGGGGTCACTGATGGAAGGCGGAAGTAAATACAATAATGTAAGGGGGCACTGATATAAAGGTTCCCCCCCTATATTAGTAATCCCCCCCTTACCTTAGTGTATTCACACTGCGGAAGGTGGTCTCTGGTCACCATCCTGCAGACTCTGATGTAAGGGGGAACTCTCTGCTGGCCGGGTTATAGTAACCTGACCTTCATGTAAATTGAGAAATATGTTTTTTGACTTTTGTTTAACTTAAACACATTGCTAATAGCACTAGCTATGTGTTTATAGTTCAAATATTAATATTTGCAATGTTTAGCACTAAAAACAGTAATTTTAGGAACTTTTTTTGCAGTGTCAGTAAAAAATGTGGATCTGCCAGTAAATTTCATGGGTTTTTTTCGCCAGTAAAAAATGGGCACCGTTTGTAAATTTTGACGTTCTGCCAGTAAATTTCACTTCGGGGGGTTGGCAACACTGGTTCTGGTGGTCCCCAGGAAATACCCTTAATTTGCAGGGATTTCCTCTCATTTCCTGTTCTGGTTATGGGACAGGAAGTGAAGGGAAATCCCCCTAATGAGGCCCAGGTGGCAAAAATTAAACCAACAGGGGTTATAAACCTCCCTTTCTCTATCCAAATGAAACGTTTTGCCTATAGTTCTACTTTGAGGAACATAATTAATTTTGGAACCAGTAACTTCTGTCTACATCTTCTGATATTTTAAATGCTGTATAGAGTTGGGCCGAACATCCCACTTGTTCAGTTCGCAGCAGAACTCCCGAACAAGGGAAACGTTCTAAACCGAACGGCGAACCCCATTCTATGGGAGTCGAACAGGAAAAATCAAAAGTCCCCATTTTGAAAGCTTATATGCAAGTAATTGGCCATAAAAAGGGTATAGGGGTCTGGGTACTGCCCTGGGGGACATGCATCAATGCAAAACATTTTTTTAAAACAATCGTTTTTTCAGGAGCAGTGATTTTATTGATGCCTAAAGTGCAACAATAAAAATAAAAAAATAAAACAAAAAATTCCTTTAAATATATTGCCTGGGGGACCCCTTAGTCTGCCTGTAAAGTGGCGTATCTGTAGCATGGGTTTGGTATGGATTTTAAGGGGAACCCCATGCTAAAATAAAAAAAACGGCGCGGGGTCCCCCCCAAAAACCAAACCAGACCCTTATCCGAACACACAGCCTGGCAGGTCAGAAAAGGGGGGAGGGTGACCAAGCACCCCCCTCCTGAACCATTTTGGGCACGTGGCACCGCCCCCTTACAATGTCACTCACAAAGCATGTAACGGTTGGTGACCTTACAAGGGGGGCGGTACCACCAGGTGATGTTGCCAGGTGGCCCCGCCCTTACTTATATAAGAACTGTCAAACGGCAAGCCAGCCATTCGTAGTTTGCCTTTACGGCGGGGGAGCTTTTTTTTTTTTTTCTCCGGGTCCGGCAGTGGCGTCGGCATCGTGATTGGCGATGGTTCGGGGGACACTGTTTTTTTATTTTTTAATAGAGGAATTGTCAAAAACTGTCTCTGTGTTTTTGTTACTTTTTGAGACCGAAAGGTCTGGTATGGATTGGAGAGGACCCCACGCCATTTAATTTTTGCTATTTTTAGAGTCAAATGTTTGTTTTTTTGTTTTTTATTCAGCTGTCAGCGGGGAAGCCCATTGACAGCTGATAACTAATCGGTTGTTAAGGATGCCGTGGCTGGCTTCCTGGCCCTGCTCCTTAACTACCAACTTTTACTGTGCCCTAATTGGGCAAAGCAAAGCTTTGCCCAATCAGGGATCAAAATGCACTGTGCAGCGTGCAGTACATTGCAGGGCATTCGGCGGGGCGAACAGCCAATGTTTGGCGGGCCGAACTGTTCGCCCAACACTAATGCTGTATGTGTCCTCAAAGAGGAGGTTCTGTACTGACACTCGGCACCCGGACAGGAACTGAGCAGAAATCTCCCTAATGGGGACACACAGCAATAAAACCCTGACAGATGTTCTAACACTACTCGGCTCTATAAGAAGCATTGTTTTTATAATGCCTTTGTCCTGCTGGGAGAAATTCCCCTCCCTTCTTGTTCTGTCAACTAGCAAAGAGAAAGGAAATGGGGAGATTTTCCTTTACTTCCTGTTCTTTGTGACTGCCAATAGGAATAAAATGATAGAAGAGGTTCTGTGTCTCCCCCACTCTATCCAAAGCTTGAATATCATTTTGGTTGGTATCGGTCTTGTACTTGTGTTCATAAGATTCCATTGTGTTAATATGCTGAGCTGTAGCAGATACTGTCTGTTGCTGAGTTTTATTAGGTTGCTGTGAATTGTTCTTTGTCAGGTACACAGGTGGTTTATTGATTTTCTGATTATATAGTCCAACATGCCTTATGAGCTAAATACTGAACAAGTGTGGCCGGGTGCACGTAGACTTTCAACTCAGCTGTTGTTTACTCTGCTGTTCAATGATGATTTATCATCCTTGCTCCAGATCTGCCAACGACTGCCCTGCTTCACACATCACAGACATTTATTAAAAAGGTTCATAAAAGACATATAATTACAAAAATCTACCCTGAAAGTAGTATTAAACCCTCCGTGGTTTTTAGATTAGCACATTGAGCACAATATAATAAGCATTACTCAGTATTTGTTAACATTCTTATTCCAGCACTTGCAATTTCCAATGCTTTTGGCTCCTGTTATGTCAGTGCTGCTTCCCTGAACTTCTGGTATTCACAGGAAAAAGCTAATGGCTGACAGTGCAGTCTGTAAGCTTGAAGAAGGGAGGAGGGAGGAGGAGAAAAGTGCCTTGCTATCCTTGGCTACGGGGCTATGTGTTTCTATTGATGTTCACAGTTTAGGGAGACATAACTCTTGTCCCTGCATGCAGGGGGGGTTCCAGAGGATGCTGCAAGAGAAAGGGGCCACACTGAAACAGAAAACCTGGGGCAGTAGTCATGGCACCAGCTTAACGGCTTTACGACCACCCCAGAGCAGATTTACTGCTACAGGGTGGCCAATCTGTGCAGAATCACATATATATATATACATGATTCTGCACTTCCAAGTTTAGGGGGCAAGCGTGCGCAGGTGGCGGCTTGCTCCTGCTGTGATTTTACACAGCGGGAGCTGATCAGCGGGTCCCATGGACCTGATGTCCGCTGGGACCCGCCGATCGTTTGTTACTCTGATAGAATGACAGTCTGCCTATGTAAACAAGGCAGACTGTCATTCTGTGAGTACAGAAGGCATGGATCCTGCATCGCTCCCAACTGTCCCTGATTTCGAGGGATTGTCCCTGATTTGGAACAAAGTCCCTCTCTGTCCCTCTTTCCTCCTCATTTGTCCCTCATTTTGGTCTGATCTATATAGTTGTAAATAAAATGCACTTTTTATCTATCAAAAAGTGTTTCCCAGCGCTAAACCTTTCATCTGATTTCTAAATTGCTGCATTTGTTAATTCCAAAAGTCAACATAAAGGAATAGTAGTGGTAAAAATAAAAGCACTTGTGGGTTTAACTAAGCATTTTTTTTTAATATAATTCTCCTTTAAGGGGGCGTGGCAAGGGGTGTGTCCTATGCCTGCATACTTTTGCTAATAGGTGTCCCTCAATACCATCTCAAAAAGTTGGGAGGTGTGGATCCTGTGTTTCTGTGAGGCAGAAACACAGATTCATGTCTTCCAGTAGTAAAAGCACCTCCCCCACAGTTAGTATGCACTCCCTAGGCACACATTTAACCCTTTGATCGCCCCTGATGTTAACCCCTTCCCTGCCAGTGTCATTAGTACAGTGACAGTGTATATTTTTAGCACCGATCACTGTATTAGTGTCACTGGTCCCAAAAAAAGTGTCAAAAGTGTCAGTTAGGTGTCCCATTTGTTCACTGCAATATCGCAGTCCTGCTAAAAATTGCTAATCGGCGCCATTACTAGCAAAAAAATTAAAAAATTTAAAAATATCCCATCGTTTGTAGACGCTGTAACTATTGCGCAAATCAATCAATATACACGTATTGGGATTTTTTACCAAAAATATGTAGCAGAATACATATTGGCCTAAATAGATTTTTTTACATTTTTTTTATTGGATATGTTTTATAGCAGAAAGTAAAAAAATATATATATATTTCTTTTTCAAAATTGTTTGTCGTTTTTTGTTTCTAGCGCAAAAAATATAAACTGCAGAGGTGATCAAATACCACCAAAAGAAAGCTCTATTTACTGCAGAAAATACATGGATTTATCAAAACTGAGACTCAGATTTTCTGACACTAATTATTTCTGTGAGTTCTTGTATAAACGGGCCCTTTGCATTTGAATGCATTACTGCTCAAATGCACATGTTCAAATGCAAATTTCTGTGTTGGACCTGCTTTGCCTGCAATGCAAATGTGTGCTGCATCTAAAGAGGCGCTATGCAGACAAGTCAGATGCAGCCAGTCAAATCCAGCAATTAGGGATTGCTTTCCATTACTTTTATTTAATTCTAAGGAATTTGCAGGATTGAAGATGAAAGCGATTGGACAGGTTGGGAAAATTTTCCATTTTCAACCCAATTGTGTATGTGCATAAATTAAACTTTTTTTTTTTTACTTTTTTTTTTTTACTAAGCTTTTCCCATTGATAGTAGTGGGATTGATGTGGATGAACTTACCAGATCTAACAAAGATGAAAAATGGATTTAAAAATGTATGGCCGGCCCAACGAATCTCACATCTTTTTTTACCCCCATAATACGTCTCACGCTTACTGGGCACTTATACATCCTTCCAGCCCAGGCCAATATTCCATTTTAATCGCTGTCGCATTCTGAATGACAATTGCACGGTCATGCGACACTGTACTCAAACAACATTTTTATCATTTTTTTTCCACACAAATAGAGATTTCTTTTGGCAGTATTTATTTACCACTGGGTTTTTTTTATTTTTTGCTACAGAAACAAAAAAAGACAGAAAATTTTGAAAAAAAAATAAAAATTTTTTTTTCATAGTTTGTTATAAAATTTTGCAAACAGGTAATTTTTCTCCTTCACTGATGTGCGCTGATGAGGCTGCACTGATGGACACTGATGGGCACTGATAGGCTGCACTGATGGGCACTGATAGGATGCACTGATGGGCACTGATAGGCTGCACTGATGGGCACTGATAGGCAGCACTGATGGGCACTGATAGGATGCACTGATGGGCACTGATAGGATGCACTGATGGGCACTGATAGGCTGCACTGATGGGCACTGATAGGCTGCACTGATGGGCACTGATAGGCTGCACTGATGGGCACTGATAGGTGGCACTGATGGGCACTGATAGGTGACACTGATGGGCACTGAAAGGTGGCACTGATAGGCAGTACTGATAGCCACTGGTAGGCATCACTGAGAGGTGAAAATGATGATGAGGCAGTGTTAAGCAGCACTGATAGGTGACACTGATGAGGGACTGATGGGCACTGATAGGTGGCACTGGTGGGCACTAATTAGCAGTACTGGTGGTCACTGATAGGTGGCACTGATTGGCAGTACTGGTGGGCACTAATTAGCAGTACTGGTGGTCACTGATAGGTGGCACTGGTGGGCACTGATTGGCAGTACTGGTGGGCACTGATAGACGGCACTAGTTGGCACTGATTAGCAGCACTGATGGGCACTGTGTGGGATTAATGTCCGTGTAACAGAAGCCGGTTACCGGTTATCATCCTTTCACCTCACGCTCACAGAGCGTGCCACCCGCATGCCGCAGAGGGTGGGTGAGCAGAGCGGGCACGGGAGGACATCTATTGACGCCCTCCCGCCACTGGAAGCCCCCGCTGTAGCCGTCTTTTGAAAATGACTTCAAAAAAATTTGTTGCATGAATATCTGAAGCATTCCTGCACACTGAACAAAATATTCTGTAATTGCTGAAACACCTCCTTGAGAAAACTATACCGCATTGGGGCCACTAGATGAAGATGAAGATACAGGAATTACACTCTATTACAAAAATTACAGGGCATTTAGTTCAGTGTGCATGAATGCTTACATTCATGCAACAATTATTTTATAAGTATACCCCAAAATGTTAGTGATTTTAGCTCTTTTTTTTTATTATCCTAACAGCCATTATCTAAAATTCCACTGTCAGAATGATTTTTATTTTAGTTGGTGTGCATAATAATGGTGAAGGTTTAAAAAAATTATATGTTACAAAATTTTACATGTTACCAACTATGCAGCATGCAGCAAATAATCAAACGTGCAAGCTTTCTCAATGCTCTTGTTAGGTTTTCTATTTTTATGAAAAATATTTTTTTGTTTTTAATGAAAGCACATATCTGTGAATATGTTCTGTTTAATGATATTCTTTAAACTAAGAGCACCTGTTATTCTCGCGTTTTAGCACTAGGTGGCAGCATGCACAGTCCCATCTTTATTCCTTTTCGCCATAGAAGCATTTTATTCATTTTTTGCCACGCATGTTGATGCTTAATTTACTTAAAAAATGATTTAAAACCCTCAAAGATTATATATTTTTTAAAGTAAATAACCTGTAGAATAAAAAGATGTTAGTTACAAATTTTTCTGTTGCACAATCTTTGTGCAACTGCGTATCAGACTTATAATTTTGCCAGTAACAAATACACTAACATTAATTTTAGTGCACAAAGAACCAATAAAACATAGCTCCCAACTGTCCCTGATTTCGAGGGACTGTCCCTGATTTGGAGCAATGTCCCTCTGTCCCTCATTCCTCCTTATTTGTCCCTCATTTTGGTCTGATCTATATAGTTGTATATAAAATGCACTTTTTGCCTATCAAAAAGTGTTTCCCAGAGCTAAACCTTTCATCTGATTTCTAAATTGCTGCATTTGTAAATTCCAAAAGCCAATATAAAGGAACAGTAGTGGTAAAAAAAAAAAGCCCTTGTGGGTTTAACCAATCTTGTTTTTTGTACAATTCCCCTTTAAGGGGGCGTGGCAAGGGGTGTGTCCTATGCCTGCATACTTTTGCTGATAGGTGTCCCTCATTCCCATCTGAAAAAGTTGGGAGATATGATTAAAATCCCTAATTTTTATAAAATATAAAATTGTGTAGAGTAAATAGATAGGGACTCCCGTACTGAAGAATCAAACTTACCTTTTCCAGGAGTCTTCTCCCTCCCATATCTCATATAAGATATAGCCTGGCTTTGACTGCAGCTTCTGGACGGACACACTGAATAAAACAAAACACAGTTTCCAATGTATGGTCAAAAATAACGCGTCTAATCTTAAGGCAATTACTAAATGATGCTACTTACTAAATTCTAATGGTCATTTTGCATTCATCTCTGCTTTCCCTACCTACTAAAACCACTCTAGTTAATGCTTATCTTGAAAATCTAAATGGTCCTTACCACTTGAAGACCAGGCTTTTTCTGGCACTTCTTTTTTACAAGTTTAAATCAGTATTTTTTGTTAATAAATTACTTATAACCCCCCAAACATTATACATTTTTTTAGCAGAGACCCTAGGGAATAAAATGGCAATCGTTGCAATTTTTTATATCGCACTGTATTCTCGCTGTGGCAAACACAATTTAAAAATTTTTTTTTTTAATGAATTAAAAAACAAAACACAATATGCACCCCAATTTTATGTAAAATGTGAAAGATGATGTTACACCGATTAAATAGATACCTAACATGTCACACTTTAAAATTGCACACGCACGTGGAATGGCGACAAACTACGGTACTTAAGAATCTCCATAGACAAAACTTTAAACACCTTTACAGGTTACCTGTTTAGAGTTACAGGGGAGGTCCAGCACTAGAATTATTGCTCTTGCTCTAACATTTGCAGTGATACGTCACATGTGTGGTGCGAATATCATTTACATATGCGTGCGCGACTTACCTATGCGTCTGCTTCTGCGCGCAAGCATGGAGGGATGGGGGCGCTTTAAATATTTTTCTTATTTATTAAATTTTTAATTTTTTTATTTTTACACTTTCCTTCTAATTATTTTTGATCACTTTTATTCCTATTACAAGGAATGTAAACATCCCTTGTAATAGAAATAAGAATGACAGGTCCTCTTTATGGAGAGAACTGAGGTCAAAAAGACCCCAAATCTCTCCTTAAAAGCAAAGGATTTAAAAAACATTTTTTACTTTCAGCCTGGACCAGAAGTGACATCATGACGTCTCTCCGGTCCTCCAAGGCCATAGAGGCGATCAAAGAGGATCCACTCATTGATCAGCTCTGAGACTAGCCGGCCGCACCCTCAGACCATTTCTCGGGCAAACCGGCAGAAACGGTAAGCCCGAGAAACACCAGCGAGCTTTGGAAAGTGTTTCAGCAGCTCATGAGCCGCTCGGAACGCTTTCATGAGAAAGCAATGCGTCGGCTGTAAAAAAAAATCAAAAATCGGGGTTATGGCTGATATCTTCAGCCATAATCCCGGTAAACCACTTCAAAGCCGAAACATATATATATATGTATTGTGGACTTGAAGTGGATAAAGTATATTTGTCACATGCTCTTTTTTAACGGAATAACTTTAAAAAAAAATGCTGCTTACATTTTGTAATGTTCTCTTTTTCTGATAACTCCAGCAATGAAAAAGCCTACTGTGCTGACGGATCTCATTATCAGTTGTAAACCAGATTTGAACACTGTCTGTCCTAACAAAGGGTTCAAGATTTAGAAACTGGGCCTCTTGCATTGTATGTTAATGCAAAGACTCCTAATGCCTTTCTTTTGGGACAGACGCATTCTGACATTAAAATGTTTGCAGCCATGACACCTTCACTTACCTCACTGCCCCGTACACACGGTCGGATTTTCCGACGGAAAATGTTCGCTGGGAGCCTTTCGTTGGAAATTCCAACCGTGTGTAGGCTCCATCGGACATTTTGCATCGAATTTCCGTCGCACAAAATTCAAGATCTGGTTCTCAAATTTTCCGACAACAAAATCCGTTGTTGGAAATTCCAATTGTGTGTACACAATTCCCACGCACAAAGTTCCACGCATGCTCGGAATCAAGCAGAAGAGCCGCACTGGCTATTGAACTTCATTTTTCTTGGCTCGTCGTACGTGTTGTACGTCACTGTGTTCTTGGCGCTCAGAATTTCTGACTAACTTTGTGTGACCGTGTGTATGCAAGACAAGTTTGAGCCAACATCCGTCGGAAAAAAAACATGGATTTTGTTGTCGGAATGTCCGATCGTGTGTGAGAGGCGTTAGAGGTAAAAAAAAAAGTGTGGATGAGAGTCGTCATTATACTGCAGCAGGTCGGCACGATCCCGCAAACCCGTCGTAGCTATACGTCGGCTCGCGGGACCAGGATAGCAGGCGCGTGCGCACCGCCGGAGGCAAACGCAAGCGCCCGCTGCACTGCAGGGGTGCCGATGCTCGTGGCCGACGGTCGCAATGACCGCCGGCTACGAGCGAGCGTGAGCACAAGAGGCAGAACAGGAAAGTGTGTATAAACACACAAACCCCTGTTCTGTGAGGAGAGACAGATCGTGTGTTTTTAATAGCTAGGAACCACGATCTGTAATTTCCTCTATGTCAGTCCCCTCCCCCTTCAGTTAGAAACACACACAGGGAACACAATTAACCCCTTGATCGCCCCCTAGTGTTAACCCCTTCCCTGCCAGTGACATTTTTACAGTAATCAGCGCATTTTTATAGCACTGATCGCTGTATAAATGCCAATGGTCCCAAAAATGTGTCAAAAGTGTCCGATGTGTCCGCCATAATGTTGCAGTCCCGATAAAAATCGCAGATCGCCACCATTGCTAGTAAAAATAATAATAAAAATGCTATAAATCTATACCCTATTTTGTAGACGCTATAACTTTCATGCAAGCCAATCAATATACGCTTATTGCAATTTTTTAAACAAAAATTATGTAGAAGAATACATATTGGCCTAAACTGAGAAAAAATTTGCTTTTCTAAAAAAAAAATGGGGACATTTATTATAGCAAAAAGTACAAAATATTGTGTTTTTTTTCAAAATTGTCGCTCTTTTTTTGTTTATAGCGCAAAAAATAAAAACCACAGAGGTGATCAAATAGCACCAAAAGAAAGCTCTATTTGTGGGGAAAAAAAGGAGGTCAATTTTGTTTGGATGCAACATCGCACGACCACGCAATTGTCAGTTAAAGCGACGCAGTGCCGAATCGCAAAAAATGGCCTGGTTATTCAGCAGCCAAATCTTCCGGGGCTGAAGTGGTTAAAAAGTGAAACTTCACCCCATTTACTAAGCTCTGAGGCAAATGCAAGTGTAACTTCCCTTGCAAAATGAACAGACTATTTGCCTTTAGCAAATCAACCCCAATGTCTAGTAAACAAGTCTGAAGGGGAAATCTATGACACCAGCTCGTCACGGACTCAAAGAACCTCAACAGACATGGGGAACCACCAGATGGGCCACCACCCTGCCAGCCTTATCTTGAAGAAGACATCTAATGAACATGGACTCTGATGTAATCCTACCTAATGACTGAATACATGTGGAGTAACTGGTTGCTATTAATCAATGATGTTAAAACCCAATCAATCCATTGATTATAATTGGGGATGTTCATATTTCAACACTCAGTAGCTTGTATGAGCTATTTTCTAAAAATAAAAAATAACAAAAGGGAAGAAAAAGAGAATTCTCCTTGTTTCATCAATTGGTGACTACCATCACTGGCTCAGAATGTGATGAGAAATCTTCTCCATCTGTGGTACAGACAGCGACAAAAATCTGGTATGCAAAAGAGGTGGTGGAAAGCTGGATTAATGGTCAGGGTTGGGTGTTGAGGCTGAGAAAAAAAAATCAAGAGGAATATGTTCTGCTAATGCTCTGATCAGGTTTGGATCACGCTACCTCACTCCCAGTAACAGTATGGGGTCCCGCCGTGTACATAGAGTGGACTCCATACGTGCACTTAACTCCACTTAACTCTTCCGTACCTCGGCACAGGCTAGGGACCTCTGCGACGTGAGTCTGCTCCCGTTGCTATGGGAGACGGACCGCTCATGGGGAGAGTGCCAACAACAACTCCCTCCTGCAAGAGGCTATCCCACCTATCTCAGGCACACGCTTAATGACAGGCTGCTTGTAAACTCATGTTATCCTAGGTAACCACTTGCTTGTACTCCACACTGTGTTAATGGTTACGGACCTGAACCATGAGGTGGTGCCGGTTACTTGCATTACACCGGCCGGTTACTTGCAAACCCACCAAAAGACCAGAGAACCGAGAAAGCATTAACTCCTACCCTCCCACCCAGGACAGCACCTAACTAGTTATTTTCAACCTGCTTACAAGCAGCAGCAGCCAATGGCTCCCACTGCTATCAGCAAAGCCTGTGACTCCTGTATCAATACATTGCTGTATTGATACAGGAGTCAGGTAAGAGTTAAGGAGAGGAAGGGGGGAACAAAGAGAGAATGCATTAAGGCAAAAACCTTTAATGTCTAGCTAATGTTAGCAAATTAACAAAAACTTGACTTGCATATTAATCCTAAAAATAATTTTCACTGCTCATCCAAGTCGTGTCTTTCTTTTTCTCAACTTAAAAAGCAATTTGGACTAGGGGTGAAACATTTTCAAGGCATTGGACTTGATTTGCCACATCTGATTAGATGATCTGGATGACTTAAACCATCATGGACTAAAAATGTTTTTTTATACTGCAGATTTATGGAGTCGATCAATATTATGTGTGGAAAGAACTATACAAAAGTCTCAGAATTCATTTGAGGATTTGGAAAACTTCACAAATTAAGTATTTTTTCCTTACAGTCTCCCTAAACATATTTGTAATTTCCATCATAGGAAATCTTCTGATCATTGCATTAGTATCCATCACCGCAGTCCTTCAGTCCCCCGTGTATTATCTCTCAATTTCAGATCTCTTGATTTCATCCAACATTCTTCCAAACATGCTTGGCTATCATCTTCTTGGTCTAGAAAATAATATCTTCATGCAGCTACATCACACAGTGATACTGAACCAATGCAATTGGAATCTGACTGAGAAAAATTAAAGTGTTTAGACCATCTGGAGTCCAACTGGGGAATTAAAGTGGCACTAAAGCTTTGTTTTTTGTTTTTTTTTAAATAACAAACATGTCATACTTACCTCTACTGTGCAGCTCGTTTTGCACAGAGTGGCCCTGAACATCCTCTTCTGGGGTCCCTCGGCGGCTCTCGCGGCTCCTCCCCGCAATAGATAACCCCCCAGGAGAAGCGATCTTCCGGGGGGTTACCTTGCGTGCGCGCTCCCGAGTCATTCATTTGGTGTCCATATAAGCCGAATGCATGACTCGGCCCCGCCCCCCGGCGTCCGGGTCATCGGATTTGATTGACAGCAGTGGGAGCCAATGGCTGCGCTGCTATCAATCCATCCAATCAGGACCCCAGACACCGGCTTTTGCTGGTGTGGTCGTCCCCGGGACGACATAGAGGGGGTACAGGTAAGTAAAACAGGGGGGGGGGCTGCAGCATTCCAGGAGGTTTTTCACCTCAATGCATAGAATGCATTGAGATGAAAAACCTTGAAGGTTTACAACCCCTTTATCTAAACTCTCTCTGCCACTAAACTCCCTTCTGTTTCAGGTCTATCTGCGCCACCTGTGCCACTTTCTATTTCAGAGTTAAATAGCAACTAGCGCAGGGTGTGCACATAACTAACAGAGGGAATGCAGCTGTTTTCCATATAGAAAATTGCCACAGATTCCCGACAAGTCTGACCTTGTCATACAGAATGTCAGTTGTCAGCAGACAGCTCACATCCATCTCTGCCTGTGCAGTGATTACACTACATGAGCAGTGACTGCATGGTTAACACCCTCCTCCTCCCTCCCGCTCTCCATAAATCAAGACTAGGACTGCAGAGAGATCGAAGCATGCAGCTCCAATTCTCCTGTTCTCTGAGCTGTGTGCTGTATTTGTCACAGTCAGAGAACTGATCTGTCCTAATTAACAAAGGGACTTGTACCCCCTTGGATATTTAAGAGCAGCATCTGTTCCATTTTTATGTTAAGAAGAGTGGTGCAAGCTTGTATATTTGCAGTAAGCCAATATCCAGCGTACAGCAAACATAAAAATATAAGTTAATCAAAAACCCAGTGAAATTATCTGCTAAATAACTAACAAATGGAAAGCCTAACTAACAACTAACTATATACAAAATGGGAAACTCAGGAAAGCAAGGAAAATTGGAGGTGCAGGGAGCAGATGGGAAGAGGGAGGTCAAAACAGGAATCAGGAACAAGGGAGAGCATGTACAACCAGCGGGATACAGTGTTCAGTGTAATGGCTAACAGTATATGGCAGCAAGCAAAACACTGGAGCAAGAGGCACTAATAGAGGGAGAACTAAATACCCTCCCAGCAGCCAGCATCAGGTGGAAACTTATTACTGGGATCTGCTAGCTGCTGCGAGACACCCACTGGTGGACACTACAATTACAACCCTCCACCCACCCAGGGAACCACAGTGCCATCTACATGTAATCCAGGTGCTGTTACTCTGTTAACTCCCCCCAATGTAATTAAACTGTAAATCCAGAAGGTTTCCCTCTGGCATTATTTTTTGCATCTATTGTAAAACATTTTACATTGCTGTTATGTGACAACAATTTCACACTATTTATAATGTTTTCTGGACGTATTGCCATTGTTTCATACATCCTATATTTGCAACATTCTTAAGTCCTATTTTTCATGTTGTAGCCCTGATGAAAGCGGTCCCTTAGAACCCCCTAAAATGTGTTGGCTGTTTGAATGAACTTTGTGCCCAATAAATTGCTACAGTAAAAAATAGACTGGCATTTTTTTTCGTATGACCTTTAGCAATAAAAACTTGACTGCGGTTTTAACTGTTTTCCACATTATACGGCATTAGTAGAAACGATTTTTAACTGGAGTTACATATTAAAAGAACTAAAGATTTTGCTTACAGCCAAAGTAAGACTTGTCAGCAATCCCCCTCCACCACTAATACTTGCCTTCCTGCATTCTCCTGCCACCCAGTGTGCCTGCTGAACCCTCAGGAAAGAGGCTTTGAGAAGGTTACTGTCTGGCTCTGGGTGGGAGCTTACACAGGGCTACTGACCTGCCCTCAGGTGACTGTGCTTAGAAAACCCAACAAGGGTTCTAATACTTTTCTAATCTATCCAAAACAAATTTAAAAAAATGTTTTAACTGGGCACACACTTTAATGTTATAAACCCAATGTTTTTGATAGTCATTGTTGTTACCTTTTGTAGTCTAAGGCCCCTTTCAGATGGAATGGAATCTGTCAAGCGAATCAGCCTGTTCAACAGGGGATCTCTCTGCTGATCCCCACTGAGCAGGTGGATGACAGGTTCGTGTCTGCACTGCTATGCAAAGCGGACACGGACACAGTCCTACTGTTCTCTATGGGGCGGTCAGATGGAAACTGCCTGTCCATTCCACCCAATGGTTTGTGTTTTTAGAGGACTGGATCAGATGCCATCCGCCACTCCACAGAGAACAATGGGTGGTCTGATCGGATCCGTCTGAAAAACAGACAGGTGGACCCAATTGGTCCACTGTTGTGAATGGGGCCTAATAATGGATTATCTTTCACTTCCCTTATGAACATTATGGGGTTGATTTATACAAGAAGTAGGGCATGTAGATTTATGTTGTAGCCTTAACCCTTATCTCTTAGAACCCCTAAAACAGGTTGACTGATGTGACCAATAAACGTCTTCTGTAACAATAGCTTTCTGCTTTTTTTGTACAATATTTAGCCATAAAAAAACTTACAGAGGTCCTAACTCTTTCCCACTTTATCCAACATATTTTAGCTGAAGTCTCACATTAAAGTGGTAGTAAACTCTGTTTTACCACTTATACAAAAAGGTAAGCCTATAATAAGGCTTACCTGTACATACTGTGAATATCTCCTTAATTTGCACCGTTTAGAGGATTTTCAGGGTGCATGCAGCCGATGACATCAGAGCCAGACCTTCAGGTGTGATGTCATCACGTCCCCGGCCACTCATGTAGCCAGAGCCCGTGAACCCGGAAGGAAGACCAGGTAAAGATGGAAGCCCTCTGAGCGGTGACAGCGTGCCGCTGGAGGGCTTCATTTTAATGTAAGTCTCTCATAATGACATTGCCTTGCAGGGGACTTTTTTTTTTTTTTTCTTCAACTACGGTTTACTACTGCTTTAAGCAGTATTCTGCTTTTTAGTTACATTGGATGTAAAAATATGACAATAACAAAAATGATAATAATAATAAAACAGATGACATACAGGGGCTACCACATGCAGGGCTGTGACAAGGGAAATGGGGGCAGAAGGGGCAGCTGCCCTGAGTGTGGCGTTTTCATGTACAGGAGGGGCACATTCATATTTAATTTGACACATGATTTGCATATGTATAAGATAGTTGGCATCTTTGCACTGGACACTGGTTGGCCTTGTCCTGGTCCTGATGGCATGCACCATAACCTTATATAACTATATATAGGTGATAACAGAATGAAGAATCATGCCAGAGATTATAAAGCAGTATAAGCAGTTCTGTCTTATATAGGTCTTTGCTGATGGTACATATAATGATGTCAGTATGTGGAAAGTTCCAAGGCAAGGAAAATTCATTCATGTAATGAGATCTCTATCTCTCTATAGCTTCTTTCAGCTGTAACATCTCTGGAACGTTCA
Organism: Lithobates septentrionalis; assembly: GCA_037952835.1. Lineage (NCBI taxonomy): Eukaryota > Metazoa > Chordata > Amphibia > Anura > Ranidae > Lithobates > Lithobates septentrionalis. Next base: position 690,591 of record JBBDGP010002299.1, on the reverse strand, counting down.
GCGGAAAAGGAAGGTGACATATAGTCACCTCTACGATGACTCACAGCTGCAGAGAACAGGCAGTGCCCTTCTCCAGGAAAAATCTCAATAGTTTTTTTCATTTTTTATTTAAGCCATTTTCTAACTAAGAAAGAACAGGAAAAGCTTTATTATTTTGCTGTTACCTTGACCCAGCAGCATGTAATCATTTTATGCTTTGCTGTATAATAAAATGTTCAGATTTGACAACTGTTAAACTGTCTCTATAGCCAAAGTAGATATCAGCAAGAGCAATTTGGCTACACCCACTGTTCACCGCGGTGCAATATGAGCACCAGATTACTACCCTCCTTGGGGCACCCAAAGGTGTACCAGGTCTTTTATAATCCTGTGATGTTTACTGCCACTAAAGTGTTCAGGTTTGGTTTAAAGAAGAGATGGCAACCCTAGCAGCGTCTCTGATTCACATGTGGGTAGGGCCTACTCACCCTGCAGGTGGGGTGACCTCTTCTCATGTACGTGCTGATCAATGCCCGGGACCAGGCGGGGCCACGGTCATGTGAAAGCCAACCTTTTGCCACCAAATCACCTACCTGGTACGTCATTTGACTTGTGGTTGTACCGGGGGGATTCCTGCAGATGCTATTACAAGCAGCGGGACGGAACGTCTTCCCCCTCCTGCCGCCTTCCATTGCTCTCGCGGGCTCTCCTGTCCCACCGGGAGACCTGAGCTACTAGCCAGCATGTCCGCCGGCTAGTCAGAGACCCATACAAAGCCAAAATCAGCTTTGATTGGGTCTCCGCTATGGTAACCAGGAAGCAACGACATGACATCACTTCTGGTTTATCTGGATGTCAACGGCGCCTTTTTTTGAAAATCAAAAGTATTCAAAAACACCGATCTTGGCATTTTGAATGCTTTTAAGTGCAAAGGAAGTATTTGGGGTCTTTTCGACCACAGATTCCTCCATAAAGAGTACCTGTCACACGCTTATTGCTGTCACAAGGATGATTACATTCCTTGTGACAGCAATATATTGATTAAAAAAAAAGTAAAGCAACAGTGTAAAAATAACATTGAAAATAAAGTGCCCCAGTCCCCCCCGTGCTAGTGCACAAAGGCAAAGGCATGCGTCGGTCACGCAAGCAAACAGCGATTGTCCCACACATGTGAGGTATTGCCACATACATCGGATCATGGGCATTAATTCTAGCACTAGACCTCCTCTGTACATATAAAGTGGTAACCTGTAAAGGCTTTTAAAGCGTTGGCCATGGACAGTAAAATGTACGTAATTTGTCGCCATTGCGCGGGTGAGTGCAATTTTAAAGTATGACGTGTTTGTTATCTATTTATTCAGTGTGACATCATATTTTATCATTTACAAATAAATTTTGTCTTTGTTTTCCAAATATAGCATTTAGGAGGGACACCACTGAGCCTCTGCCCTATTCCACCAGTCCAGCATAACTCTGTCAACCCATTTCCAGTGCAGACCTCATGCATGCACTTAACTCCTTCAGCTCTCCTGTACCATGTGTCAGTGGCAGCTGGTGGGGCTTTTTTTGGGGTGGGGATGGCAAACAGCCCCCCCCTGGGCTGCTGGTGGAGCGGCACTGACACACTCCCCCACCACCACCCGCTGTCCTTATCTTGGGGGCAGTGAGAGCATGGCGGGCTTGGGAAAGCTGCTTCGGTATCCTCTCCTGGAGCAGCTTCCGCTGTGTCTCCTCCTCCCAGGGCTAGACGTCCAATGCTATGCATGAATCTATCCATTATGCATATAGGGGTTGGCGAAGATAGGGGGTGTGGCTCCTGGGCGCCCCTAATGAACGGGCCACCCCTGCTATGCAGCTAGGTCCTTGGGGTCTCTGTACCGTGGGTTCGGTGCCGATTGCTTTTGAGCCTACCAATCCCCTTGCTACTGGAGAACCTGTCACCCATGCCTGGTACCCCTCTCCACTGTCTGGCTGCTATTTATTCCCACCACTCTATGGTTACCCGTAGCAAAGACACACTCTTTCCATTCTCTTGCTGAGTCAACCCCCCCTGTAGTGGCTTTCTGCTTCTTTCTCTTCAACCCTAGGTGTGCTTTACAGGCCCTGTCCTTCTGATACACCATGTACCTTCATGCACCCTTTGAATAACTTCAGACCAGGCATAAAATAGTTGATAACCTTTACTGAAACAGTCTCAGTACATATTTCCATAAGTGCAGAACACAGATTCTCCTTAACTAACTTGAGGCTGCCCAGGCATACCTTTTCAGTTAGTAGTCTATAACTGTCCATAACGCCTTCAGCTCTCCTGTACCATGCGGCTGGGTCCTTGGGGTCTCCATACAGTGGGTTCAGTCCCGATTGCTTTTGTGGAAATGACCGATAGGGAGGGAGTCAGCGTACCCATCCCCTCACTACCAATCCCTTCGCTCAATTAATTAACTGTCACCAGTTAATTAATTGAGAAGGTAGATTTCTGTGTGGGCAGTTCATGGGTTGCTGCAGGTTACATCTTCTCAGGAGGACTCTCACTCTTTTCCCATGCCGCCCCTCTCTCTCTCTGAGCTCAGCCCTCCCCTGCCCCTTTTTATAAGCCGAACAGGGTGGAGGGCAGATCCCAAAAAGCCCGGGAAAACGCAAAACCTGTGTTAACCCTTCCCCACCTGGGCAGTCTAGTAACTAAATATAACAGCCACACACTATTAATAGGCACCTGCCTACACTTACTTGGCACTAAGGGGTTGATTTACTAAAGGCAAATAGACTGTGTACTTTGCAAAGTGCAGTTGCACTCTGCAAGATAACTTGCTCCAGAGCTTAGTAAATGAGCAAAAGCTTTTCCAACTTCTATCATCCAATCATGTGCAAGCAAAAATGCTGTTTTTTTTAATTTTCCTTGCACGTGATTGGGTATTCTTTGCAAGGGGGAAGCTTTACCTCATTTACTAAGCTCTAGAGCAACTGCACTTTGTAAAGTGCACAGTCTATTTTATTTTAGTAAATCAACCCCTTATTGTTGCATAGCAAAAACAGTTTTTCATTGTTTTTTTTCCATTATTGATGACTGCAGAAATTAATACTGCAGAAAATAGGAATTTGGGATACTTTATGTTCTATCATGGTGCAAATGATAAAAGGTGACTTTGTGTATGGTATCACAGCTAGTAAAATATAAATTCCCAAAAAATTGTATTATTAATTTTACATTTTAATTAATTTTACAATACAAAAACAATGCATACTCTAAACCAACCTACCCAGAGAGGGTAGATCGTATGATCATAGAACATACAAAATAAATGGATGTGATCTAAAAAAATATTTCACATGACATAACACCCAACCATGGGCCCCATAGTACTTTTGTATTAATTGAGTGGCAGTAAAAAAATGAATTAAGATTATATCTTTTACTAGCTGTATGATATGTACTATCCTTGAGACCACACACAAATTCCCCCTTTTATTATTTGTACCATTGTTTATCAATATACAGTAGGTATGGTGGTATTCAATGTGGTTGTTTAATGTCTCATTTATTTTCCACTCTCTCAGTACTCAAAAATGTAAAATAATGCATTTGGGTGTCAAAAATATGAATGCAATCTATACACTGGGGGGGAGAACCTCTGGGGGAATCTAGGATGGAAAAGGACTTGGGGGTCCTAGTGGATGATAGGCTCAGCAATGGCATGCAATGCCAAGCTGCTGCTAATAAAGCAAACAGAATATTGGCATGCATTAAAAGGGGGATCAACGCAAGAGATAAAACGATAATTCTCCCGCTCTACAAGACTCTGGTCCGCCCGCACCTGGAGTATGCTGTCCAGTTCTGGGCACCAGTCCTCAGGAAGGATGTACTGGAAATGGAGCGAGTACAAAGAAGGGCAACAAAGCTAATAAAGGGTCTGGAGGATCTTAGTTATGAGGAAAGGTTGCGAGCACTGAACTTATTCTCTCTGGAGAAGAGACGCTTGAGAGGGGATATGATTTCAATTTACAAATACTGTACTGGTGACCCCACAATAGGGATAAAACTTTTTCGCAGAAGAGAGTTTAATAAGACTCGTGGCCACTCATTACAATTAGAAGAAAAGAGGTTTAACCTTAAACAACGTAGAGGGTTCTTTACTGTAAGAGCGGCAAGGATGTGGAATTCCCTTCCACAGGCGGTGGTCTCAGCGGGGAGCATTGATAGCTTCAAGAAACTATTAGATAATCACCTGAATGACCGCAATATACAGGGATATGTAATGTAATACTGACACATAATCACACACATAGGTTGGACTTGATGGACTTGTGTCTTTTTTCAACCTCACCTACTATGTAACTATGTAAGTACTTGTTTTAATCTATCAAATTCACATTTATTGCACCTGGTTATTCCACATTGTTGTGGTAAGGAAGGAATTTGATTGCTATTGCCAACACAGTTAATTTTTCGAAACTTTATTTCCATTGTAAGTGCTCTCATACATTCCTGAGGGCTCTTATTTTTCTAGTTTGTGCATCATCATATCAATCATGTCATTCAGGATTATGCCACACAATGACTTGATTTATATAAAAATTGTCACAAAAAAATAGCACTGTTTTCTTTTCCTTTTTTTTTTTTTGTTGCAAGTGACATTTCATTAACCCCCATTTACACTAATGCCATTTGTTGTGTGGATTTGTTGTGTGCTTGCCATCATGCTGCCATGTACGATAATAAAAATTACATTATTCTCTATGTGCCCATTCACAATAATGCACTGTGGTGCTTTGTAATTTTTGGAAAGTTGCGTTTGCTTCTTTTGGTAAATTTTTGTTGCATTTTTAGTGCTTACCACCCAGTCTCTTTCTCCTAGCACCAAGAATCACAATCCAGATATTACTGGACATTGGCCAAAACAAAAACACATGAAACCACATATAAATGCAATAAAAAAAATGCACTGAAAGAAGAATGATTTTTCAGCAGCACTAGTATAAATCTAGGCTACGAACTATTCACCACAGTGGTATTTCAATGCGGTGGTTATATTCTTAACCCACTGTGCTGAATAAAGTACTGCAACGCAGTGGTGTGAACTGACACCATAGGAAACAAGGCAAGTAGTCTTGTTACATAGTTACATAGTAGGTGAGGTTGAAAAAAGACACAAGTCCATCAAGTCCAACCTATGTGTGTGATTATATGTCAGTATTACATTGTATATCCCTGTATGATGTGGTCGTTCAGTTGCTTATTTAATAGTTTTTTTAAACTATCGATGCTCACCGTTGATATCACTGCCTGTGGAAGGGAATTCCACATCCTTGCCACTCTTACAGTAAAGAACCCTCTACGTAGTTTAAGGTTAAACCTCTTTTCTTCTAATTTTAATGAGTGGCCACGTGTCTTGTTAAACTCCCTTCCGTAAAAAAAAGTTTTATCCCTATTGTGGGGTCACCAGTATGGTATTTGTAAATTGAAATCATTTCCCCTCTCAAGCGTCTCTTCTCCAGAGAGAATAAGTTCAGTGCTCGCAACCTTTCCTCATAACTAACATCCTCCAGACCCTTTATTAGCTTTGTTGCCCTTCTTTGTACTCGCTCCATTTCCAGTACATAATTCCTGAGGACTGGTGCCCAGAACTGGACAGCATATTCTAGGTGTGGCCGGACCAGAGTCTGGAGTTGATCCCCTTTTTAATGCATGACAATATTCTATTGGCTTTGCTTGCAGCAGCTTGACATTGTCATCTACTAGGACCCCCAGGTCCTTTGTCATCCTAGATTCCCCTAGAGGTTCTTCATTATTGCATTCATATTTTTGCCACCCAAATGCATTGTTTTACATTTTTCTACATTAAACCTCATTTGCCATGTAGTTGCCCACCCCATTAATTTGTTCAGATCTTTTTGCAAGGTTTCCACATCCTGAAGAGAAGTTATTGCCCTGTAGGGATGAGCCGAACACCCCCCGGTTCGGTTCGCACCAGAACCCGCGAACGGACCGCAAGTTCGCACGAACGTTAGAACCCCATTGACGTCTATGGGACTCGAACGTTCGAAATCAAAAGTGCTCATTTTAAAGGCTAATTTGCATGGTATTGTCCTAAAAAGGGTTTGGGGACCCGGGTCCTACCCCAGGGGACATGTATCAATGCAAAAAAAACTTTTAAAAACGGCCGTTTTTTCGGGAGCAGTGATTTTAATGATGCTTAAAGTAAAAAAAAAAAAGTGAAATATTCCTTTAAATATCGTACCTGGGGGGTGTCTATAGTATGCCTGTAAAGTGACGCGTGTTTCCCATGTTTAGAACAGTCCCTGCACCAAATGTCATTTTTAAAGGAAAAAATCTCATTTAAAACTGCTTGCGGGTTTAATGTCATGTCGGGTCCTGGCAATATGGATGAAAATCAGTGAGACAAACGGCATGGGTACCCCCCAGTCCATTACCAGGCCCTTTGGGTCTTGTATGGATATTAAGGGGAACCCCGCACCCAAATTAAAATAAGGAAAGGTCCCTATATACTCTGAACAGCAGTATACAGGCGGTGCAAACAAGACAGGGACTGTAGGTTTGTTGTTAAGTAGAATCTCTTTGTAATTTTGAACATTTTTAATGTGTTTAGCTCCAGCCAAAAAATCTTTTCTAAGCTTTTTGGAAAACATAGGGAAGGGTTATCACCCCTGTGACATTTGTTTTGCGTCTTTCCTCCTCTTCAGAAGATTTCACCTCACTTTTTTGTCCCAATGAAAAATGTTTTTTGAAAATTTGGGTTTTTTTGTGGAACAAGGATTGGAAAGCATCAGTGGAAAGGAGAAATTGTTTTCCCATATTAACTCTTACATGAGAGAATTTCCCTTCCTATGGGTAGATTTCATCTCACTTCCTGTTGTCTCCTTCCGTTTGCAAGTAGGAGTCGTTTGTAAGTTAGATGTTTGAAAGTAGGGTCCTGCCCTATATACTCAGCAGAAATTTGGGCCTTAGGTGTTGCTGTGGCCAAAACACTGTAAGCCCTCACAGGGCCCTGCTGTGAAATATTAGATCAAGAATTGTAATTACATGCCCCTGTTGAACAGGAGCTGAAAAATTAGGCCTTAGGCACTGGTGCTGGTGCCACAACACTGCAACCCCTCACAGACACTCTAGTTGGAACGCAGGAACGAGCACTGCTGCAAAGTATTGCATCAAAAATTGTAATTACACGCCCCTGTTAGACAGGGGCAGAAAAATTGGGCCTTAGGCACTGGTGCTGGTGCCACAACACTGCAACCCCTCACAGACACTCTAGTTGGAACGCAGGAACGAGCACTGCTGCAAAGTATTGCATCAAAAATTGTAATTACACGCCCCTGTTAGACAGGGGCAGAAAAATTGGGCCTTAGGCACTGGTGCTGGTGCCACAACACTGCAACCCCTCACAGACACTCTAGTTGGAACGCAGGAACGAGCACTGCTGCAAAGTATTGCATCAAAAATTGTAATTACACGCCCCTGTTAGACAGGGGCAGAAAAATTGGGCCTTAGGCACTGGTGCTGGTGCCACAACACTGCAACCCCTCACAGACACTCTAGTTGGAACGCAGGAACGAGCACTGCTGCAAAGTATTGCATCAAAAATTGTAATTACACGCCCCTGTTAGACAGGGGCAGAAAAATTGGGCCTTAGGCACTGGTGCTGGTGCCACAACACTGCAACCCCTCACAGACACTCTAGTTGGAACGCAGGAACGAGCACTGCTGCAAAGTATTGCATCAAAAATTGTAATTACACGCCCCTGTTAGACAGGGGCAGAAAAATTGGGCCTTAGGCACTGGTGCTGGTGCCACAACACTGCAACCCCTCACAGACACTCTAGTTGGAACGCAGGAACGAGCACTGCTGCAAAGTATTGCATCAAAAATTGTAATTACACGCCCCTGTTAGACAGGGGCAGAAAAATTGGGCCTTAGGCACTGGTGCTGGTGCCACAACACTGCAACCCCTCACAGACACTCTAGTTGGAATGCAGGAACGAGCCGTGCTGCAAAGTATTACATCAAAAATTGTAATTACACGCCCCTGTTATACAGGGGCTGAAAAATTGTGCCTTAGGCACTGGTGGTGGCGCCCAGAACCAAAAATGTTCTTACAAGCTATCAGCGTGATGATTGAGGAGGAAGAGGATAATTACTCAGGGATAATCACTCAGCATCAGCATAGGCAGTCTTTGAAGGGATCTGAAAAAAATTATTCAGTTACATCAGCATCAGGTGCTTGGTAGCTGGTGGTGATCCAAGACTGATTCATTTTTATGAAGGTCAGCCGATCGACCGAGTCAGTGGACAGACGCACCCTGTGATCGGTTACCACGCCTCCAGCAGCACTGAATGTACGTTCCGAAAGAACGCTGGATGCAGGACAGGCCAGTAGCTCAATTGCATACTGTGCAAGCTCTGGCCAGTGATCCATCCTCAAGACCCAGTAACCCAGAGGATTTTCGGTGGGAAAGGTGTCCAAGTCTGATCTTGCCCCTAGGTATTCCTGCACCATGTAAAACAGACGCTGGCGATGGTTGCTGGAACCGATCATACCTTGGGGCTGCGGACCAAAAAATTGTCTGAACGCATCGGTCAGACGGCCACCTTCTCCACCGCTCCTTCTTTGACTGACCGAAGCCTCAGCAACACGTTGTCCAGAAACAGGAGTTTGTAACCTCCCAGTCTCTGGGAACGCGTTGCACAGACCTTTCTGCAAGGCCTCCCGAAGATGTTTCATCCTCTGCTCCCTCTGCGATGGCAAGATAAGGTCCGCAACCTTACCCTTGTAACGTGGATCAAGGAGGGTTGCCAGCCAGTATTGGTCCTTCTCCTTGATACCACGAATACGAGGATCCTTACGCAGGCTTTGCAGGATCAGGGAGGCCATGCAGCGTAGGTTTGCTGAGGCATTCGGTCCGGAGTCCTCTGGGTCACTAAGGACAACAACGTCCGCAGCCACCTCCTCCCAGCCACGTACAAGTCCATGTGTTCCTTGGGACTGATCCCTTAAAGACTGCTGATGCTGAGTGCCAGGCTCCACCTCCATACTGACACAATCTTCCTCCTCCTCCTCCTCCTCCTCCTCGTCCTCTTCCTGTGTGATCGGCGGGCACGCAGGAACACTGTCTGGATAAAGGGGGCCTTGAGAGCTAAGGAAGTCCTCCTCTTCCTGCCTCTGTTCTGCCTCAAGTGCCCTGTCCATTATTCCACGCAGCGTGTGCTCCAACAGGTGGACAAGGGGGACAGTGTCACTGATGCATGCACTGTCAGTGCTCACCATCCTCGTGGCCTCCTCGAATGGTGACAGGACAGTGCATGCATCCCTGATCATGGCCCACTGGCGTGGGGAAAAAAAACCAAGGTCCCCTGACCCTGTCCTGGTGCCATAGTCGCACAGGTACTCATTGATGGCCCTCTGCTGCGTGTGCAGCCGCTGCAGCATGGCCAACGTCGAGTTCCACCTGGTGGGCATGTCACAGATTAGGCGGTTCTTGGGCAGGTTAAACTCCTTTTGGAGGTCCGTCAGCCGAGCACTGGCATTATATGACCGGCGGAAATGCACACAGACTTTCCTGGCCTGCCTCAGGACATCCTGTAAGCCCGGGTACCTGCCCAAGAACCGCTGCACCACCAAGTTAAGGACGTGAGCCAAACAGGGCACATGGGTCAGTTGTCCCTGTCGGAGGGCAGAGAGGAGGTTGGTGCCATTGTCGCAAACCACCATTCCTGCCTTAAGTTGGCGTGGCGTCAACCACCTCTGAACCTGCCCCTGCAGAGCTGACAGAACCTCTGCCCCAGTGTGGCTCCTGTCCCCCAAGCACACCAGCTCAAGCACCGCATGGCATCTTTTGGCCTGCGTACTTGCGTAGCCCCTTGAACGCCTACGGAGCACCGCTGGTTCCGAGGAAGAGGCCATGGAGGAAGAAGAAGAGGAGGGGGTGGAGGAGAGAGGTGTGTCACAATCAGCATTTTGGAGGCGTGGTGGCGGAACAACCTCCAACACTACTGCACCTTGTCCTGCATCCTTCCCAGCTGCCAGCAGAGTCACCCAATGCGCCGTGAAACTTAAGTAACGTCCCTGTCCATGCCTGCTGGACCATGAGTCAGCGGTAATATGCACCTTACCGCTGACCGCCCTGTCCAGCGAGGCATGGACATTGCCTTCCACATGCCGGTAGAGAGCCGGAATCGCCTTCCGTGAGAAAAAGTGGCGTTTGGGTACCTGCCACTGAGGAACCGCACATTCCACAAACTCACGGAAGGGGGCAGAGTCTACCAACTGAAAAGGCAGCAGTTGAAGTGCTAGCAATTTTGCCAAGCTAGCATTCAACCGCTGGGCATGTGGATGGCTGGGAGCAAACTTCTTTCGGCGGTGCAGCAGCTGGGGCAGGGAAATTTGCCTGGTACAATCTGACGTCGGTGTACCAAAAGCAGATTGCCCACAAGTACTTGGCTGTGACACACCTAATTCTACACCTTCATTCCTCTCATTGCAGGTCTCAGAGAGGACTGAAGGTCTAGTGGGGTTGGAAATCTCAGCTGATGAGGAGCAAGGAGAGATCCTCTTTGTTCTTTGGTGTGGGTCTTTCAGATACGCTTGCCAACGAACTGCATGGCAGGTCAACATATGTCTGGTCAAGCATGTGGTACCCAAGCGGGAGATGTTTTGGCCACGCGAGATACGCTTGAGACATATGTTGCAAATAGCAGCGGTGCGATCTGATGCACTCGTCTCAAAAAAGGCCCACACCAAAGAACTTTTTGAATAACGCGCAGAGACTGCAGCGCCCTGCACATGTGGAGCTTTGGGGTGTGATGCAGTCAATGTGCTGCCCTTAGGCTGGCCCCTGGAGGGCATCCTGCCTCGTTGGTGATGTGCCGCCTCCTCCTCCTCCTCCTCCTCCTCTCTCCTATCAGGCACCCACGTTGAGTCAGTGACCTCATCATCCCCTCCCTCCTCATCACTGGAGCAAACCTGGCAGTATGCTGCAGCAGGGGGAGCATGACTGCCAGATTGCTGTCCTTCTTGGGCACCCCCTCTGTCCGTGCTCATGTTACTGCCTTCATCGAGCTCAGTATCATCATCAGAGCCTTCCAAACGCTGGGCATCCTCCTGGAGCATGTACCCAACACTGTGGTCAAACAGTTCGAGGGAATCCTCATGAGGACATGGTGGAGCTAGGGAAGGAGTCACTGATGACATTGAGCTGAGGGAAGAGGCCGCTGCTTTGCCAGACAAAGCACCCTGGGCATGGGTGAGAGAGGATGAGGAGGATGAGGACGGCTTGGTCATCCACTCGACCAAGTCTTCCGCATGTTGCGGCTCAACACGGCCAGCTGCCGAAAAAAAGGCCAAGCGTGTCCCATGGCCACGTGCTGATGAGGATGCACCGTCTCCACGACCAGCACTAGACACAGAGCCTGCTTGCCCTCTCTTATTGGCTTGTGACTGTCTGCCTCTCCTTCTTGGCCTTCCAGACATACTAATGGCCTGTAGCTGCACTAAGCTGGGATAGAACACCTGTAATTTTCTTCAGGTAGCTTTATATACTGTAACCAGACAAGCCTGCCTGTCAGTAGGAAGATAACAGGAACGGATCTAGCTGAACACTGTGAGCAGGACACACTGTACTAAATGTAAATAGTCTAGCTGCCTGACCGTGGTACTAATAGGATCAAAAAGAACACCTGTAATTTTCTTCAGGTAGCTTTATATACTGTAACCAGACAAGCCTGCCTGTCAGTAGGAAGATAACAGGAACGGATCTAGCTGAACACTGTGAGCAGGACGCACTGCACTGAATGTAAATAGCAGGAACGGATCTAGCTGAACACTGTGAGCAGGACGCACTGCACTGAATGTAAATAGCAGGAACGGATCTAGCTGAACACTGTGAGCAGGACGCACTGCACTGAATGTAAATAGCAGGAACGGATCTAGCTGAACACTGTGAGCAGGACGCACTGCACTGAATGTAAATAGCAGGAACGGATCTAGCTGAACACTGTGAGCAGGACGCACTGCACTGAATGTAAATAGCAGGAACGGATCTAGCTGAACACTGTGAGCAGGACGCACTGCACTGAATGTAAATAGCAGGAACGGATCTAGCTGAACACTGTGAGCAGGACGCACTGCACTGAATGTAAATAGCAGGAACGGATCTAGCTGAACACTGTGAGCAGGACGCACTGCACTGAATGTAAATAGCAGGAACGGATCTAGCTGAACACTGTGAGCAGGACGCACTGCACTGAATGTAAATAGCAGGAACGGATCTAGCTGAACACTGTGAGCAGGACGCACTGCACTGAATGTAAATAGCAGGAACGGATCTAGCTGAACACTGTGAGCAGGACGCACTGCACTGAATGTAAATAGCAGGAACGGATCTAGCTGAACACTGTGAGCAGGACGCACTGCACTGAATGTAAATAGCAGGAACGGATCTAGCTGAACACTGTGAGCAGGACGCACTGCACTGAATGTAAATAGCAGGAACGGATCTAGCTGAACACTGTGAGCAGGACGCACTGCACTGAATGTAAATAGCAGGAACGGATCTAGCTGAACACTGTGAGCAGGACGCACTGCACTGAATGTAAATAGCAGGAACGGATCTAGCTGAACACTGTGAGCAGGACGCACTGCACTGAATGTAAATAGCAGGAACGGATCTAGCTGAACACTGTGAGCAGGACGCACTGCACTGAATGTAAATAGCAGGAACGGATCTAGCTGAACACTGTGAGCAGGACACACTGCACTAAATAGTCTAGATAGAAGATAACAGGAACGGATCTAGCTAAACTGAATACAGTGTATATATATATATGCAACACCTGGGATGCATATATATACACAATACACTGTAAGTGCAGCTAACTGACTGACTGTTCTGCCTAATCTATCTAACTCAAATCAAATGACACTGTCTCTCTCTCTCTCTATCTCTCAGCACACCGGAACACACACTACACAGGGCCGCCGTGCAGGCGGCCTTATATAGTGTGGGGTGTGTACTAAATCCCCTGAGCCATAATTGGCCAAAGCCACCCTGGCTTTGGCCAATTACAGCTCTCTCTACTGACGGCGCTGTGATTGGCCAAGCATGCGGGTCATAGTGCATGCTTGGCCAATCATCAGCCAGCAATGCACTGCGATGCCGCAGTGAATTATGGGCCGTGACGCGCCACACGAATTTGGCGCGAACGGCCCATATCGTTCGCAATTCGACGGACGGTCGAACAGCCGATGTTCGAGTCGAACATGGGTTCGACTCGAACACGAAGCTCATCCCTATTGCCCTGCTTAGCTTAGTATCGTCCGCAAATACAGAGGTTGAACTGTTTATCCCATCCTCCAGGTCGTTTATGAACAAATTAAATAGGATTGGTTCCAGCACAGAACCCTGGGGAACCCCTCTACCCACCCCTGACTATTCCGAGTACTCCCCATTTATTACCACCCTCTGAAATCGCCCTTGTAGCCAGTTTTCAATCCATGTACTCACCCTATGGTCCATGCCAACGGACCTTATTTTGTACAGTAAACGTTTATGGGGAACTGTTTCAAATGCTTTTGCAAAATCCAGATACACCATGTCTATGGGCCTTCCTTTATCTAGATGGCAACTCACCTCCTCATAGAAGGTCAATAGATTGGTTTGGCAAGAACGATTCTTCATGAATCCATGCTGATTACTGCTAAAGATCATGTTCTCATTACTAAAATCATGTATAGAGTCCCTTATCATCCCCTCCAAGAACTTGCATACTATTGATGTTAGGCTAACTGGTCTGTAATTCCCAGGGATGTATTTTGGGCCCTTTTTAAATATTGGTGCTACATTGGCTTTTCTTCAATCAGCTGGTACCATTCCAGTCATTAGACTGTAAAAAAATAGTAAAACATTAAATATTAAAAGTAAAAATTGGGAAAAATGGTCTGGCAATTACTTGACTGAGTTCCCTAAGTACCCTTGAGTGCAATGTGCAAGTGTAAGTTTCCCAAGTCTAGTTTTAATTTTGTCCTCTGTTAACAATGGTGGTGCTTCCTGTGATGTGTCATGAGGATAAACACTGCAGTTTTGGTTACTGAAGCCCCCCGATTCCCTCGTGAAGACTGAGAAGAATAAATTCAATACCTTCGTCATCTCCCCATCCTTTGTAACCAGATGCCCTTCCTCATTCTTTATGGGGCCAATATGGTCTGTCCTCCCTTTTTTACTGTTTACATACTTAAAGAATTTCTTGGGATTTTTTTTTTTGCTTTCCTCCGCTCTGTGTCTTTCGTGTTCTATCTTAGCTGCCCTAATTGCACCCTTATATTTCTTGTTGCATTCCTTATAAAGTCTGAATGCTGATGACGATCCCTCAACTTTGTATTTTTTGAAGACCTTCTCCTTTGCTTTTATATGCATTTTTACATTGGAGTTAAGCCACCCAGGACTTTTGTTCGCTCTTTTAAATGTATTACCCAATGGGATGCACTGGCTAATGCCCTTATTTATTATGTTCTTAAAGCAAACCCATCTCTCCTCTGTGTTCTTTGTTCCTAACATTTTATCCCAGTTTATGCCTTCTAGCAAAGTTCATAGTTTAGGGAAGTTGGCTCTTTTGAAATTCAGTGTCTTTGTATTTCCCTTATGTTTCCTATTTGCGAGATTTATACTGAAGCCAATTGACCTGCGATCAGTGTTTCCTAAATTGACCCGTACTTCCACATCCGTGATCAGGTCTGTATTGTTGGTAGTCAGTAGATCCAGTAATGCTTTATTTCTAGTTGGTGCGTCTACCATCTGAACCATGAAATTGTCCTGCAAGACATTTAAGAACTGGCGAGCCTTAGACGAATGCGTGGTTCCCTCCGCCCAGTCTATGTCTGGATGATTAAAATCCCCCATTATGATATCACTTCCCATCTTTGCTGCTAATCCAAATTGTGATAGGAGATCTGTCTCCCCTTCCTCCCTAGGGTTAGGGGGCCTATAGCATACTCCCAGTATTATTTTCCCATTAGCTTCATCCCTTTGGAGCTCTACCCATAAGGATTCCACTTTCTCCCTAGCTCCCTTAGTGATGTCATCTCTCACATTCACTTGTACATTATTCTTGATATATAGGCATACCCCTCAACCCTTTTTTACCCTCTCTGTCCCTGCGATAAAGGGTATACCCTTGAATGTTTGCCAGCCAATCATGAGAGCTGTTGAACCAGGACTCTGAAATTCCCACAAAATCCAAATCCTCCTCATACAACAGTATCTCTAGTTCAACCATCTTGTCCGCCAGGCTCCTGGCATTGGTGAACATGCCACATAGTTTAGACCGGTTGCATACTATCCTCTTATTGGGTGTTCCGAGATTGCAACTAGCACTTGTTACTATACTTACCTTGGGTTTATGTGCTTTAGTCAACCTACCACTAATGCCCCAAATACTACCCTCTAGAATATGTTCCGCGCTGACTATCTCTACCTCTCGGCCCTCCCCCCTGTCGCCTAGTTTAAAAACCAACTAGCACTTGTTACTATACTTACCTTGGGTTTATGTGCTTTAGTCAACCTACCACTAATGCCCCCAATACTACCCTCTAGAATATGTTCCGCGCT